>JASDQU010102630.1:71707-124587 GCA_032191745.1 Picea mariana
TTGCGAGTTGCTTGATTGCAATCCTTGGTGTTCATGAATAAATTTTATATTATAGGGGATACTTAAAGTGTTCATGAATTCTTAAGTGAATCTTATTAATATTTTATTTCTTGTGGGATCATTATTTGGATTGTAAATTGCACAGAGTACCTTATGCTTCACTTCAAGAAGATCTTGATCTCCTTATGGGATCTTTTGATTAGGTACATAAATGGATTTCCTTATTTATATCCTTAATAAGACATTCTAAATTAATAGAAAACATTTCTGAGTTATTTGAAATTCACCATTTTACAAAGCTTAAAACACTTGGTAAATGGAGTTGATCTCAAGGGAACTGACCTTAACAAGTACTAACAATAATTAGAATAGATTAATGTAGATTATAAAGTTGATGATTACTCATGAGCTATGAAATTAATGTTGATGTATGATTGATTAAGTAATTATCTTACTCTTGTGCCATGAAATATATATTGATGTATAATTGATAAATAAATTATCTTACTCTTATGCCATGAAATTAAAGTCGATTATTACCTTGCATCATGAAATTAATTTGATGTGTGTAAATTGTAGCTAGACTATTGCTGGGATGTTTCGTAGGTGGTAAATGCATTAATTAATTTATGTATGTTTGTGGTAGAATTTCCCGATGGACCATGAATAATTGTTGATTAAGATTGATTGATTGATCTCGTTGATTTTTAGCTTGATCGGATTAGTGGGAATTAGAAACTTCCTTGTTCCTCAAAAAAATCGTCAGTATTGAGACCTTAAGTGGTCAAAATCAATCTGATGAATCCTGGACTTGAGTGTTTCTTATGTGTCTTGGAGGTCCTAACCATTCATGATAGGTTGGGCGGGTAGTTCTTTTATTATTCAATGGCATGGTTGATCATTTATTATATCTTGCCTCAGTTGATTGTGATGTGTTGAACTGCGTTGCTATTTATGTTTATGTGTTCTTCATGTGTCGCTATTATTTAGTTTAATTTGTTGGGTTTGTGTTGTTATTGCTTATGATGATGTGTCACTTGTAATGCTATTCATTTATGCTGTGATGTTTTAAATTCCTAACGCGAAAAAGAAAAAAAAAATATTTACATATTGTACATCGCTTTTTGTTGTCATAACGAAGAAGGGGGATTTACATATGGTATCAGAGTAGGTTCAACCCCGCGACTTGGGATCATTATGCATTCCACTATATAAAAACTTGATTAATAACTTATCTCTAACTATAATTGAATTTTTTCCATGACGGTAATCATGGTTGGAGGACACCATGGAGGTAGATGACGTGGTGCTAGGGGAGAAGGTGTGACACTTCTAGTAGCATCCATGCCAGAGGGGTCTAACCCACAAGGAGAAGAAAAAGTCATTGGGTAGGAGAATATTTTTTTAGGGGATGTGGTTGGTTTGATAAGGTCCTTTCAAAGGATGTCAAAGGCCTTGATTAACCAACTAGATAGATATGAAGCCAAGGTGCCTATACCCAATGAGGGTTTATAGCGCGCTCCAACTGGCAGTGGTAGAATTCACAGAAAACTCAAGAAGCTTAAGTTTCTCGAGTTCATAGGTGCCACGGACGACTTAGTCGCTCAAGCATGGTTGGAGAACATGGCGATGTGCTTCACACTTCGCAACTACACCTCCAACATGAAGGTCCACATGGTGGTCTTCAGTTGAAGAGGAGCACTCTTCTATGGTGGAAGACACTCCTACCTGAACTAAACATTCTTGTCAAAGACATGTCATGGGAAATGTTTAAGGAGTTGTTATGGGAGAGGCATATGTCAGAGGAATTCATTGAGAACCAACTCAATGAGTTCAACGCCTTATGACAGGGTGGTCGTACGATGTCAGAGTATGAGGCCATATTTATGGAGTTACTTTGGTATGCTCCACATCTGAACATGGAGAAGCTAAAGATCAACAAGTTTGTGTTTGACCTTAACTCCAACATTCATGCGAAGGTGAGGATCCTAATTCCTCATACATTGCACAATGTAGTATAGAAGTCCCTCATAGCTCACAAAGAGCTGACTAGCAGGGGTCAGGGAAGGACTCCTGCAAGACCGAATGAACAAATGACATTTGGTGTGCAACAACATTAGACACCAGCCAGACAAACATCAGATTATCGATATACATCAAGAGGATCAACCTTCATGACCCCCCAATAACCCACTCCTCAGTAGAGGACTCCCTACATAGGACCTCTACATCAACAACAATGTCACCCGCAACAACAACAGTTTAGGCAAGCTCAATAGAATATACCAGGAGCTCAGAATGGTAGGCCAACAACTTCTACTTCGGGGACCAGGAGTATTGGATTGAAGACCAGATGTTGGACATGTGGAGAGTCACATTACCATCGAGACTATTTGGTTAAGAGAGCTAGAGTGGTCAGATCAACACAACACACTACAGTTGGAGATTTGTGCAAGTCCCACAGGATTCATGCAGCCATGAATAACTTCCAGGTCGATCACCACTCCACTTTTCTCGAGATTTTGGGTGCCATCACCGATCCAAATTTTACTATTTTGCTAGATCTCGGTGCTACAAAGAGCTTTATTTCTAGTGCAAAAATAAAAATAATTAAGGTGAATAAAATCAAGTAGGATGGGTTTAGGTACGTAGGAATGGCTTTGAGTGGAAAATAAAAGGTTGGAGGAAAGGTTTTAGACTGTAGTATTAACTTGGGATATTTTTTAATGAAGGCTAACCTATATGTCACGATCCTAGGAGCTTATGACATTGTGATCGGTATGGACTGGTTGGAATCACACGATGCGATACTCAACTATAAGACAAAATAGTTAAGCTTGACAGATGATGTGGGATAGAGAAGAGTGATTGTGGGAAGAAACTAGGGAGTGTCGATGAGGTTCATTTCTTCCCTACAGCTATAGAAAAGCATGCACAAAGGATGTATGTTATATGCAATCTTAGTTCTAAGAGACAAGGGTGAGGCAAAAGGATTGGAAAACCTTCTGGTAGTATGAGAGTTTGTTGACGTATTTATAGAAGAGTTACTAGACTTACCCCCCAAAGGAGAGTTGGAGTTTACAATCGACTTGAAACCTGGAACTGAACCGATAACAAGAATGCCTTATCGAATGTCAACACCTGAGTTACATGAGTTGAAAATGAAACCAAATGATTTGTTGGATCTGGGACTTATATGTCCAAGTATTCATTGATGAAATGTTGATATATTCTTAGACGATAGAAGAACATGATGAACATTTTCACTTATAACTGCAGTGTTTACGGGAACACAAATTATATGGGAAACTGTCGAAATGTTCTTTTTACCAATCAAGGACTCACTAATTAGGGCATGCTATATTCGGCGAAGGAATCACTGTGGATCCAATGAATGTAGAGGCTATTATGGAATGTCTTGCATCAATAAACGTACCAGAAGTACGCATATTTATGGGTTTAGTAGGATATTATCGATGGTTCATCGAAGGTTTTTCAAAGATAGGAAATCTGATCATAGAATTGCAGAAGAAAAATAAGAATTTTGTATGGAATGAGAAATGCATGAAAGTATTTCAAAGGCTCAAGGATCTGTTGACGACAACGTCAATACTAAAATTCCCCGACATGGACCAGGAATTCTTGGTATGCACAGATGCATCCAAGTAATTTTAAGCAGAGTATTGATGCAAGGCAGTTGAGTGATTGCTTACATCTCATGAAAATTAATAAGGAATGAGGAGAACTGTGAAATGCATGATTTGGAGTTATTGGCAATTGTGTATGCCTTGAGAGTGTGGAGACACTATCTGATTGGACGAAAATTCAGACTAAAAATAGATTATTGTGGATTGTAACAAATATCTACGTAGAGTGACTTGAATGTGCAACAAAGGCATTGGTCATAATTTCTTAGCGAATACGATTTTGAGCTTACTTACATAAAAGGAATAGTGAACAGAGTGGGAGATGCATTGATTCAGAGACCACGCATATTTTCAGTGATACCTCTCGTTGAGGTCATTTCCTTCTTCCAAAAAATTCCCTCTCCTTTTCTCTTTTCCCAGATTCGTTTATCCCTTTCTTTCCCCCCTTCTACAATTATCCATTTTTTTACCTCTTATTTTTTCCCTCTTACTATTCCTTTCTGGTTCTAACACTTACTCACATTTTAGACCGCGGGTTCCCGGGTTGGCGGACTTACATTTTCTCACCTCCATATACAACTTAACTTCACGAGTCCAATTGATTGTCATGTTTTTCCATACTTAGCCAATTTTATGATCACGGGTTCCCAGGTTCACAGGATCAAGCTTTCATGTTCTTGTGTTCCATGATAGACATATTGCACCAAAGAGTTTTGTGATCTACATTTTGATCCTCGGACTCCCCAAACTACCTAAGTTGACAACAATTTTGTGGAGATACACTAAATATTTTTAGATGAGAGGATCATAGTTTTCAGTGGTCCATGGCATATTCCTATTATTTGTCCCCTTCTACCGAGAAGGAAATAATCTGGATGTCTAAAATTGCACGTGCAGGGTGTGTCCTGGAAGTTTTTTATTGTAATGAGTTGGTCACCTGGTGTGCTGAGAGATACATTCAAAACCATTGAATCATCTAGTTGTGCGATCATTCCCCTGTATCTTTGTCACCTCAAGTTTTCCATAATATGTTGAGGCTCCCAGAGCCAATGCTCACCTTCAAAGGTGAATATTGCAGGGAGTTCTTAAAAAATCATGACATTGGACTCGACCTCTTATGTGAATTCTTGGAAAACCCAGTGGTAGTCCTTGAGGACATTATGATATTTCAAGTTGGATCATTTAAAAATCCCTCCCTGGAAATTTCATGGATTTTCAAGAGGATAATAGGATAGGAAACCACAATCAACATCTCTTAGATGATTCTTTACATTCTTTATTTTATGGTCAAGGAATAGGCCATATTCGATTGGGGTAAGTTTATTTCCATTGAAATCTCTTCCCAATTGGTTCAATACAAGAAGGATAAGAAAATTTTCATGTCATCTTATTTGGTCTTTGCGATAGTGCACTAGTGTTAGTTCTCGATATTATCTGTCTGCAATAAGGTAAATTGTGAGTTCGACCCAGTAAACTTCTAGTATCAATCATTTTTGAGGCATAAGGCCTTCCAACATTTTTATGAATTCTTTAATGATTTTGTCTCAGTTTTTAAAGAATTGTTGTTTGGAAAAAACGCTCCTCGGATGTATGACTAGGTGACTAAGTTCCTCGATAGGAAGGGGGCACTAGAAAAAATGAAAAATTATAATGTTACAAGTATTTTTGGATACAAATAAAATCCTTCCTTCCTTCCATGTCACATATTTGAAAAAAAATTTATTGCTAAGATAACAAGGCAATACACCTTCTGGTTGCAGTTTTTCCATGAAAAGAGAAAAAAACAATTCAATCCTCTTTCTTGGAAAGTCGACGATTTAATATTCAAGAATATGAAAAAGATTGATGAATTCGTGGGCCACTTCCACAACCTCAATTTAAAATATGCTGAAAAAGTAAAAGGGTTCGACCCTAGTGGTATTTTTGTAGAACATCTATTGGCTATTGGTTTCAATAATTCTTTCATTAACACTATTCTAAATGAAGATGGATACAATGTCTTAGGGACTCTCGTTCATGACATCGATGGCTTGGAGATAATACTCAAAACCAATGAGTCATACAAGCAGAGAGGAAGAGGTCTGGGTGAGAAAAGTGCCCAATCCCTGACTGTCATGCCAAAGAGTGCAGCATCTCGGATCAATTCTCCAATGGCCTACCCAAGTAAGAAAGTCACCCACAGTTCTTCAGGTGAAGGAGTAGATAAGAAACCTCCTTCTGGAAAAATTGAAATTTTTCATAAGCTTCCCATGAGGAAGAAACAAAAAAACATTGTGTAAGAAGAGGAGGGACCTTAGGGAGAAATTGATATCCACAATGTCTCCCTCGAGGATATGGAACTAGAGATTGACATGGAGAAAGTGTTCCCCAATGATGACCAACTAGAGAAAACTTCTCACTAGATCCCTCAGATGGAAATAATTTGGACCTAGACCTTCGAAAAAGAAGAGTCTTTTTCATTTCAGAGCATTGTTTTTGACAACGAATCCAAAAATTTAATTATTGAGAAAAGAGATGTAAAGAATAAGAAGGGAAAATATCGCTCAGAGATTAACCTACAGAACATGAAGCCTTCCCAAATTTCCCAGATACACCAAGAAACTGGATATGCCCTAGAAAACTCTATTGAAGGCCTTGAAACGAAGAATTCCAGGTTAAAGGAGAAAATCAAAGAATTGCAAGGATCTCTAATGCCCCTTCCAATGATTGCTAGTCCTTTAGCAATGATTGGGCCTACCCCATCTGCAAAAAAGTTAAAAGGATCGGTAAGCCTTCTCACATCATCATGAGGCTATGTGGAAAATAATATAAAGAAAAGAATGGAATTAATAACAGAGGCTTGGGAGATGTCAAAGAGTATGTTCTCTTTTGGAACATGAGCACATGCTTTTCATGAATATCTGCAAGTAGATTTGAAAAACAAGCAAGGTTTCTACCTCAATGCGGTTGTACCATTTGGTGTTAAAGTTACTAATATGAAAAAATTGAGAAGAAGAGAGGAGGATATCCCTTCCCCGAACCAAATAAAAAAATTGAACCCATGCTGGAAGGAAAGAGTAAAAAATATGAATGGTATTGTTCAAGCATGTAGCCAGGCCATAACTAGAATAGAGGAACTATTCAAGAAGCTAATTGAGATAGATCTAGTTGCCAACACCAATGAAGTCCAAGACATGAATTTGATACTCAACTCGTTGTTCTTAAACAAACAAAAAATTGATGAACAAGTTGAGATCTTTAAAGGGTTGTCATTAGAAACATTCTATGGCATTCTTGAATATGGTGAGAATGATGTGGAAAATTGACTAGTTTATTATTCGATTAAAAATCAAGATATTGAGGAAGCATTGCAGAACATCTCAATTGATCTAAGGGACTTGGAAGGAGAACTCTTCAATATAAAAATCTTGCATGAAATCAATGTTGCACCAATGAGGAGCTACATTGAGGAGTGGTTCAAAAAGGCAGTCGACAAGCCTACCAATGAAGGGAAAAGAATGGCTGAGATGGTTCCTATAACTGTCGAGGAAATCCATAAAAGGACATCAGAAAGCAAGTGAAAAACCATGAGATACCATCATAGTAAGTTTATATTGATCAAATATTTATGTCTTTATCAAGCTCTTCATCTAGCTACTTCACCTCTTTAAATAGAAAGGTTTAACTAAAGATTGATATTTTCCTTTTTTCTTTATTTCCAAGTCTCGCTGCCTTCCACCACCCAATTTCTTCTTTCTAGGAATTTCTTTCTTCTACATATTTTCTTTATGGTCCACGGGAGTCCCAATCCTTGTCATTATGACAAATGCATTTTAATTTCATAGATTATGTATTGAAATATATATTTTTTAGAAATTCCAAGAGAACTGTTTTGGGAACAATCTCGACTGTACTTTGTAACCCATTTTTTATGAATATAAAGTATTTGAGGTTGATATATCATAATCTTCATTTGAGCTACCCATGTACTACTCTGTCAAAGTTATCTTATGCATGCGGGTCATTTTCTTTTAGTTTTTATGTGATCCGAAATCTTTAGCCCTACTATGATGGATGTGAGGAATTCTGTTTATTTGCTTTAAATGTATGAATGTGTGTGTTTCTTGGTCCATTCTCAGGAACTCTCTTTTAAAATAAAAATAAAAATAATTTTTTGTTTTCTGTTATATCTATTTTATTTTGATGGAATTCTTTAAAAGTCCCACATTTTGTAAATATTAGAAAGAGGAGTACCAACTCTATAAAAAAACAAGAGGATTCACATCCTCATGAGGTTTCCATTTCGGTCTTGATGGATTCAAGCGTCAACATTTTTGGCGACCATATTCGTGACATGAACTAAAAATTTGGTACATGGCCAAGTGTTTTGAAAGAAATATATGACTTTACCATAGGGAAACCAACCCCATTTAGAAATTGGATTGAATAATCAATGAAACATTTTGCACCAATTATATAATCTGGTAACATCAACAACCCGGATTCTAGAGGAGTTAGAAGGACCCTGACATATATTAGTCCAAGAAGAAGAAAGAGAAATTCTCCTAAGAAAAAGGAGAGAAGAACAAAAAGATCGAAGAAATCAAATATTGGCTAGAGCGGCACAAGAACACGATCAATATTGAAGTTGGATGAATACAAGGGACCCATCACCCGAAGTAAAAGTAAACAACTCTCTGTTTCGAGAAGTGAAAAGTCTGATTCTGAAACCTCCTTAAAAATGGCATCTAGAGACAAATAACCCCAAATCGAACATCATGAGGAAAGACAAGGAGGTGAAAGAGATGCTGCAAGAAATCAAGGAATCCTAGGGTTTAGAAATAGAAGGAGGGTAAGAGATTTCCCTCTTAATCTCATGGGTGAACAACATGAACTCCCAGTTCTCCCTAAGGTCACCTTGAAGGAATGTTTTGGATATGGGACAATTGATGAAAAGAGGCATTTGCATTTATTTCTTAACATTTGTGACTTCCATCGAGTTGAACATGATGACGTCATGGTGAGGCTATTTTTGAAAACTTTATCATAAAGAGCTTATGAATGGTATACAAAATTTTTCAGTAGATCCATTCTCTTGTTTAATGACCTCGAAGTTATGTTCCTTAATATGTTTTCCCCTTGAATTTCTTACCATACCCTTCTCACAGACTTCACCCATATTGGGTCAAGGAAGAATGAAAGGATACGTGATTTCAATCTCAGGTTCAATAAGACTTTGAGTAGAATCCCATAAAAAAAAAGACCAAATGACCTGGTCATTATCGGTTTCTATAAGAATATTATGCCCCCAAATGTGAAATATTCCATCAAAACATCCCAGATGGATACCCTGGAGGAAGCAATGACTAAGGCTACTGAGATGAAAGAAATTATGATTGAAACGGGCACCGACCCCGACATTATATTGGGAAAAGTACAAAGACAGATGGGGGGATTGAATATCGATAATCAAGGAGCTTTCATCATGGGAAGAAATGAAGAGTTTAAACCTTGAGCAACTCATAATCAAATGTCTAGAGGAGGATTTATTAAAGGAACCATACCTGACGTAAAATTTGACCCTACGATAACACATGAAACAAAGCATAGAATTGAGATTGCGTAGATGAATAGAACCATCAAACAGATGAAAAATGAAATAACCAGGCTGAGAAGGGGAGATAATTACATGCCAAACCCAAGAATTATGATTCTTGACCAAAGGTAGAATTCTCCCCCCTGAAAATAGGGTCACATTCAAGAATATTGAAGACCCACCAAGACCAAGGGTTCCCAAACAACCCACTCCAAATGTGGTTGTTTTGGATGATGTCTGTGACAAGCAATCGATCGAGAGAGAAGGTTATTACTCACCTGATGAATGATTTGAAACGATGCACATGGATGGGTACGAGGTGTCCATGTACATATATGAAGAGGGTGACAATGATCCTAACTCAAAATAAAACGTTACCCAGACAAGAGGATTTGTATATAGATCAAAGAATAAAGGTGACTCCAAAAAATAAAAAGAAAAAGAAAAAGGAAAAGAAAAATGCAGTGAAAAAGTGTCGAATCAGAAGGTGATAGTGGGAACCACAAGGTGACCCATAGTGACAAGCTAAACTCAAATGACATACAATGTTGTGGAGGACTTAGGTAAACTGAGGATAACCTTTCCTTTTACAGAAGTGGTGAAGATTCCTTAGCAAAGGAAAAATATATTGAAGTTGCTGGATGATCCATCAGAAAGAACAAAATTTGTTGTTACTACTCCAAAATAGAACTAGAGCCCGTCGACTGCTAAGCTGAGAGGTAAAATTCCACCCTTCTACATCTCAATTGAAAACCATGATATTGTGTTACATAACTGTTTAGTTGATATAGGTGCGATACATAATATAATGCCACTCGCAGTCATGGAAGCATTAGGCATGAGCTACACTAAATATTATGAAACCGGAGAGAGCATATATGCCATTGATTCGAGAAAAGTTCCAACATATGGAGAAATCAAGGATTTCTATGCATGGATTATAGAAACTCCCATATCATCACAGTTTTTAATATTATTGTGGTAGACCTACCCCCAACATATGGGGTTGTGCTGGGAAGATATTGGAGCTCCATGATCGATGGATATATAATGAATGATGGTAGTTGTATGATGCTACTAGGAAGGAAGGAGCAATTATTAAAGTACCCCAAGAGCCTAGAAAACCTTTCTCATTCAAGAAAAAAGATAATGAATTAATGGAAGACTACATAGACAATGACATTGGAAACTATGTTATCTTGGACATGGAGCAGAATGAAAACATAGAACGAGTTTAAGATTTGGAGGTCCTAGAAGGTGTATTTAAAGGTTACTGGAGAATGTCATTCGATGGAGCATGCTCTAAATTAGGGAATGAAGATGGGATTGTTCTCGTAAGCCTAGATAAGACGACACATCCTCACACTGTAATACTGGAGTTTCCATGCACGAATAAGGAGGTAGAATAAAAAGATTTAATCCAGGGGATGATCCTCGCACAAGGAATGAAAATAGAACATATCATCATGAATGGAGATTTAGAGTTGGTCATCAACTTGGTTACCCAAAAATACAAAATAAAAAAGGAAAGACTTAAATTGTATTTCAAAAGAGATAACGAAGTGATGGAATATTTCAACTCTTTAAATATTGCTTTAATTCCAAGGGATAAGAACCATAAGGCCAATTCTGTAGCTTTGGAAACTTCATTATCAAATCTAGATGATATCCTAAGAAAAACATCTTTCTAGGTGGAAATGACCTTTAGGCCATGTATGCTTGATAATATTGAGTACTTGCAAGTGTTTGAAAATGATGAACAATTGGATATTTTTTTGTTAAACGATGATGATGAAGAAGATTATAAAGATATTGTCATCCCCAAAGAATTCATACAAGATGAATCTTTGTTCACAAAATACGATCATGCCAAGAATCTTTGTGAAGAAGTTTTAGTTCGAAAGGCGCAAGAGACAAGAAAATTCAATATTGGAATGGACCAGTCCCAGAAATATATCAATTTGGGAGTCGATTGAACCCTTGAAGAACTTCATCAATATGTCGCCTTATTCAAGGAATATATTGATGTGTTTTCCTGGACTTAGGACAACTTAAAGTCTTATGACAAAACAATATTTCATCATGCCATTACTTTGAGGGAATAAGCCAAACCGATGAAACAAAAAATAAGAATGATGAATCCCAAGATGAAACCTTTGATAAAAATTGAGTTGGAAAAATTGAAGAAAGAAGGGATAATTTATCCCATCTAACATTTAGACTAGGTTTCAAATCCAGTGATTGTCAGGAAGAATACCAAGGAAATCTGAATGTGCATCGATTTCATAGATCTTAACAAAGAAAGAATAAAAGATAATTTTCCGCTACCCAACATGGAGTTTATGCTTCAACAAGTCACGAGATTATATCCATAGACGGTTTCTATGGATATAATCAAGTTTTAGTGGCTGAGGAAGATAGATAAAAAACAAGATTGATCACACAAGAAGAATGATAAAAGACAAGAAGAAGATAGATAAAAAACAAGATTGAAGATAGATAAAAAACAAGATTTAGTGGCTGAGGAAGATAGATAAAAAACAAGATTGATCACACAGGAAGATAGATAAAAAAACAAGAAGAATGCCTTCGGCTTGAAGAATGTTGGAGCTACGTTCTAAAGAGCCATGGACCATGCGTTCAACAAACTTATAGGAAATTTCATGCCAGACTACCAAGACGACTTGACAGTACTCTCAAGAAAAATGGAGGATCACATACATCATTTAAGAAAAGTCTTTGAAAGATGTAGATCATACAACGTCTCTCTCAACCCAAAGAAATGCTTGTTTGTTGTGACTCAAGGCAAGTTGTTGGGCCACATTGTATGCAAGGAAAGGATTTACATTGAACCAGAAAGAGTTAAAGTGATTAATGAAATCAACCCACTGACACCAAAGAAGGGAATCCAATCATTCTTCAGGAAAATTAATTTTGTTCAAAGATTTCTTCTTGATTACGCAAGCATCGTAAAACCCATCAATTTATTGTTGAAAAAAGAACAAAGTTTTGAGTGGAAAATATATATTCAGGAAGCATTCAAAAAGATCAAGGGGGACATCACCGCTTCTCCCATATTCATTAGTAAATATTTTCCAAAGGATTTCATTATCTATTCATTTTCTACAGAGGCATTTGTCGCATTCGTCCTCACTCAGAAAATAGAAACAGAGAAAAGCTCCCCATAAGTTTTATGAGAAAAACTTTACATGACTATGAGTTGAGGTATTCAAAACTCGAGAAATAATATTTGGACCTTGTAAACGTTGTGGCACACTTTCAAACTTATATATTAAACTCTCATGTGATTTCCTACGTCCCCTCGTCCCTTGTCAAGATGCTCCTAAATCAACATTTGAGGGAAGTGTTGGTCCTAAATTCTGCACCTGACTGCTAAAGGGAAGAGCTAGGCCATCTCAAGTTAGAGATTGTCTATGTTGGTTGTACCAAGATAAGAGCATGGTTGGGGTTGGAAAAATGATATGGATGAGGGTCCTCCTTGGATGGTAACATACAAATGACAGACAAGTGAAATAATAAAAACAAAGGGAAACAACAAACCACTCAATGAATAATCCCCTACAAGAAGTTTAATACTTAAAATATCATTTCAAGACATTAAACATGTATAAAAAAACACAATTACTCCCTCAGGTTGTGATAAAAACATTTCTTCACCAAGCATTAGTTGTTTTCACAGGTTGCATATCAATACAGACAAGTTATACAATAGCCCAAAGAAATGAAATGTACTTTGCACAAATCAAAAACTGTATTCAAGATAAGATAAAAACACATGAAGATTTGAACGAAACAATGCCATCAAGAGTATATTCACTAGGTAGAGAGCTTTAATCCATGCATAGAACGGGTTCAACCAGTTGTTGTATTTCTATTATTTCCTGAAAATTGAACCTTCAAAACATACATAAACTGCATATTTATCAGAGTTGCAGAGGCTCTCATCCATCTCGAACTGAGACCTAACTCTAAATTAATAGTTGTAGAACAACTTATTAACTTGACTAAAACACTGTTGGAGTACAACAATGTATACTTCACACTTGACTTAGTCAAAAAGAGTCGTTCTTATCACATATAAAATACCACTTATTATTCTTTAAACTAAAAAGAGTCTTGAACTGAATAATTGAAAACTAATACTACTAGTAATGGAACTAGACCGATGCATGTGCTAGAATGAATTGAGACTTTGGCAGAAACTGATTCAGAGTGATGGAGATGAGTTATGCATTGATAATGGTATGCACACATGCTTATGGAGGCCACTAGAGACAACTGGAAGTTTGGTTATGTCTTTCCCCCACTTATCCTTTGATGATTTGGCTTAACGCCCAGTTTTGTTGCCACGTGCAGCTCTTGGATGGGACCCTAGATATGATATATGCACATGATTGTGGAATTTTTCAAGGGAGGTTTGGATCCATACCAATTAGAATCCCAAAACCCACCACCAACTACCACGTACCCTCTAGAAATACCATGGTTTTGATTGCAAGACCGCTTTAGGATGCTAACGTTCGAGCATTTTGCGTCCTCGCAATGAAGTGTGGTCGTCGATCTAGTTGAAATATGTGATATGGGTAACCCTGCTATTTTAGTGCCCCTGGTAAATTTTATCCATCCTCCAACTCCAAAATCCTTTTAACCATGTTTAGAGATGGCGCCAATTTTGGCCTTTGGGAGATTTGAATGCTGAGCAGAAATACCTCCCGGAGGATGATCTTTTGAATATGACGTAGTGGCCTAATGTCATGTGATGACTTGTCATGGAAAGAAGGGTGACACATGCCATGTGGAAATGGGTGAATGACACAACCAAATGACCTGGAATGAGTGCCACATGTCAGGGCCAGATGGAAGCCACATATCTCCACGGATGAGCGCCACAAGTCCTCATGGATGAGTGTCCCATTCTTCGACACTTTGGCACCTTGGTGTTCAGGAGTTTTGTACTATGAAGCATGAAAATCTTTCGAAATAGTATGGGCCTAAAGTGACGCCTCTCAGAAGGAGAGTGACAAGTGTCATAAGAAATTGAGCAAACGACATGCCCCAAGGTGATTGAAAATAATGCCACATGTCACAACAGATGAATGCCACATGTCAATGCCAGATGGCTTCCACATGTCTTGACAGATGGTTTCCACATGATTTGAAACTTTGGGCTTCTAGAGTATTGGATTGTGAAGCATGAAGTTCTCCCGGAGTAGTACGAGCCTAGAGTGACGTGGTGGCTTGACGTTATATGATGTCACAACTGCTGATGTGTCACAAAAAAAGAGTGATATGTGTCACTAAAAAATGAGAGAATGACATGACCAAAGGTGCCTAAACTAAGTTCCATGTGTCTCAACAGATGTATGCCACATGTCTCTAATGGATGAGCACCATGCGTTTGAACTGATGAGTGCCAAGTGTCTTCGATACTTCAGGCTTCGGGAGTTTCTGCATGGAAAGTTTGTGTAACTCTTGGAGTAGTACGGGCCTAGAGTAATGTGGTGGCCTAAAATGAATACCATGTGTTCTTGAAGGATAAGGGATAAGTGTCCTTAGCAGATAGGTACCAAGTGTCCTCGGTGGATAGGTGCCAAGTGTCCTCGACGTATAGGTGCCAAGTGTTCTAGATGGATAGGTTCCAAGTGTCCTCGGCGGATGAATTCCACGTGCCTCCGACACTTCGGGGTTTGGGACTTTGCTTCTTCGGCATTATGGTACTTTGTGGGTTCCCTCTTGATGTTAAACCCCACATTATTTTGACACTCTGAATGCATGAAAACTGTCGATCTGAGTGGCATGTTGGATCTCCACCATTGCAATTTTAATCTGTCTGTTCCCACAATATGACCCCAAAATTGACAATTTGAATGCTGTGTTTTTTCTCATGGTTGTTCCCTGTGCATAAAACATACTTGATCAACCTGCTATAAGCTCAATTAATGGAAAACATGATGACAAGTAATTTGAACCAAATCACGATATGTGTTTATCCTTCAAGAAAAATAAAAAAACTCTGCGCAAAGAATCAGTCAAGCAAGAAAATAAGGAAAACCAAGTCATTTAATAGATTTGAAATCAACTTTATCAACCAGAAGAGAATAAACTTGACGAAGGCATAGGGAGATGAGAAATGAGGGGAAAAGGTGAATACCTAGGCTACAACAAGAAGGAAAATGGGCCAACTAGTTAGCAAAAATTGAAGAGTATGATATCGAGATCAAACCATTGAAGGAAATAAAAGGATAGGGATTATGAAAGCTTATGTAAAATGGGGACTCAGTTGATGGAATGATTTCAATATCAGTCGGGGAACCATTAGATGATTCATAATGGTATGGAGATATGCTATTTTATTTAAGATCCGGGAAATTCCCTATTATAAAGAGTTCAAAGGAGAAAAGGACGCTCAATATGAAAGAGAACCAATATGTATTGATTGCTGATATACTTTTCAGAAGGAATTTCGATGGTATATTGTTGAGATGCGTCGATGAGAATCAAGCTCCGACATTGATCAAAGAATTCCATGAAGGAATATGCGGTGGACAATTTTCACCCACTGCAAATGCTCACAAAATGATCAGAGTGAGATTCTATTGATTGTCAATCTTCAGGGACAATTCCTACACCGCAATAAGAAGATGTTTTTCATGCCAGTAGTTCTCAAGAAAAATGAAGAAATTTAAGATGCCTCTGCAGCTAATTTTGGTGGAACAACCATTTTCCAAATGGGGACTTGATGTCATTGGGATGATTAATCTGAAATCTAGAAAAGGGCACATGTACATTCTAACAACTACCAATTATTTCACAAAATGTCTAGAAGCAGTGGCACTGAAGAAGGTCGATGTTGAAGAATTGATTGGATTCCTCAAAGACAACATTCTATCAAGGTTTGGTGTTCTTGATAAATTTATCACAGACAACAGTTCGATATTCATTGGGTCAAAATTCAAGGATTTTTATGGACAATATGGGATCATTATGGGTGAGTCTTATAATTATTATCCACAAGGAAATGGCCTTGTCGAATCCACGAACAAAACACTTGTGCAGATATTAAAGAAACCTGTTAATGGAAACCATAGAAATTGGCACTTGAAGCTGACAGAAGCATTATGGGAAAGAAGGACAACCCTGAAAGATAGTACCGAGATGACCCTGTATCTATTGGTCTATGGGAAACAGGAAAAAATTCCAATTAACCTCGAGCTTAACACATTGATCTTTGTGGTTAATAATGAATATACGAAATACATTTCTCCTACTTAGAAAAGGATCAATCATTTTCTAAAGTTGGAGGAGGAATGAAGCAAAGCCATGAACCAGACTTCTCAAAGGTAGAAGATTGTCAAAAAGTATTTTGATCAAAGCAAAACTATGAAGAACTTTCATAAGGGAGAAGTGGTACTACTGTGGAACAAAGCCAAGGAAAATTCATCCATGCACAGGAAGTTTTAAGCACTCTGGATCGAATCCTATGTCATCTAAAATATATTGGGCTTTAAATCATATATTCTCCAAGATATGAAAAGAAAAATGTTAATGTTTCCTATTAATGAGAAACATCTGAAAGGTTTCTTCTGCTAACACTTCTCATTCTCATTGTACATAATTTTATTTTAGTTTGTATATTCTTAATCTGACTCCATAGCCCAATGGGAGGAAGCACATGGTCATGAGAGATTATGGATTCTTGACAACCCATAGGGGGTCATCATCCCACTGTTGGATCCTGCTATTGAGGTCATTTCCTGCTTCCAAAAAATTCCCTCCCCTTTTCTATTTTCCCATATTTGTTTCTCCCTTTCTTTGTCCCCTTCTACACTTACCCATTTTTTTCCCTCTTCTTTTTTCCCTCTCACTATTCCTTTATAGTTCTAACACTTAGTCACATTTTAGACCACGAGTTCCTGGGTTGGAGGACTTACATTTTCTCACCTCTATCTACAACTTCAATTCATGAGTCTAATCAATCGCCATGCTATTCCACACTTAGCCAATTTTATGATCGTGGGTTCCCGAGTTGATGGGATCAAGCTTTCATGTTCCCATGTTCCGTGATAGACATATTGCACCAAAGAGTACTGGGATTTACATTTCGATCCTTGGACTCCGAACTGCCCAAGTGTCATTCTTCCTACATGAATCTATCTGACTGCGATGTCATCCCACACTTATCCAATTTCATGCCTCATACCATCACGAGCTCTCGGGTTCATGGGTTCCTGGGTTCAAAAAAAATATAAAGTCACATATTTCTCCCACCCATCCCCACCACCCTCACACCTTTCCTAATGCACATTTACTATGCTTTTAATGCTATTAACTTACCATACAGGTTCGAAGGGATGGTCATTAATAAGAGGAAGGCTCGAGGAGACCTCTTATTAAAGAACATTAAATAGGACTTACGGAGGATTATATTATCTCCCACCAATGTTCATTACTAACATAATTTGGAACAATGTAACGTTCTCATCAAATTATGACAACAATTTGACAATAGTTTTGTGGAGATACACTAAATATTTTCAGACAAGAGGATCATATTTTTCAGTGATCTAGGGAATCTTCCTATTATTTGTCCCCTTCTACCCAGAGGGAAATAATCTGGATGTTTGGAATTGCGTGTGCAAGGTGTGTCCCAGAAGTTTTTGATTGTAAGGAGTTGGTCACTTGGTGTGCTCAGAGATACATTCCAAGACAACAAATCATCCATTTGCGAGAACATTCCCCTATATCTTTATAACCTCATGTTTTTTGTAAGATGTTAAGGCTCCCAGAGCCAACACTCACCTTGAAATGTGAATATTGGAAGGAGTTCTTAAAAAATCATGAAAATGGGTTCGACATCTTACCTGAATTCCTAGAAAACCCAGCGGCCATCCCCAAGGACATCACAATATTGCAGATTGGTGCATTTAAAAATCCATTCCAGGAAATTGCATGGATTTTGACGAGGATAACAAGAAAGGAAACCACGGCCAACATCTCCTGGATGATTCTTTAATTCTTTATTTTAAGGTCAAGTAACATGACATATTCAATTGGGATAAGTTTATTTCCATTGAAATGTTTTCCCAATTAGTGCAATACAAGAAGGATAAGAAATTTTTCATGTCATCTTATTTGGTCTTTGCGATAGCGGACTACTGTCAGTTCCTGAGATTATCTGTCTACAAGAAGGTAAACTATGATTTCAAACTAGTAACCTTATGGTATCAATCATTATGGAGGCACAAGGCCTCCCAACATTTTTATGAAGTCTTTAATGATTTTGTCTCATTTTTTAAAGAATTGTTGTTTGGAAATAACGCTCCCCGGATGTTTGACCAGGCGAATACATTCTTGGATAGGAAGGTGACACTAGAACAAATGGAAAATTATAATGTTATAAGGATTTTTGGATCCAAAGAAAATCCTTCCTTCATTCCATGTCACATATCTGACATAATGTTTGTTGCTAAGATAGCAAGGCAGTACACCTTCTGGTTGCATTTCTTCCATGAAAAGAGAAATGCGATTCATACCTCTGCCTTGGAAATTTGGGGATTGAATATTCAGGGATATGAACAAGATTTATGAATTTGTGGGCCACTTCCACAATCTGAATTTAAAATATGCTGAAAAAGTAAAAGGGTTCGACCCTAGTGGTATTTTTGTTGAAGATATATTGGGTATTGGTTTCAACAATTATTTCATTAACACTATTTTGAATGAATATGGAGACAATGTGTCAGGAACTCCTATTTGTGACACCAACGACCTAGAGATAATACTTAGCACCAATGAGTCATACAAGAAGAGAGGAAAAGTTCCGGGTGAGAAAATTTCCCAAATCCCGACTACCATGCCAAAGACTACAACATCTTGAAGCAACACTCCAACAACCTACCCAGGTAAGAAAGTCACCCACGGTTCTTCAAGAGGAGGAGGATATAAAAACCTTCCTTCTAGAAAAATTGAAAGTTCTCATAAAATTCCTGCGAGGAAGAAACCAAAAAACATTGTGTAAGAAGAGGAGGGACCTCGAGGAGAAAGTGATATCCACGATCTCTCCCTCGAGGATATAGAACTAGAGATTGACATTAAGAAAGTTTTCCCCAATGATGACCAACTAGAGAACACTGCTCACTAGAGCCCTTAGATGGAAATAATTGGGACTGAGACCTTTGACGAAGAAGATTCTTTTGCATTTCAGAGCGTTGTTTTTGACAACGAATCCAAAATTTTTATTATTGAGAAAAGAGATGTAAATAATAAGAAGGGGAAATCTCGCTCAGAGGTTAACCTATGGAACATGCAGCCTTCCCAAATTTTCCAGATACAACGAGAAACTAGAGATTCCATATAAAACTCTATTGAAGGCCTTGAAATGGATAATGTCTGGTTAAATGAGCGAATTAAAGAATTGGAGGGAGCTCTAATGCCCATTCCAATGCTTGCTAGTCCTTTAGCAATGATCAGACCTACCACATCTGTGGAAACATTAAAAGGATTGGCAAGCCTTCTCACATCAGCCCAAGGCTATGTGGAAAAGAATATAAAGAAAAGAATGGAATTAATAATAGAGGCTTGGGAGATGTCAAAGAGTATGGTCTCTTTTGGAACAATATTACATGTTTTTCATGAATATCTGCAAGCAGATTTGAAAAACGAGCAAGGTTTCTACCTCGATGCAGTTGTACCATTTGGTGTTAAAGTTAGTAATATGATGGAATTGAGAATAAGAGAGGAGGATAACCCTTCTTCGAACTGAATAAAACAATTGAACGCATGATGGAAGGAAAAAGTAAAAAATCTGAATGGTATTGTTCAAGCATGTAGCCAGGCCATAACTAGAAGAGAAGAATTATTTAAGAAGCTAACTAAGATAGATCTAGTTGGAAGAACCAATGAATTCCAAGACCCAAAATTGATACTCAACTCATTTTTCTTAAACAAGAAAGCATTTGATGAACAAGTTGATATCTTTAAATCATTGTGATTTGAAACATTCTATGGAATTCTCGAATATGGTGAAGATGACGTAGAAAACTGGCTAGTTGATTATTTGATTAAAAATCAATATATCGAGGAAGCATTGCGGAACATCTCAAATGATCTAAGGGACTTGGATGGATAACTCTTCAATATAAAAATCCATCATGAAATCAACGTGGCACCAATGGGGAGCTACATCGAGGAGTGGGTCAAAAAGGAAGTCGAGAAGATTACTAATGAAGGGCAAAGGACGATTCCTGTAACCACCGAGGAAATCCATAAAAGGAAATCAGAAAGAAAGTGAAAAACCATGAGATACCATCATAGTAAGTTTATACTTATCACATATTTCTATCTTTATCAAGCTCTTCATCCAGTTACTCCACCTCTTTAAATTGAAAGGTTTAACCGAAGACTAATATTTTCCTTTTTTCTTCTTTCCAGGTCTCGTTGCCTTCCACTGCCCACTTTCTTATTTATAGGAACTTCATTATTATACATATTTTCTTTATGGTATGTGGGAGCTCCAATCCTAGTCATTATGACAAACACATTTTAATTTCAGAGAATATGTATTGAACTATATATTTTTTAGAAATTCCAAGAAAAATATTTTGGGAATAATCTCGACTGTACTTTGTAACCCAGTTTTTCTGAATATAAATTATTTGAGGTTTATCTATCATTATATTCATTTGAAATACCCATGTTCTACTCTGTCAAATTTCTCTTATGCATGTGGGTCATTTTCTTTTAGTTTTTATGTGATCAAAAATATTTATCCCTACTATGATGGATGTGAGGAATTCTGTTTATTTGCTTTAAATTTATGAATGTGTGTGTGTTTCTTGGTCCATTCTTAGGGACTCTCTTTTAAAAGAAAAATAAAAATATTTTCCATTTTTTTATATCTATTTTATTTTTATGGACTTCTTTAAAAGTCCCACATTTTGTAAATCTTAGACAGAGGAGTAACACCTCTATAAAAACGCAGGAGGATTCACATCCTCTTGAGGTTGTCATTTCAGTCTTGATGGATTCAAGTGTCAACACCTCTTCAAACAAATCTTCGAGAAAATATTCTAACTATACAGTTCGATGTTAACTGGTATAAAGAGGTTAAGGAAAATATCAGACACAACACCATGATGGTACCCAAGTTTGAAGGTTATACATTGGATAATGATGGATTGTTGAAGTATAACAACAAAATTTAAATACCTTGTAACAAAAAATTGAGAAGTTTGATCTTACATGAAGATCATAGAGAAGTATACATGGCTCATCCAGGAGTCACAGAGATGAGGGAAGGCCTCAAGCTTGTATTCTTCTAGAAATGAATGAAGCTAGACATACTTAGTTATGTGGCACGATATCTATAATTTCAGCAAGTGAAAGATGAACATAGACATCCGACAGGATTACTACAACCACACGATGTTCTAGAATTGAAATGGGAGGTCATTTCGATGGAATTTATAGTTGGATTTTTGTTGACAACAAGGAGGAATGACTCGATTTTCGTGGTAGTTGACACTCTAACAAAGAATGCACATTTTATTCCTTTGCATATGACGTATCAGGTGCCAGATATAGCTAGAGTTTTTATCAGCGATATTGTCAGATTACTTGGCGTACCAAAAAGGATCATATCTGATAGAGGATCAGTTTTTATATGATGTTTTTGTACTAGTTTCCAAGAGGCCTTGGGGACACAACTGAACATTAGTACATCATATCACCATGAGACAGATGGGCAGACAGAATGAACGAACCAAATTTTGGAAGATATGTTGAGTATGTATATAATGGACCAACAGAAATGTTGGGAATAATTCTTGCCACTGGTAGAATTTGCATACAACAACAACTATCAAAGTACCATTAAGATCACATTGTTTGAGTTTCTCTATGGGACACCGTGTCAGACACCATTGAACTGGGATCAAATTGAGGATAAGGTCCTAGTAGGACTAGAAGCGATCCAATAAATGGAAGAACAAATGAAATCGATAAGACAATGGATTAACGAAGTGTAATATCGAGAGAAGAGTTATGTTGATGTGGATCGTGTTAACCACAATTATGAAGTTGGCGAACGATTTTTCTTGTCGGTGAAACTGCCCAAAAATTCGATCAATTTTGGAAAGGATGCTAAAATATATCCCAGGTTTGTGGGACCTTTCGAAGTTCTGTAAATGAAGGGACCTGTCGCCTATTGACTGGCCTTGTCTGATTCTTTAAGGCATGTACACGATGTTTTTCATGTATCTGTTTTGAGACATTATGTTAGTAATCCTACACATGTGATTGACATGAGTTCTTTGCAGGTGTCAGATGAGGGTGTACTCATGGTGGAGCCAATCCACATTCTATACCATCACATTCAACAACTACAGAATAGTTGATCAATCAATCAGGTCAAGGTCCAGTGGGACAATTACAGTCCACACTCGGCTACATGGGATGATGCATATGATATGCGCTAGCAGTTTCCGTATTTATTTGATATATTAGATATATAGATCTTGTCATATACTTTTATTACTGCATTTTATATACTGTAAAACTTCGGGATGAAGTTTAAAACAAGAGGGGATGTATGTAACATCCCTCTCTTACGAGTACATGTTATCGACTTATTCTTGAGAACACTTGCATGCAAGTGATCTGTTTATAGTACATGGATATATATTTCTCTTATGGATTTTTATGATGATGTTGATGGTTGTGATTTAATTTTAATTGATATATATGTATTGACAAATGCTATTGATGAGTTTCCCCTCAGTGTGCAGGACACTTGATAGATTGTGGATTTTGATGGAATCAATGGACCTCATGGGACTCCGGATTGAGTCAGAGAGTGGATTTTATTGGTTTGAGTATTTCATTTAGGCATATGTGACATATGATTGATTATAGTATGATTTTTTATATGGATCATTGACAGTGTTTTGTTGATGGATGAAAACTGACGATTGCTTGCTAATATGACTCACATAAGGAGTAAAGGCGCCATGCACATGGACTAGATATTAAGGGAGAGGTGTGACAGAGTCCCTGTCACAATCTACTAGCACTCCCTTAATGGATCGAATTGTAGGTTAATGATTACCCAGTTCGAGAGGTCCACGATGTCATGAGGGAAGACTGATACAGTCGCCCACGAATATTTATAAGGGGTGCAAAATAAGGCAGGGTCTTTATTCCTTAGATGCCCTTAGTCCATCACAAGGTCACCCGAATGGAGTGATGACTCCAAGGGTTGGATAAATACCAAAACCATTCAAAGGCGAGTGGCACCCTTAGAGAACTGAATGCATCTTGAAGGGCACACCGTGTAAATAAAATTTGAGTCAATGAATCTAGGTGGCCTAGAAAACCTTGAGTGAATAATTGAACCTTGTAAAATCTTGAGCACTGCCCGATTAATTAATTAATTAAAGAATGAATTTAGTAATTTTAAACCCCAAATGAATTCCAAGCCTATTCAAACTTTAAGCCTAAGTCTAAGTTCTTGTAGAAGGATAACATTAAATTATTAACTAATTTAAATAAAAAGAGGAAATGAAAAAAATCAAGTTAAGATTTAAGAAAAGGTGAAATATATCTAAAAAATGATAAGGCACATGTGTGCAAGAAATATTAAAAGAGAGTTTTTAAATACGAAATAAATAAAGATGCGAGAATGTGTACGCATAGAAAGGTATCAAGAGTCTAGTTAACCCTAGTCTAACTAGAAGAAGATTCATATTTTAACTCAACTCAGATTTAGTAAGGCGTCAATTATTAAATGGGAATAAGGGGAATAAAGAGACAACTACGAGTGATTTAAGGATCTCTTTTAGGATGGGTGAGGGAAATTGAATTTAATTAAAATAAAATGTGGAATTACTTGTGCAACTTAGGGAAAGGGTGACAAGTGTAAGGGGAAAATAATTCTAAATTATCTAATTAAAAGGTGAATTAAATGTCCAAGTAATCCTATAAAGAAAATGTTCTAAAGGGAAAAAGGACACTCAGGTTAAGGGTAAATTTATGCTGTATAATTTTTGATTGGTTCTACTTGTGAGAGTTGGGACACCCAACTTGGGGGAGAGTTGTGGCTCTACCTTGTAAGGCAAGCTGGGAGCTAGAGGATTTATGGTTTTGTGTACGTGGCCCCTTTGTGGTTCGGGGAGCTAAGGGGGAAGAAGAGTACCCCTAGCATTAGATGAGATGTACCAGTGAAGTCTGAACGATTAGCAAGTGGGAGAAGGAAGGAAGGAAGGTTGTTGATGAAGGACATCATCAAGCCCAGCTTCGTCGGTGACGGTATTCTCATTGAGTTGAATTGTAATAAATTGATCGCATGTGTATGGTTTATTTTATTTGCCACAACTCTGATGTCGAATTGTATTCTCATTGAGTTGAATTGTAATAAATTGATTACTTGTGTATGGTTTATTTTATTATGCTGCAGCTGTAAAATGAAACTCAGATATCAATGGGTGTCCTCATGGGGTTAAATTGTAATGGACTTGCTAGTGTTAGGATGGTTTACTTGATTTTTCTGTAGTGGAATAAAACTCTGTTTTCGAATGTTGTAAGCTCCTCATGATTGTGTATATTACTAGAATTCCCTTGCGGGATTGAGTTTCTCTTTCAAAATCAACCCAAATCGAATATTTAATTTTCCATTACCTTCTTTTAAACTGTCATAGGCATTGCTCAGATTCGGCTAAAGGATCATGAAAAGTATTCTTAAAAGCGTAAACTACAACATTGCGCCACGTAACTTATGATCCTTCTGACAAACAAAATCATATTGAACTCTGTGGTTATGACAAAGTTTTCATTTAAAAAAAAACCAGAATCCTTCCTTCGTCCTTGTCGTTGGGACATCTTGAGATGCTCCATAATTGTAGTTGATGTTTAAAAAGAAAACTCCTTGATCGCAGCCCTTGCTGGCCTTCAACCCCGATTTTTACCCACAGGTTTAAAACGTTGTCAATGGCTGGAACCCGAACTGGTGTTATTTCCAGGCATTTCACCAACAAAATTACATCCCTGAATTTTCACCCTCTGGCGTAGTCACTGCGAGTCAAATTTCAGATCTATCTTGATTCAATTCCATGTGTTTTGCAACCAAGGTAATCTCAAAATTGTTGTTTCTCATATGTGGTCACTTCCAGTTAATTTCTTGATCCATTGATTCGCTTTCCATTTAATCGTCGAATAGTCTAGCAATTTAGAAACCAATTGAAGGTTTCCATTTCGATGTGATAAAACAAATTCGTTGTGTATGCATTACATTCCGAGCATGCAAGTTCCATTTCGGTGTGATAAAACGAATTCGCTGTGTACGCATTACATTCTGAGCGTGCATGTCCCATTTCGGTGTGATAAAATGAATTCGCTAGGTATGCATTAAATTCTGACCTTGCATGTTTCCGTTTCAGTGTATTAAATGAAATCTTTGCGTACATATTCAATTTCGAGCTTGCATGTTTCCAATTCAGTGTATCAAACGAAATCTCTATGTACACAATCAATTCCGCGATTGAAGGATTCCTATTCGGTGTATTCAAAACGAATTTCTGGGTACACATTAAAACAAAGGTGTAATATCCCAAAAAATATTAGAATATTAAATTCTAAGTACTTGGAATAAATTTTCATTTTTAGAAAATTCAGATTCAGAAATTATTTTTCATTTATGGCAAATCCGAATTTGGAATTTAATTATTGTAATAAATTATTTGATGATTGTCGGGAAAAGATTTGACTTGCCCAACTAATTTAAATTTTTATAAATTAAATGTTGGAAGTCAAATGCCAAGTTAAAAATAGTTGACCATGACTCCATGAGTGGGGAACAGATTTGAGTTACCTCAAGGATTATTTTTACAAGTGGAAAATGTGGGATTTGACAACTAACAACCTCTAAAAATCAGGGATTTGTAAGGCTGCAAATTTACCAAGGAGGGAAGAAAATACCTAGGCACAAGATGCATATAAAAACAACATATGCAGGAGATAGGACATTGCTTAGTATGTTGGAGAAAGGAAAGTACTTGTTGTTATGAACACTATTAGTGTGAGGCAAAGGAATTTCTGATCTGTGGATGTTGACTTTAGCTAAGGAGGATCATTTCAGTTTACCCTTATGAACTCATGGTTAGGTTAGGGGGTGAACAGGGAAAGTGAACTTGGATGTTCTGTTCTACGGTTGGGTGGAACGTGGTTGTTCGATTTGTATTCCAACATCAGGTTCCAGATATGTATCGTACTTGCATTCCGTGTCAATATTATGTTGATTACTAATTGTTAGGGAAATGATGGTTTATTATAGTTCAAGGATACTATATTGTTTTAATTGGAATGTGATGATGGTTTATATATATGTGTGTGTGTGTGTGTGTTCAACTATACAGAAATAGCAGAACTAGTGCATGTTCTTATTTTTTGGTTATATGTGTGTGTGTGTGTGTGTGTGTGTATGTGTGTGTGTGCATGCATAAATAAATGATGGAGCTAGTGTATGTTCCTATTTAATCCTTAATTATGGTTATACATATAAGATGATTGTATTTCTCTGTAACTGTGTTCATGCATAAAGGAAAGATTGAACTATTGCCATGTTCTTATTTGACCATTGAATTATATATGTTGGGTTACTATTACAAATCTGCACAAATACCATAGAAAATAGACAGAATGAGTAAAAGTCCATATACATTCTTTATATTAGCAATAAACATAGAAAATAGTGATTCAGTAGTATACAAATGTATGGAAAAAATAGTTGTTACATTCAATGAACTTTGTTCAAAATATTTACAAAAACGACCTGTGTATTCAATTGATTAGGGTTCAAATATTACAGTGGAGTACCATAGGCCAAAGACTCCATTACCACTTGTAGACAAAATCTAATAAGAATGCATAAGTATATATTCCTAGATCATAACCTGAATACCTTTCGAGCAAGAGGTTTTCCTTGCTCTGCTTCCCTCATTTGTTTAAACCTGCAAAAGGAGAACGATGAAGGTTTAGTGAACTATACTAGAAATTAAATGGAAATTAAGTAATAATATTAATCCAAGACAATACTTAGCTTGAGTTCAGTGAAGAACCAGTTCACCACTATTTCTTGTGCAACAATCTCTCCACGATCCAGGAAAAGGAGGAGTGGACCCAAAATCGGTTGATGGGTACCCTCGCAAAACAAAACATGGCCCCATCATTAATTTAATGTATCTATGCATAAATAATTTCACTTGTAAACTAGAGAAATGACAATGAAAAATTATTCCTGAATAGATAGTGAATATATTTAATCAACATGAAACACATTTTAAAAGATATCAAATCAATGTGTGTTGTTCATGATAAGTAAAAACAATTAAATAGCGTTACAGAAAGAACCCAATACATAGTTTCAAATCATGATTGTGTAAAAATGTGGATCAAACCCTATGAATGGTTGATACATAAATCCCCTTTGTAAACAATGCAACTCTAACCAATAAGATATTAAGTGGCCATGGGATAACCCATGACTCTCCCTACAAAGGAAAACATTTGCAAACCAAAGGATATAGACAGGGTACGAATAATGTTCTACTATATTGCTATGTATACAACGTATGTAATTTATGTACTACGAACAGAGGGTCAATGTTGATATATATATATATATATATATATATATATATATATATATATATATAAAGAATGTAATTTATGAAACAAAGGGTTAATTTTACCCGATACATATTCACTTTATAAACACAAAATGTAATTTACGAAACAACAGGTTAATTTTTCCCAATACATTTTCACTGTATAAAGAACAAAGTGTAAATTACAAATATAGGGTTAATTTTTCTTGATACGTATTCACTGTATAAAACACAGAGTATAAATTACGAGTTCCAGAGAGTGGTAATATAAACACATAGAGTGTAAATCTACAAAGGATTAAAAATATACCTATATACTTACGCAGAGTATCAGTTACAAGTCCACAGAGTGCTATCATAGTTACACAGAACGTTTTACGAATTACACAATGTTAACATGTTTTTACCCAAAGCATAGATTACATGAATTCCCACAGAATAATCTGAGGAATTTCCCATAGAGAATAAACAAATGTATATATGTAAATGGTGAGGGTTAACAATGTCACAACAGTGGATATAAGAAATGCGAAAGGAACACCGACAATTTAACTGTTAAAACATTTTTGGCCTTCAAAGAACCATGCCGATTATAGACTAGAAGAACAACATCCAACTTGGAAATACATTAACCCTCTAGTCCTGAAATTTTAAACCCACTGGAACCCCAGGAGAAAAAACGTACACAAAGGCGCAATGGTAATGCATTATAAACCATTAAATGAAGAAAGAAAACATAGAGTTTGTTCAAGAAACCTATCTTCTTTTCTTCATTCCACCAAACAAAGATTCATTCATGAGATACAGAGATTTGAATCAATGAAGTCTTTACTTACCTTGCACCAAGACGAGCCTGATGGGCATTCGCCTCCTTCCATTGTCACAAGGGCCTAGTTTTTCCCAGGTCGCTGACCATATATAGAGTAGGGAAAATGATAGTTATAGCTCAAAGGCCAAATAAAATATGATGTAGAGATAAGTTTTGTGAGTATAGAACCAAAGGGGGAAAGAAATGAACACTGGTGACCTCAAAGACCTTGCAAGAAGAGTAATGATCATTGAGTACACCAAGTACCGCTTCCATGTTAAGCCATGGAGATGGTGAGCCCGCATTGGGAACGGCAACCGAAGTGTCAAGTTTTGGAGGTACGATACATGCCTCCTCTTTAATTAAATAGCTAGAGGTAAATGCCTACAGACTGACCTGTCAGTCACCATTAATAATGAGTTCCAAACCAATTTATTGCAGTCATGTCACTAGTCAAGAAGGGTTACGAACCATTCTGGTTATGGGTTATGCTAGTTACACGATTCAATGGGTATAGGATGTTAGGGTATGCACTTTAGTAAGCTATATGTTAAACTATAGGTATTTTGTTGGAGATCGTGTTAGAACTATTGTTAACAAGTAACAATTGTATGCTAAGCAATATGTATTTCATTGGAGATCATGTTAGAACTATTGTTAACAGGTAAAAATTGTGTGCTAAATGATAGGTATATCGTTTAGACTAAAGAGTTACTTTGTAATAATATCCATATAACAATTTATATGTTAGAAGATATGTTGTGGATTAGTATTATTATGTTAAACGATAAATTATGGATAGTGTTAGGGTATAGTATCCATGGGTTAGTGTCATATTGTAAACATTGTTTATATTTATATATGTATGTGGATATGGATAAAGTTAATGTTATGATATCCATAGGCTAGTTTATATGGTAAACTCTCTCTCTCTCTCTCTATATATATATATATAATAAAGTGTTGAGGTATCCACATGAAAGTCTGTAGGATAAATAATGAATATCATTATAGAAAATATTATGGATAGACCTTATGATAGTTTATGACAATAAATCTGTTATGCATACAATAAAGAAATAAAATGATGCCTAATGGATTATCTCCGTGTCATAATCAAATGCTAAAGAGTCATGGAACTTAAAGTCCCCTAAACATTTTTTTTTTTATTTGGGAAATTTGAGGTTCATTATAGAAGGCCCTTCCAAACTCCCTTTAACACATGATTCTCCTGGGTTCATTCCTTTGATTCAATCCCCAAAATTTTTATTCCATGGGTCTTTGTTTGATATTAGAGTCTAGAACCGAGCCATTTTAGCGAAGGCCCATCCAAACTCCCTTTAACACATGATTCTCCTGGGTTCATTCCTTTGATTCAATCCCCAAAATTTTTATTCCATGGGTCTTTGTTTGATATTAGAGTCTAGAACCGAGCCATTTTAGCCAGACATGATATCCCCTTAACTCTTTAATGAACCCTTAATATAACATGGGTATTATTGTTTTTTTGTTGGGCCTTCTTTGGGTTCCTTAATGGTTTTTCAAGTCTACTTGAATTCCTGGCCCTTATTACTTAACGAGACTCAATCTTCTTAAATTATCCTATGATGGATATACAAGATAACTCGGGAATATCTCATATATTCTTTTTACGGTTGAATTTTTATAGATTCTTACCTTTTTGAAGTAACACTTAGCAGGACACATATTTAAAAATTCTTACTTGGAATAGAAAACTTATAAAATTGTGTATAAGATGTGAGAAGAAGCGAATAAAAAGAAACAAAAATCTTGAATCACTATTTCCATGATATAAGCTTCCTATAGTCTTGTATAACGATTTGAAGGAGGGTGAGATTCTTTAATTTATTCATATGTTGTCAACCTACTACGTTAAATGTATATGCAAGTAGGGTAGCATGGACGTTAGTCAGTATGGCTCGAGAAGGTTGATCTCCTTGAGTTTTATAAACTATAAACTTTTAGGTAAGAAATATTTGATTCTTCTTGTAACTTATAAATTTGGGTCTCCCCTAATAATTTAAATGGATTTGGGAGTTGCTTGATTTCAATCCTTGGTGTTCATGAATAAATTTTATATTATAGGGGATACTTAAAGTGTTTGATGAATTATTAAGTGAATCTTATTAATATTTTATTTCTTGTGGGGTCTTTATTTGGATTGTAAATTGAACATAGTACCTTATGCTTCACTTCAAGAAGATCTTGATCTCCTTATGGGCTATTTTGATTAGGTACATAACTACATTTCCTTATTTATATCCTTAAGAAGACATTCCAAATTAATAGAAAACATTGATGAGTTATTTGAAATTCACTAGTTTACAAATCTTAAAAGACTTGGTAAATGGAGTTTATCTCGAGGGAACTGACCTTAACAAGTACTGACAATAATTGGAATAGATTATTGACGCCATGAAATTAATGTTGATGTATGATTGATAAATTAATTATCTTACTCTTGTGCCATGAAATAAATATTGATGTATGATTGATAAATAAATTAGCTTACTCTTACGCCATGAAATTAAAGCTGATGATTACCTTGCATCATGAAATTAATTTGATGTATGTAAATTGTAGTTGGGATATTGTTGGAATGTTTCGTAGGTGGTAAATGCGTCAATTAATTTATGTATGCTTGTGGTACATAATTTCCTGTCGCACCATGAATAATTGATGATTAAGATTGATTGATCGATCTAGTTGATTTTCGACTTGATTGTATTTGTGGGAATTAGACACTTCCTTGTTCCTCAAAATAGTTTCCAATCTTGAGACCTTAAGTAGTCAAAATGAATCAGATGAATCCTAGAATTCAGCATTTATTATGTGTCTTGGAGGTCCTAACCATGCATGATAGGTTGGATGGGTGGTTCTTTTATTATTTAGTGACGTGGTTGATCATTTATTATATCTTTCTTCAGTTGATTGTAATGTGTTGAATTGCATCGCTATTTATGTTTATGTGTTGTTCATGTGTCATTATTATTTAGGTTAATGTGTTAGATTTGTGTTGTTATTGATTAAGACGACGTGTCACTTGTAATGATATTAATTTGTGTTGTGATTATTTTAAATTCCCGACACAAAAAATAAAAAAGTATATATTTACCTATTGTACACTGCTTTTCGTTTTCGTAACGGAAGGTCTGTTTAAATAACTTGGATATATCTAATTCCTTTTCCAAGGGAAATAATTAGAACCAATTTAATGGTTGTGAGTTTAGTGTCATTATTTGTAGATTGAATTATCCCCAAATTGAAAGCAAGGAAATGATTTTGGGAGAATAAAATTACTCTCCCATCCCCTCCCTTTAGTCGAGTTCCTTGAGAGGCTCCATTGAAAAAATACCAAGGAATTTCTTTTTTTTTATATCAAATTTTGATTTCTAATCATGATAGTAATAGAGGAGAATTGAGGAATGGAGCTTAAAATGTTGAGTCTTTGAGAAGCACATTTGAAAGGGAAGGTTTCCTTTCCCTCAAATATCTTTTCATTTCTCACCAACCATATTTCCTAATGTTAAGGTAAGTACTTTGAAATATTTTGTGTCCTTGATTTGTGTTATTTCCTTGAAGCTTCTTCAATTGAATCTCCTTGCAAATGGGATTGCAAACTAGCGATACTTTCAATTTCTTTCTATACCTAATATGAGAAAGGGTAGGAGAGGATGAGGTGGACATTTGTTTCCAAATATTCTTCGCAAACGATACATATACTTGGGCCCTCATAAAATCATTTTTGTAAAATTTATCAGGTTAAATCTTTATTATTTAGGAGGATCCACATAAATATTTTTCTTCTATCAAGAATTTGTATTTCCAAATAGATTTCAATTTTCCACCACTGGAGCAGTGGATGATTGTTTCCTTCCAATGCCAATGTCTTCTGCCCCATTCTAGGTTCATATCCACCTAAGGATTTTATATACCATAGGATTTCGTCCCAGTCATCATTGGTTAAGACATTTTATTTATGAAGATAGTTTGTGTATACTTTACAAATCTCAACATATTCCTCATTGAGGTCCATGTCTCTCCATGAAATCTGATGTTATTGTCTAGAGTTTATTGATTCACCCCTAGTAATGTGATGGAGGGTATAGAATCCTTTTGATATGAGATATTGAATGAGGGGAAAGGTAAGATTGTGAAAATGTTTTCAATCATTCCATCGATTATGTCCGACTTGGACCTTGTCTCCCTTTCCAAACCTCCAAATTAACCAATTCCCAGTTAATGGAAAGGTTGATATTGTTGCTTTCCAAATGATAGAAGAGTTATGGAATTTTTTATTAGGATACCAAATCCAATCCTCAATGGGGAGAGGGATACAATAATATATTTAATCTTTTGACACCAAAGTCCATGTCCTTGTAAGAGCCTCCAGAATGTTTTGGCTGCTAAAGCGTTGGATAAGAGGAACATGACTTTTAGTTCCCATCCCCATTGTCTTTTCGATATGGTGAGTTTTTTCCAGGAAACTAAATCCATACCCTTCTTCTCCTGATCCCCTAACCAAATGAAATGGTAGTAGAGTTGTAACCTTATTTACATCCCTTGTCTTTTCCATGATAACATTTTATCTATATATTACTAAAATTATTCCTTTTCACTTGAGAAAAAATGGTTCTATATCTAGTGGAATTTTAATTCACTTCCCATAAACAGAAACATTACATAACCCACAAAAAAATCATATCACACACAATTTTAAAGTTAACAATAAATGTCAAGATGCTAGTCATGTCTAGCTTGTTGAACACATCAAATGGTGTGATTTTGTACTTGTTTTGACTCATCTCATAATCCATCATTCCATCAAAATTCACTTGAAACAAAAACATGAAGATTTATTACTATCTAATTTGATATGTACATGAAAAAAATAAAGAAAATATAAGAACTCAATGAAAACCTAGTTATAAACTATATGGGGGTCATTCTCCTTAATTATCTCACGATGTGGAAGTTTCATTACTACATTGAAGTTCTTTTGGATTTAAAAACACTTTAGTCTCTATTGACAAGGATAATCATGACAATGTGGAAGCTCATATGCCCCTCCCCGTCATATCACTCTCATTTACCCATACCTAGTTTAATTATTAAACAATGAGTGTATACAACATAGTGTCAAACTAGAAAAATTAAAATAAGAACATCATATATAACAATCAAAAGTAACACATAATATCATGAAATGTACTAATTATGTGTTGATGCATTTCAATCATATAGATCATTTATTTCTACAACACTATTTCTAAAAAAATGAATTAATACACTCTTCATAAAAATAAGGCACCATATATAGACAAGGAAAACTTCAAGGATCCATACTTATCTTAAAGTGTAGAAATATTGGAGAATCTTACTAATTTTTAAAATGTCAACTAAGAAATGTTGGTGAATTTTTTTGTAAAAATATTCAAATTTCTAAGGATTTTAAATTGTTTCTAGAAACATTTGGTTATTTTTAGAGTGAATACCTTTTATCTTATCAAATTGGGGTGAATCATTTGGGAAAAAAATGGAAATTGGTGAATTCTTTTTTAGAGAAAAACATGAAAAATAAGCCCATGGGTGAAATTTAGCCCCTAAAAATTTCCATGTTTATATATCCACAAAAATCCCCAAGTATCCAACATTCAAAAAACCTAGGCATACATGGCTACAACCAATATTGCTCCTCATTCCCCATGTTATATCCTAAATTATCAAATTGATATTATACGAAGGTTATCAATGTGGGTTGCATAGAAAAAATAGTTTGGTGTGTTGTTTCCTTAGAATACAATAAAGTGATAGGGTTTCCCTACACTTAGACCATAACCAAACAAGGTAAAACAAAGACTTAATATGGAGTGATCTTACCTTATAACATGGAACTCATTTCAATTGAAAGAAATAAAGTCACCCCATCAAATGATTGAGTAGATGCAGTGAAACCCATAGAAGCTCATGTTAATTGGAATTTCTTTGCATACCTTGAGTGTTGGTTTTCATGGTATTTAAATAGGCCCTCCAAAATATTTTATTTGATGACCACATATTCCTATGTAACCAACAAACTCCTTCAATTCCATGCAATTAAGTTGTGACAAGTTGTATTGGATCTAGTTTTCATGTATAACTAAAACTAGAAATTCTGAAAAAATCTTCCATTGTTGCACATACATATTGACTTAAAAGTATGATTGGATATTTAACTACCTTCCATGTAGGAATCTGTGAATGCTATTTTGTGGTTTGAATTGATGATTGTGCAATAAGTTATTGTGCCTTCTTCATACAACTCAATAAAAGTCTAGGTTTTGTTTGTAGTATGACCTAGTATTGTACAAACCTGTATTTGTAATTTTAATTATGAAAAGTATAGACTCGAAGGATTACACGAGTTATCTAAGTAACAATTTCTCATCCAAACCAATACATGTAACACAAATATATAGTTTATTATTGATAGAAAAAAAATAACAATACTCTTTTCTATGCATCATTTTGATCATATCCTTCACTTTTTCTACACAAATATTGTATATAAAGCTTCTTATTTTTGGTAAATGTAACGCCCCTCTATTACAACACACAATAAAATCAACTAAATATAATAGATATTTTTTTTTTAAGTTGAGAAACTACTCAGTCCAACCATCACCTAAATAAGGGTAAAAAAAATATCAATAAATTGCAGTCATCTACAATTAGAATTACAAGAGTGTCACTTAAGTAACGTTAGTCATGATGACCTTTTATATATATATATATATATATATTCTAAATTTATTTAACCTTTCTAAGGTTATGACAACCATTTAATAACTTGAGAGTGTAAGTAATCATATTTAAACATAAATTCAGATTTACATAACAAATAATTGCATGAAGAAAACTCCCAAAATACACAACAATTGGTCTATTATAGCTTAACCACATGAGGAGGATTTTAATTCACTTCATCTTCCCATTTTGAACTTATTGATTATGAATGGTATAAATCCCATTTTGAACTTATTGATTATGAATGGTATAAATCCTCACGCCGAACTAATCAAATGAAAACAACTTAAACATTTTACCACTATTCTATAACTAAGAATTAATTCATATAATCTATATGAAAAATCAAGAGTTATTAATTATTAGATCCTTATTTTATCACTTTCCTTACATCTTGTTTTAATTATTCATTACAAGAATAAATTGTAATATCTTACACCCGAGATTTTAGAGTCTAAAATTTAATTCTCATTACTTAAAATTTACAGCTAGATTTTACACATAAAAATAATGTTAGTCAATATGGATTGTCATTTCCCCATTGAGTTCCTACTCCAATTACCCATAGAATCATAATATAAAATTTAGGGGTTAAATAATTAACTATTTACAAATAAAAAGCATGTGAACCGAATGAAATAGTTGAGTATAACTAGAACAGTTGTAAGACCCCACCATTGAGAGACTAAAGTCAGGATAATTTAATCACTAGAGGGAAGCATTTTTCACTTTGTTTCACTCCCTAAGCATTTGGGTTTCAAATCAGGAAGCTATAATTGCCTCAAAAATAAAATCACCCTTAAATTCTAAATTCAAGTGCATTCTCGCTACTGCACACTACTCAATTAATCTTGACCAAAGAAACAAAATTTTTAACCCAAGAGCGAAAATCGTACACGGTTTCACTTGCTACAGTGAACCCTCGAAGGTCGCGAGAATGAAGTGTACAAACTTAGAAGGACAAGAAACCAATCAACCCAGAAATTGCATTGAGGAGGCTAGATTATTAACAAGCAGTCGACTGATGTATGTATCAAGGTATTTTGTTAGATTTATTTCGATAGAAGTTGTAGTATAATCTTCCATCTGAAATTAAAAAAAAAAATAATAGAGATAGAGCTCCAAGGATTGCCTCGCAAGGTAGAGCTTTTAGTCTTTCCACAAGCTTGGTATCCCAACTCTCACAAGTAAAACTCAGTCAAAACAATTTTGACAACATAACCTTAACAAGAATAAGTGAGATCCAATTTCATTTTACATCATTTGTTTTATAGAATTTTCTTCACCGACACATGTCCTCATGCACAAATAATTAAATTTTTAGATTAAACTAATTATGATTATTCACCCACACACTTGTCACTCTCTCCCATGTTTGCACAAGTAATTACCACTTTTATTTTATTTAAAAATCCAATTTTCCCCACATTCCTCAATGTGTTCCTATTTTCGCTCTTAGTGGTCCTTTTGTTTCTCAATTTCTCATTTAATGGGTGTCTACTAAACAAATCTTAGTTATAGTTGGATTAGGAGTCTTCTTCTACTTATACTAACTGGTAGCTTGACTCTAGATACTATTGTATGTGTACAACTATTCTCTCATATTTTATTTCTTTCTATTTTAAAAATCTTTTTTATTATTTGCATGCACACATGTGCATTTTATCCAGCCTTTAAATTTTATTCCCCTTTTTCCTAGATTTTGATTATTCTCGAATATTTTAACTTATGTCATAATTCATTTAGTCCTTTAATTAAATTTAAAGTCTTGAACTTAGGCTTAGAGTTTTGTTGGGATTTATAATTAATAATTTATCCTTTTAATTAATTATTTTATTTCAACACGATCTAATCATTTAATGTTTTCTAGGCCACGTCCCCGAGGTGTAGAACAATCGGTGACGGAGTGTGTTGTTAAGCCACTCTGTGATGTTAAAGTCACCGGTTCGAAACCTGCGGGGACAAAAAAATCCAACCATGTTAAGGGTTGGTGTGGCTCAGGTCGGGTGCGATCCCCGGGTGATTTTGACGGCTTAGATGCCCCTGAGTTGCGGTTTCTCAAGCCACAGGTTAATCGTAGGTCCTGCACAAATTAACAAACAAAAGAAAAAATGTTTTCTAGGCCACTTAGATTTATCGACTCAAGTTTTTAATTACACGACGAGCCCTTCAAGAGGAACCTCCATGCTCCAAGGGTGCCACTCACCTTTGACTACTTTTGGAATTTTGTCAAACCCTTGGAGTCAACACTCCACTTGGTTGACCTCGTGAGAGACTAAGTGCTTCTATGTTTGTTGGACCCTTGGAGTCAACACTCCACTTGGTTGCGTGCCACTTAGACTATTTGTTAGAAACTATCTCAGTATGCCCTCATGACATCGTGGAACTTTCTAACTAGGTAATTGTTAACCTACCATTCATCCATGACGAGAGTGTTATTTGGCCGTGAGAGGGACGTTGCCACACCTCTCCCTCAATCTCTAGTTTTTGTGCATGGCCCCTCTATTTCTTATGTGAGTCGGATTATAAAACATCGTCAAACCTGCATCCACTAACAAAAAAGTTGTCAATAATCCATATACATAAATTATACTATAATCAATCATATGTCACATGAGTGTAAAATGAAATACTCACTCAAAATAGGATCCACTTTGTAACTGAATCTAGAGTCCAAGGAAGTCCATTGATACCATCAACATCCATAACCTATCATGTGTCTTGCACACTCAGGAAAACTCGTCAATAACATCGGCCAATACATATACATCAAAATAGCTATAAGTCACAATACATCATCATCATCATATATAACCCATAATCAAAACAAAATCATAATATACTATAATCGGATCACTTGCATGCAAGTGTTCTAAAAGAATATGTCAATAAAAGTGTACTTAGTAGAGCGGGATGTTACAATAAAGAGGGAAGGTTTTTAAATCATTGATCTGTAAATTGTTGTGCATATTCCATTGAAACAATTCATCACAATATATATTATATTATGCTGCAATATTTATTATGCAAGTTTATTCCCTTGGATCTTGTATTTATTGTCACTCCTTATTGCTCAAATTTATGAAAATAACTAAAACACGAAAATGAAAGAATAAGAAAATAAAAACACCATCCACACAATTGAACATAAGATGTATCCTAGGAAACCCAAAATAGGATAAAACATAGATAGAAGTTGAGGCAAATTCCTTGCTCTCTTCTCTTTAGTTATGAAAATGAAAATATAAAGAAATGAGCACTCACTATGGAGTTTCATTTAACATTATGGCATGAATGGATGTTACATAGTCATATTCCTCCTCTATTATTATCTAAAATCCCACTATTATATACTCTTCTCAACTGTGGAATAATTGCAATTCTATAAGAATGGACCCCCTGTCTTCCTAGTGGCCCAATAGTTAACATAGTCTGATAGTTATCTAGGGTTAGGGTGTTTGCATACCTCAACCATAAATTAGTGCTAGGATCTTGGAATTTCTAGAATATTATTTAAATTCCACACATGAATAGCTCCACATGTGATTAATAAGGGATGACATAATATCCACTTAGTACCATGGTGGTGAACAAGGTAGGTCAACTTGTAGGAGGCATAAGTTCTACATACAAACTCTAATTGATCTGATTTTTGCATTGTCGGAAAGATCGTGGTGTTGAGAATAGTGTAATAATAGAGTAGATAAATTATAATGAAGTTTTGACCCCAAAAAGTGTCATTTTATGCCTCAAAATGACTTTGGAAGGGTCCAAACCCCAAATCTCCAAACAAGGACTTGCCACTAAAATGGGCCCTACAAGCCTATTCCTCCAAATCTTCTACAAAAAATGTACGCATATAGATGAAAAATTATATAATGGTTCATTCTAGAACATACCTCCACATTTAGGGAATATTTTGGTCCCCGGACTCTTTTAGTTAATGAGGTGAGGAAATATTTCCTCCACTTCTCCATGTAGTACCATTTTTCATTTCCTATAAGTTGTCATTTCATATCGATCTACCAAAGGTCATGATGCTTCTATCTGGTAGCTTTGGAATTATTCTATAAAATTGTATCTTATGTCAACTCTCCTTAATATTATGGTGCTAAATCATGTATTATAGGTAGGACCCACTCCTTAATTTCCTAGTACAACATGAAAGGATCATAAATTTTTATATTTTATACATCCACTATTGAGTAAATGTGCACATAGGGAGATATACTAAGTTTGTAGGAATTATGACCCACCTTCTCCAACTCCTTAAAGGGGAAATATTGTAGAGCCTTGATCTTCTTATCTGGACCTTGTATCATTTTTATTTCTTTAGTTGCAACCAAACTTTGTCTCCCACCTTAAATGTTTTATTAGTTTTGTGTTGATCATGTTGGGCCTTGTACATTTCTTGTGACTTATTTAGTGTCTCATATAATTACAAATGGATCTGCCTAATCTTTTCAACAAATTTTCCAACCTCTAATGCTTCTCTTATGATGTCTTCCCTCAATCCTCCTTTCTATCCATAGAAAACATCTAAGAGAGAAGGTGGAAAATACCCAAAGAAAGTTGTTTATCTCAAATACTATTTGAGGTCTTGGAGATAACATCACAAGGATAATTCCCTCTAAATTTTCAAAAAGGTGGTACTCCTATTTCATAAATATAATAAAGAAACAAAAAAAAAATGCAATAAAGAAAATGCAAGAGAAAGGACCAAGCTTATTCTAAAATGAATATTCACAATGGTAGATTTTTTACAAAACTATAAATGTAGTAAAATAATAAATCTCACATAACATCATTTCCATCATATCATAAAGTAAATAAGAACATATGATTCAATAAGATGAGAATTAATGACCACATATGAAGAGAAATTAACGTGATCTTTCAATTAAAACTCAAAGAGATTTTGATAGACACGCACTTGAAATCTCATGATTAAAACTCAAAGTATGAGAAATCACTAGACATGTGCTCTGAATAATTCTCTAGGAACCTAAAAAAATATACAAATATTTGAAAAGAGTTGATAATATTTGGAAAATAAAATGCAATTATCCTAGCAGACTAGGATGTGACTCTCGTGGACCATATAATAGATGAAAATAATATGACAAAACCCTCCTGTGTTATCTTCTTGTTGAAGCTTCCTTTTTATGTTTCTTGGTTGGAGGTCCCCAAATGGTTGTAATTTCTTCTTGAGAATAAGGACCTCGGTTATTCTAACCAAATTATTCCTTAACCATTGTTCAATATAGTCTTGCATCGGGGAAACCTTTAAATTATGATTTATTTTGAGATCAAACAACTCATATGCAATATCCTTTAATTCATAACCTAACTGATGAATTATATATGATGGATCTTCATTCTTGTTTACATAGCGGACTAACCACTTTTCAACTTCCTCTTGTGAAAATTTAGTTAGGTTGTTAAACTCATTATCCCATGGAATTTTAAGAGCTTCTAGCTATTCTTCCAATTTATCATTTGTAAGAAATGTATAATCCATTATTAAATGTGGGCCCTCCAACTCCTTAGTTACATCAACAAGTTCGAAAAACAAGTCACTTCTTTTTGAATTGATAACATCACACTCAACAATAATTTCCCAAAAACATTTGATTCTCATTGACCAACATGAATTTATTTGCTTGATTCAGACTTTTAATGGAATATATTTTCCTCTTTGGTGGACATCATTCATGCTTGATATTCTATCACTAAAAGTGTTGAAAACTTCCGTATAGACATGTTGATCATTTTCTAAATCCTTTTGAAGATCTTTAAGGTTTAAAATCCTTGCAGAGATACTAGTTCCACTAGTAGCTGATTCCCAATCATAAAGGATTAGAGTAACCCTATTATTTATATTATATCCAACACAATTCCTAATGATTGTGAATTAAATTGAAACCCCTTTTTTTCATGAACTTGATTTTCATGTGTCCTCTAAAATATCAAGCAGTCTAATAGTATATATTGGTTCAACAAATAAGGGTTTAGGAATCATAGAATATTTTAATTCTTTTATATATTTTTTCAATACTAAGTTTTTATTCTCTTGTTCACTAATTGAATATTTGAGGGCATCACTTGTGGCCTGATGAAATTCTAAAACTTTAGAGGGACTCACTCTTACTATATCAATTTCAAAGTTCCATTTTTCTACAAATTTTTTAGTCTTTATGTTGACCTTTTAAATTTGTATTTTCTTGGAACTTGTGTTAAATACATCATGGTGAAAGGTAATGGATTAGTCTTAGAAAACCATGACACTTCACATGCCAATTATTCATCTATTTTTCTTCTTTCAATCAATTATTGTTCCTTCCAATTAGGAGCTCTAGCCATAACATCGAACTCCATTTCTTGAGAACTAACTTCACACTCTTGAACCTCTTAATTCATTTTTCAATGGATTACCTTTTTATTTTTACACTTCCTAATAAGGTTTGTGATTTTTCAATAGAATTTTTATGAGGATCCTTGTCTCCCCCATCACTAGAACTTCCAACAAGGGTTTTCATTTGGCATCAATTATTACCATGAGCTTTTCTCTAGGTTTTTAAATAATGTTTTTAAGGAATATGGGGTGAGATTGGGCTACTAATTTTTGTAGTTCTCCCTCTTTGTCTACATTTATCATTGGTACTGACCAAAGTGTCAACATCATCTTGCAGGGGTAATTATGATTTTCAAGAGAATTCCTTGAGGGTTTTGGTTATCCCCTCCTCCTTCATCTAATTATACAAAATTAGTAAAATATGTTCCATAAATAATGGAAAAAATATGATATGTGAATATACCATTAGGGTCAAATCCTTTAAATTTGTGGTTTTCTCTCACTTTAAATCATCAAGGTGAGAGATAAATTTAACAATAATATCTCCAAATTTTATGGTTAATGGAAGGAAATTCTTTTTACTTTTTTCATTGAAAAAGTGAGCCCAATATATTTATTGTATGCATACATGAACTATAAATAATTTTTCAAAAACATAGTAAGGGAGCAAAAATGGTTTTCCTTTAAACCCATATAATTTTATATAGCTAAATTCATCTCAAATTTCAAAAAATTACTTTCTAGTGAGAAAAATTGTAGCTTCTCTTGACAATATTTGTGTAGAAGAACCATGAATCATCCTCTTGAACGTGGATAGAAAATCATTCTGCACTTGGTAAAAATGGTGAGGGGTCTTATGTCTCCACTTGGGGTAAGTCTTTGAATACATGGCAGTAGACTATGGCACAAATCAAATTAGGATTCATATAAAACTTCTTTGTTTTGTGGAAATTTCTCAATTGAAAAGAGACTTTATTTGAAATAACGCTTGCCCATTAAAAAATGGCATTTTCATGGACATAGTAATGTATAACATAAAGAACATACTTCAAAGCAACATCCATAAAATCTTGGCCAATAATCCTAGTAAACAACCATGCAAATTATTTGTATGGATATTTGAGTGAGCATACCGCAATCTGAGAACCTCTAGAATCATTGAGTGGCTTTATGAGAAATATATTCAAAATTTATTCTCCTCCATCATGGTATTTCATAAAGGTAACTGCTTCAGAACCCTTAAGCATATTATTAGGTGTTGGAAGTCGCAACAATTTCCTAAAAAAATCAGTGTGACAGAGACTAATGTCTTTTATTCTATTTGAACTATCCTCTACTCATTGTTGAAATTCATTTCACACTGATCCAGGTGGATATCGGTCGCCATGCACTTATTCCATTGGATCAAAAAATAGTTTTCCACCTTGGCAGTTTTTCGACAATTTTTCGGGTTCCAAACTTCCGAGGCTATTTTGAGGCCCTAAACGACGTTGTTTTTGGGATTTGGGGCCCATGTGAATATTAAAGGAATTGACCTAGGCCATTCAAAAATTGTTCTACTAGGCTAGACCTTTCCAACGAGCTATCGTGCATTGAAAACAAATATCGTATGAAAAAGTTACGACCCCAAGAAGTTGATGTACTAACTTACCGAAACGGGGCCCACACAACTTTTGGCGCTTCATCTCCTAGGGTTAGGTTTTTGGATGTATAGGGTTTTTAACATTCTTGTTTATTGTAAAATGCCTTCAGAGCCTCATTGTAATGATCTTCTTGTGAATGGGTGCAACTATCAAATCTCTTCTTAGAGATAAGCTGCCACCATTCCAACAAGCTTGTTTTCCGCTGCATGTTACAATTTCAGCTTATTTCCTTATTGAATAGAAAACCAGTTTTATTGTATCTATTTTATTTTATGTTAAGAATATTTCAATAATCTGTATTCATTTTGTTCTTCTCATAAAATCTATATTAGTGGTATCAGAGTGGTCTGGTCCTTGTCATCTTAATGCATGTCCCCAATGAGGTCAGGGTACAAAGAGTTGTGTCTCGAGCTTGTTTCTCTTGAGGAAAAAATATCTTGCATGCACAAGTGACCTCTCATGGCAAGAGAAAATAAATATGATGGGACATGATATCCTTTCAAAATGTTTCTTGAGGAAGTCCTCATGCAACCGAGGAATGAGATGATGGATAGTTTCACGCAAATCCTTCGACAGCTACCAACAGGTGACACATCTTCCTCGAGCAAAGGCTCCGCCCCCTTCAAGGTACAAATCAACTTTGATATTCCTATATTTGAAGGTCAGATAGATGCAGATGTTGTAGATAAATGGTTGAATATACTAGAATGGTATTTTTCTATCCATAACTTTTCAAATAGAGAAAAGATTACTTTTTCTCTCCTCAAAGCCATTCCCCATGTCAAATATTGGTGGGAAACTTTCTGTGAGAAAAAGGAAACAGAGGAACCCTCATTGTTTATATTCATGGCCACTTGGGAATCCTTCAGGGATGCTATTAAAGAACATTAATACCATGTAAGAAGTTATGATGACTTGTATACTAAATGGACTACACTGCACTAAGAAAGAGACTAAACAATGCTAGAGTTCACAAATATCTTCCATACCTTGTGCACCAAGCTGGGTATCAAAGATTCAGAGCGACATCTAGTGCTCAAGTATCACAGTTCTCTGCATAGATACATCCATACCGAAATGTAATTTATGGACATCTCATCCTTGGGCATGGCCTACCGATATGTCATCAAAATCGAGCAGAATATCAAACAAAAGACACAACAATTTGGGCCCGGGAACCCCTCACAGCAAAATCTAGGAAAGGACAGCCCCAACCCACAAAAAAATAGACAGAGTAAACATGGACAATATCATGACAAAGAATCCAATCCAAAAGCAAATAAGGGCATTGGAAATACAAATAAAGATACCAGGAAGTGGTGCGACTTACATAAGATCCCTTGGCATGACACTGATGAATTCCACTCAAAGTAGTTGTTGGTGGCCGAAGTGAAATCCTTTGAATCAGATGCAGGTTCTAACATTGATTCAAAACCAGAAATGGGAAAATAGATCATTGATGTAGAACCCAGTTCCACCGTTGCTACCACCAAGCTTCAGCCTGGTGAACCAAGTGAGATAGAAGAAGGAGAGCGCCTCTTCCATTCACAGATGTGGGTAAAAGGCACCCCGTTGCACTTCATCATTCATAGAGGTAGAAAGAGGAACCTCATCTCAGCTAATGTCGTCAAGTGGCTAGCCCTGCGAATAACGCTGCATCAACAATCCTACACTATTTGATGGCTTCACCAAGGAAGTGATCTCCATGTCAACCAACAATGTCGACGGTCATATGAAATCAAGCCCTTCAAATATGATTTATTGTGTGATGTTTCTCCTCTTAAAGTTTGTAATGTTTTTTTGGGCTCACCTCATTTATGGAAATGTCATGTTGTATATGAGTCTAGGCTTCGTAGTGTTATTATTACTTTGAACAAGAAATTGTAAAGGATACTCGAGGTAGTCCCTCCTAGTGTTATTTCCTTGATCTCTTCCAAGCAATGCAAGAAGGTAATCTCTTAGGCTGGAAAATTTATCTTCTTCATGATTCACTCTCAGTGAGTGAAATATCGTAGCCACATCCAGGGCCTCCATGGTTGATCTCTCCACACAACAGAAGCAAGTGGATATGGTTGTGGAATAATACTCAAATATATTCTTCTCTCCTACCTGGGGACCTGCTATGGTATTAATCGGTAAATGCAGACATAAACAGAAATCCCTAAATCCACCTAAATCTAGAACAAAACATAACAGAATATGATGTTTTCCCTAAGTTCTAACTATTGAGTTTACTGGTTAAAAAGATATCGACAACATATTGTTTAAATGTCATTTCCTCTTGCCATTTTCATCCTAGCTTCACTATGGTGCTCTTGTGATATTGAATCTTCAAGGGAACACAAGCCAACCAAAGTGAAAGTAATCCAATATACTCAACAAGAACCTATGTATGTGATCAAGGAATCATACAATAAAACAAGACAAGTTTTATGGGAAAGAAACATATCACTATATCATATTAAAATGAAAGTGGATATTACAACCAAATACCTGATGTCACAAGGTCCCCTTTCGATGACCCTTTTCTCCAACACACACACTTTCTCCAACCTTGAATAAAGAAGATCCACAATGACTTGATGAACTGAAATGAATCTCTCAAGTATGAACTGAAGTAGAATTCCTCATCCAATTCTTATCCTATTGAACCTTAGTCTTTTCATTGAGATATCCCTATTTATATAATGTAAAAGAGATATGGTTGAGGAGATTAGGATGATCCCACCAAATCATAGAAGCGAGTAAGATCCAAACCATTCAGAGGCCACCTCATCTTCTAGAAGATCCCCTTCTAGAACTTTCGTGAAGTTTTGACTTTTCCTTGGCTTTTGACATCGTTGCACCCTAGGTGTAGTGCATCTTGCAGAGATGTCACATCCTAGATTTAGAGTAGGGGGTGATGACCATGCATTGTCACACCCTATGTATAGTGAAACATTCGACGTCGTTCCTTAATAGGGTTTTTGAGAAGAGAAATCCAATCACTTTCCTCATGGAGAAAGAGTCTTTTTTGGGAACATGAAAACACGTTTTCAATGGATCGCTTGGTTGACCAAAATAATGTGTAACATAATTCCCCCCAAAGTATGAAGCTGGAACTCGTGATAGATGGAATACTTTGTAGAATGTGTGTGTCAAAAACAAGGAGTGCATCGATTGAGAACTTGCAAATAGGTAATCATCAACATAATAGTATACCATTTTCCGAGGTAGGCATTCCCATACTCAGATTAAAAAATTTCAAGTAAGTCATGGCCACCAAATATACACTATGGATCCATGTCATTGTGAATCAGCATAGCCACCAAGAATACACTATGGATTTATGCTGTAAAATGACTCAAATTCAGACATCGCCACAAGACATACAAAGTGGATCTATGTGTCAATATAAATCATGAATACTTCATCGCAACCTGGACTAGAATGGTATGATATAGGGTCTTCATTTCCATCATCCCTAAGTACAAATCTCACCATGTGATTACAAGTGCTGAAGTCAAACATGGTAGAAACCACTTGATTATCGATCAATAATGAAAAATGTTAACAAGTACAAGAGAAATCACCATTGATTTCAATGAATCCCAAGGTACCCCAGTACAATCCAACGAATGTGAATAAATGAGTTGAAGTTGAACACTCAATGGAATCTTCCAATCAAGGATCAATGATGTGAACCCACTGTTGAAAGTGAAGAAACCTACCATTGAGGCATGCAGGCTTTAAGGTACGGAATTATTTCTATGTCTTGTTCCTGGATAATGATTTGAATTTGATAGGAAAAGACTCATCATAGGAGGGCCTTTATATATCCCCCATCAATGAAATGAAATGGGTAACATATTTGAAGTAGATCAGAGTGTGAAGTGATTTAAAACTGACTCAGGGAAGGTTGACATGGTAAAAAAATTATAACTGCAGATGGACAACTTGATAGAAGGCTCGTTTTGGTTGGACTTCTCTTGAACATATGAACGACACTACAATGGTCTTTGTAGAATTGACTCAAGGAGGACCCAATATATGAATTTGTGGATGGTCAAATGAGAGACAAATGGATTCCCCAATCCGGATACAATGACAAAGGGGAGTGTCATGTTCAAGAGCGACTATTACTGTCACTAACACAAATATAAAGACACATTTCTTTCCCAATTTTTCCCCACCATTTCTAGCGATTACCTATTTGTTTTTACAAAAGCTTGAGGAGGATAACATATGCTTCTGTATGTAATCTTATCCTTTGGATGAGTCCCTCCAAGTATATTTAAAGAACCCTAAGAAGGAGTGTTTCGGTCCCATATGGGTCTTTTGATGTTTGTTTAATGAGTCCAAAGAAAGTAAACTCAGTGGTTTTTCATATTTAGAGAGTCTGAAAAACACTTAAAGAGAACTCCACCAGATCCTTTTTCGTAAGTTAATCTGACGAGACCAAAAAAGTGATAACCTACCACTCATCAAATGTTTTCTTCAAATATTTTTACGAGCATGAAAAGAACAAGGTTGCTCAGAAATCTTTTAGTTTTTATGGAGTGTGAAAAGAACTTAAAGGATACTCCATAGGTTTTATTTTTTGTGTCACCATTATGAGTTCGAAAAAATGACAAAATACTACTCGATTACATTCTCATGGTTTCACGAGCGTGAGAAAGAATCAAGACTTGCTTGGAGTTTTTTCTGAAAAACCCTAAAAGGATATGTACATGTGAAAAATGTATAAAACAAACCAAAAAGTGTATCCTTGTTCCAACGTTCCACTCCTAGATCTTTTATCTACAAAAATCAAACACTTGTGAAGTCATTAGGACTTTAGGGTTTAGATAAAACATATAAAATACTATAAAATACAAATGAAAAAGTGAAAAAATCAATAAAAATGGGTAAAAATGTCATTTCAGTATTTCATTTGTCATTTCACCCAAACCTTTCTCTAAATCCCCTTTTTACCTCGAATTTGAACTATGGAATGTGGAAGGCACGACTGATCATTCGATGAACCATCTCCATAGAACATGTAATCTTCATTTCCTCCATCTTTCCATGGATTAAAATTTGTTTTTCATTGGTTAAAAATAGACTTTTGGGTTAACGTTTTGGGGGTACCCATATGCATAGGTCGTCACAGGTGCCCTATATCGGGCCCTGCGATGATCTAGGGTCATCGCAGGCAGCTCTATAGCCATCCTGTGATGACTCGACATTGTGCATATGCCTTGGCATGCAATGTGTGTAGCCCCAAAAGTTATTAAAGAAAAATTTGCCAATAAAATTATCTAGGGAAGAAGATAATGATGCTAATATTTATTTATGGCTCCATTGCAGGTTTTCCAGGGTCAAAATATTGGAATGGCGAGAGACAGGCATGAGGAGGAAGACTACTTTTCTAGGAATGACCAGGGAATGGTGATGGCCCTTCGACAATGTGGGTTGTTGAAATTATTTAAAATCTAGGGTATGAGGGCCCAACTGAGATTACTCGAGTACCTAGCTCACATGTGGGATGTGAAAAAGCAGGCATTTCATGTGGGTGCTAACACTCTTACAGTAGATATCAAGGATATCTACTTCTTAATCGAGCTATCTCACCATGGGTCCCGAGTAACACTTACAGGTAGTAGGGGTGGCAGGGAGCCAATGAATCACTATATCAATGAATATTGTGTGAAAGGTACCCAAAAAAATAATGGTAAAGTCACAATAAGAGATGTCATAGACTTGCCTCTATGGACCATCCTCTATACCATCACATGCATGGAAGGGAGTGCAACTCCCCATATGGCTCTTCAGATCTATTTTCAGTATGTGTTGGAGTGCATGGAGCCCCGAGTTTTCAACTAGTGTCAAGGGGTTCTAAAAAGTATTAAAAAACACTTGGCCAAGTGCAGGAGTGGTGAACTGAAACAGTTCATATACGGTTCCATTTTGGTATCTTTCTTCCTAGAGAGGGTCCCTATTGGCATGTTTACAGGCAGGTGTGCTTGTCATTGATGGCAAGATTAGAGTATGCAGCAATGAAAAAACAGGGACAACATAATCTCATGAGGATTAGCGCAGAGTTGCACACAGTGCATAGGTGTGCACCTGGGACGAGGTTAACTCATTGCCAAAGCTCAAGAGAGATAACATACTTAGGATCTTAGATGGATCAAATGTCAAGGCCTTTGAGACTTAGAAATTATTCAAAGTTAGAAGGCTGTGTAAGCCTGGGAGGAGAAGTGACAATGATCTTTGGATCCCATTGAGAATTCCTGATGAACATTAGATCTGAGCCCGAGGTTCGACCGACATTGTATCCAGGAGAACCTGTACATTATTTAAAGAGCAAGGTGAAGCAGGGTTGTGAAATCCTGAAGGCAGGAGGACAATTTCAGATACTGGGAGTTGGAAGAGTTGAGACTCTTCATTATCAGGAGTCCTAGAATCATGAAATGAGAAACACCAAAATCCAGAAGGCAGGAGGACAATTTCGGATACCGGGAGTTGGAAGAGTCAAGACTCTTCATCATCAGGAGTCCTGCAATCGTGAAATGTGAAACCCTAAAAACCTGAAATAGGCACATCAACCGGAGGCTCGGATACCAGGAGTTGGAAGACTCGAGACTCTCCATCATCAGGAGTCCTGGAATTGCAAAATGCGAATCACCAAAATCTTGAAAGAAGGAGGACAGTTTCGGATGCCGGGAGTTGGAAGAGTCAAGACTCTTCATCATCAGGGTTCCCGGAATCGTGAAATGTGAAACCCCAAAAACTTGAAATAGGCACATCACCTAGAGGTTTGGATACCGGGAGTTGGAGGAGTCAAGACTCAAGACTCTTCAACATAGGTGTCCCGAAGTGTTGAAATGAGAAACACCGAAAATCTCGAAACAAGCACATCAACCGGAGTTTTGGATACCGGGAGTTGGAAGAGTCAAGAGTCGAGACTCTTCATCATAGGAGTCTTGAAGTCATGAAATGAGAAACGCTGAAACATGTTTTTGTGTAGATTTCGGATACCAGGATATGTAGTGTCGAAACACTTTGCAATAGGAATGCCGAAATGACGAAACACGAGAATGCATTTTTGAATAAGGCTATGGTCACCATTGGTGGTCACATCATTGAAGAGATATAGAGAAGAGATCGAAGAGACAAGCTCCATTATGGAGATCACGACTTGGAGAGTCGAGATGCCTCACCACAGGGATGCCGAAAGGCTGAATTGCGAAATGGAAAAATAAGTGCGAGACCCATCATTTATGATCCAATGGTGTAGGTTATTCTGGAATATGATCGAAGGGATATTGTTGCTCTTCATAGTTAATCAATCAGTGGTGATTTAGTTGCTGAAACAGTCTTTGGAGGTTCACAGTGTAACTACTAGAAACCACCGATGGTTTTTGCCAGAGGACTCAAAGAGATTTCTGTGTGATTTCCAGAGGAGCTAAAGAGTCTCAAGGAATCTTCCAGTGGAATGAAGATTGTTCATAGAGGAAATTGACAGATGGATGAGTGTTGAAGCCTGTAACTGCAACAGAGAGGGTGAGCTCGACTATGACAGAGAAGAAAAAGAGTCTCGACTCTTGGAGAGGCTAAGGAATCTCAGCATAGCACCCAGTGATGATGGACACATGGATTTAATAGCCAGAGAAGTTGAAGAGTTGCAATGATGAACAGGCAGAGCACTCGACATGAAGAGCATGCAAAAGCATTGCGCACAGGGGATGCACAAGGTGCACAGAGACTATAAGAAGTCAGAAGAAAGAAGAGATGGGGATTTTGTTGAGAGGGATTCAGGAGTATAGAAGGAGTAGTGTGCAACAGCTAAAATATAGAGAAGAGGAATGGTGCATTGAATGGACATGGTGCACAGAGCATAAAAGGCAGAAGCACAGAAAGCGTAAGGGATGTGTGAAAAAACATAGTGAGACACTAAAAGAAGGATGAGGTGCTCTTGTAGAGAAAAATAGAAGATCAAAAATCGCAAGAAGATGCAGACAGAGAGACACTTATACAAGAGAGCAGAGCAGCATAGTAGAACAGTGATAAGCCTGGTAAGCCAATGATAAATATTGTATCACTATGATAAATTTATATATAGAAAACTTAATATTTCATGGTGGAAGGGAGGTGCTAGGGAGGACGGTTGTCCTTAGATATTCAAGTGGGTGCTTGAACACAAGGAGTTGTATCTTCCATCTGGTTGTAGCCAGAGAAACCAGGGTGGCAGGGTGGTGCAAGGGAGAACTGTTGTTCTTTGTTATACAGGTTGGTGCCTATGTGACCGAAAGTTGGTGCTTCCATCTAGTTGGTGCTGGAACACTTAGGGAGTTGATGCTTCCTTCTAGTGGGTGCTAGAGAAACCAAGTATTTGGTGCTTCCTTCTAGTAGGTGTTAGAGAAAACAGAGAGTTGGTGCTCTCAACAAGTTGGAGCTTGCAAAATAGAGGTTTTAGCCTCATTATGAGTTGGTTCTCATAAGTATGATAATGTACAGAATGTAAAGATTACTTATCATATAAACAAGAAGAGGTTTTTACCCTTTATGGGTTTCCTCAGGAAATATATGTTTCTGTATATTTCATATGTGTGAATGATGCTGAATGTTCTATTGCTTACTTCCCTGCATTATTGTCATTGTCATTCAGTTCTCTGCAAAGAGTTTAAAATAAGCATAATTTTTTAAGCTCGGTAACATTTGATTCATCCCCCCCCCTCTCAGTTGTCCAATAGTCCCAATTTTGCACTTACAGGTAGAGTGGGGTATACCTTCCCCATAGGAATCGAGAATGAAGAGGTGGGTCGACCTCATGGCACGTCATACATCCGGTCCCATTGTTATATATAATGATGTATTCTTCAAATGGTTGAGAAATTAGATGCTCATGGTTGACAACTATGCATATGTCAGGCTAGCATTCCTAGGAGATCCAGACTTAGCTCTTCCTGAGGGTTCCTAATGGGGGGACATAGGTAAGAAGGACATTTTGTTTATATGATGTTTTTGTTATTTTTTAAGATATAAAATGTTTTTTATGTTGTTTATCTAATGACTAATCAAACGCTCTTTGATGATGCAGATGTGGGACCTTACCGTCCTCTAGGTTCATCCCCTATTCAGAGGTGAGGGGAGAGAGGTGTCGTAGCAGGAGTAGCAGTTTCTGACTATGATACCATAGAAAAAAATGTGGAGGGGCTCACAATGAACATCCCCAATGCCTCTATAGATGATGTTTTGAGGCACTACCAATGCCACACAATGGGTGTGTCTTCTTCTATCGGTCGACTGCTCCATAAAGTAGCACATGAAGTCGCATGTTATAGCAAGAAACATCCTTGATGCTCTATTGTATATGAAGCCATGTGATTCACATTTTTGATATT
>JASDQU010102630.1:124674-137931 GCA_032191745.1 Picea mariana
ATATATATGAGGCTTCTACTGGATTACTTCTTGTATATACAAAGTGTGTTTGGATTTTATAAATGTCTCAAATGTCTTTATAACACATAATTAGCCAATGCATCTATTAATGTATTTAGAAATCTAGGAATGTGTCGATATTCAATGTAATCAAAATGACGTTCCAAGAGGCAAATTCATAAATATACCCTTAACAACGTAGGATTTCAGATAGAATACACATTACTCAACTGTAGGACCACTAACTGTGACTCTAGTCATACAACAAGATGATGGATCCCATGTGAAACAACGTCGGTCAATAATTCAATGATTGCAATGTATTCCATGATATTGTTAGTTGCATGACCAAGGAAAATACCATGTAGACTAATAAACTCATCCGTAGGTGCATAAATTTCCTAAGCAGTAGACGCTAAGTTTTGAGTACTGTGACTAGTGCTGTTGGCGAAGCCGAGGTAGGGTAGTGAAGACACGGACATCTAGAAACCAAACACAATGCAAGGTAAGAAGCTAAATGTTGAAACAAAACAATGAAAAATCAGAAAAGAGTATTATACAGTAAAAGTATAAGAAGTCATGCAAAAATGACTTAAACATAGTACTTCTTCAAGTAGATCCCATTTATGGGTTCACTCAAAGGGAATCCATCATAATCAACCAGTTCATAATCTCCCTTCTCCAACACTTGTTTGACAATATAAGGACCCCGCCACATGGGCTTGAATTTACCATCCCCTAGCAAATTACGATCTTACTCACAAAGAAGAACTAGATCACCTTTAGAAAAAACACGTGGCTTGACATGCTTGTCATGTTGGGTTTTAACACATTTCTTTTGATTTTAAATAACTAATGCAATATCATGATGGGTTTCATCTAGTTTCATTAAATATAGAAGACGCTCCTCTTCAGCAGAGGTGTTACGGAGAAGTTCAACAGTTAGTTTCAAAGACGGTATTTCACATTCAATCGGAAAGATAGATTCGATAAACTAAATGGAAAGGTGTAAATTCCATGGCAGACTTAACGAATGTTCGATAAGCCCACAATGCCAAGAAAAACATCGTGTTTCAATTTTTCTTATAAATTCCTATCATCCGTCGAAGCATGGTAGTGAGAACCTCATTGATCGCATCAACCTAGCCATTGGCCTGTGGATAATAAGGGGTTGAGTTTTCATGGCAAAGCCCCAACATTTCAGTAATTTTAGACATCATAAAATTTTGAAAATGACTACTATGATAATTAACGATAGCTTAGGGGACACCAAATCTAGTAATGATATGATTGAATATGAACAATTTTGCAGTTTTCCCGGTGTTAACAAATGTAGGCATTTCCTCGGCCCATTTAGTGAAATAATACATAGCTACAATAATGTATCCATGCCCCTCGATCGAGTGAGGGTTGCATGTCATGAAGTCAATGCCCCATTTGGTGAATGGACCAACTGAAACTATAAGATGTATGGGAGTAGGATGAGATCTTATCTTGTTATTATAAGTTTGGCAAGCATGACATTTATGGACTACATTAATGCAGTCCTTAAATAGTGAAGGCTAGAAATAACCAACTCGTAAGGTATTTTGGGCAGTGGCATACCCAAACATATGACCACCACATGCTCCGGAGTGACAGTCATTCAAATATTTCTCAACTTTTTCATAGGTGAGACATCATCTAAATATAGAATCAAGACCATGATGGTAAATGGTATCACTAAGGATAATGTATTGACGGGCTTGATATCGTATACGAGGATGATATGTACTAGATAGATCAGGCCGAAATGTTTGAGTCTGGAGATAGATAATAATATATTTGTACCATACATCATTAGAATTGATAAAAAAAAGGGATTTGTCAGGAAAGGAATCCCCCTCCACATTTTCTGTCTCAGTAGAGAGAAGGTCACATTTCAGTTCGAAAAAAACCCAATATTTCTTTGACTTAGCATAGTCAAAATCCAAGTCAAACTCCTAGAGAATAAATATCCATTTGGATTACTTTCCCCCTAGAAATTTTTGATTAAGGATATGTTGAATAAATATCCATTTGGATTACTTACCCCCTAGCAATTGTCGAGTAAGGATATGTTGCAATCATAAATAACAATGGTTCTATGTAATAAGATATAATGATGAAAATGTTGGACAACTTGAACAACTGTGAAGGCCAATTTCTCCACATGTAAGTATTTGGTTTCGATAGTCATGAGACTCTGAATCAAATAGTATATCACATGTTCGTGATGTGAATCATCCTCTTGGACTAAGACCATAGTAATGGTAGAGTCCAAAGAAAATATGTACAGGAAGTAATCTCGGCTATAGTCAGGGGGGAACAATAATGGTGTATGGGTTAAGGCAAGTTTCAAAGCTTCAAAGGATTTTTTTGTAGTATCATCCCATACAAAATTGTAACCTTTATTGAGTAGCTGAGTGAACCCTTTCATCAGTTCAACATAATTGGGGATGAAACAGCACAACAAATTTTCCTTCCCTTGCAAACTTTGGAGCTGGCGTAGTGTGGAAGGAGGAGGTAGATTAAGAATAGCCTCAAACTTCAAGGGGTATACTCGAATAATGTGTATTGACATGATAAAAAAAGAAGTCCATTGGAATCCATGAAAAAAACACATTTGTGTGGGTTAAAACGTATGTGGTAATAACGACAGCGTAAAAAAATGGCTCTTAATTATGTCAGGTGATCTTGGCGGCACATGGAATGTGTAAAGAGTTCGTCAAGATAGGGTTTCACAATGTGCTTAATATCATGGAAAGTGTAAGACATAGCACGTTGAAAGGTCGCACTAGCATTCTTGAGACCAAAGGGTAATTTTCAGTAGGCAAAGGTTCCCCAAGGGAAGATAAAAGCAGTCTTGTGTTGATCCATTGGTAGAATATTAATTTGATTATAGTTGGAGAAACCATCCATCAAGGAGAATATTTCTCTCCCGACGTAGTCATCAATGATCTGGTCAACGAAAGGGGTTGGGTAATTGTCCTCAGGACAATCTTTATTTATATCCTTATAATCTACACAAACATGGATCATACTTTGTTTCTTATTTACTGGAACAAGATTGGATTCCCAATCGATCAAAGCCATAGGAAAGATAAAGCTAGCTTTAAGAAGTTTTTGAACCTCAATCGTGATAGCAACAACTTTACGTTGATGGACTAGGTGGATTCTCTGTTGAATGGGTTTAGTGTATAGATATGTATTAATCCCGTGCACAATGATATTATGTTCAATACCTGGCATTTCTTCATAACTCCAAGAGAAAACATCATGGAATTCTTGGAAAAGGGATTTATATGTGTGGACCTCATCAATAGAACATGAGGCACCGATAATAACATTTTCCACGACTCTGGGTTTAATCGATATTTCACGAGGGCCAGTAGGTGAAATGTTACTCAAGTTCCCTCCGTACAAGACATCGTGTGTTGACTCAGGAACTGAAGAAATAACGACAATGGTTGACGGAGTCAAAATCTGTTGGTATCTCTCTATGGTATCACATTCTAGAAAGAGAATGGAGCGATGATGTTCATCGTCCTATGGAGTATCTTCCATAGACATGAATGAAATGATCATCTCATCAGTAGGAAAGATCATGTGAAACGGATCAGGAGATGAATCATAGAGAGAATAAGGAGAGGGGGTTGTCAATTGAATAGCTTGATAAGCATACTCGATCAGACTTAAAGGAATTATGTCACCGTAACGAAGATAATAACCAGGTTTAGGTACTACCCATGGGTCATATGACTCAGGGGTTTCACGAACAGTGGTCGATATCATGTTTATCAAAGCGACAAAAGGAGGAGGAATATTGGGTGGTGGGAATTAAATGTACCCATCAAGTTTGAATATTTTAAAAGACCCATGCCGACATTCTCTTAACCGAGAGGTTTCTTTGAGATAAAGGGGATGTTTCTAGTACGAGAATCAGAATTAAACAAGGTCAGTTGGTCAACGGTAACGACCTTTCCTTGGTGCGGGAAATGTAACACATTGATAAGGCTAGACACAACTCTGTGCATGGAATCAATCCAACTACGACCAAGTAAAAGGTTATAATCAAGAGGTGCGTCAAAGACCTCAACCTAGACATTGATCGACTTACCTTCCAACATAATAGACAATGAGGGAAGAACACTGTATGTAAGGTTTAAAACCTATACCATTGAAGGCCTTAAGTGCATTGTGTGATTCAATGAGGGTAGGAGAGCCAATGGTTTTCCAACAAGTAACTGACATAACGCAAGTCGAGGCTCTTTCATCAATAACGATTCTACAAATATTCTTATTTCCCAGTATGGTTGCCAATTTTTTTTATGAGATTAATCAGTAAATGCGGACATAAATATATCTCCCTAAATCCACCCAGATCTAGAACAAAACAAAACAGAATATGATGCTTTCCCTAAGTTCTAACTATTGAGTTTACTAGTTAATAAGAGATAGACAACATATTGTTTAAATGTCATTTCCTCTTGTCATTGTCATCCTCGCTTCACTCGAGTGCTCCTGTGATATTGAAACTACAAGAGAACACAATCCAACCAAAGTGAAAGTAATCCAATATACTCAACAAGAACCTATGTATGTGAACAAGGCATGGATGATTTTAGGGGATAAATTTTGCTCATGGGCTAATTTTCCATGGTTTTTCCAAAAATGAGATTCGCTATTTTAAAAATGATTTGCCCAAATTCTATAGGATAAAATTATTTTACCTTAAAAATCGCCAAAATTTTATAAAAATTATATAAAATCATTAGAAATTTGAATATTTTTACAAAAATATCACCAAACATTTATAGTTGGCATATGAAGGATAAGTAAGATTCGCAACAGTTTCTACATTTTAAAATAAATTTCCATCCTTAAAATCATCCCTGGAACAAGGAATCATACAATAAAACAAGACAAGTTTTATGGGAAAGAAACATATCACTATATCATATTAAAATGAAAGTGGAGATTACAACCAAATCCTTAATGTCGCAAGGTCCCCTTTCAATGGCCCTTTGCTCCAACATACACACTTTCTCCAACCTTGAATTAAGAACATCCACAATGACTTGATGAACTGAAATGAAGCTCTCAAGTATGAATTGAAGTAGAATTCCTCATCCAATTCTTAGCCTATTCAACCTTAGTCTTTTCCATGACAGATCCCTATTTATATAATGTGTAAGATAGATGGTTGAGGATATTAGGATGATCGCACCAAATCAAAGAAGCGAGTAAGATCCCAACCATTCAGAGGCCACCTCATCTTCTAGAAGATCCCCTTCTAAAACTTTCATGAAGTTTTGACTTTTCCTTGGATTTTGACATCGTCGCACCCTAGGTGTAGTGTATACTATGGATACATCACATCCTAGCTTTAGAGTAGGGGGCGACAATCATGCATCATCACACTCTATGTATAGTGCATCCTGTGACGACCTTCCTTAATAGGGTTTTTAAGAAGATAAAGTCAGTCACTTTACTCATGGAGAAAGACTCTTTTTTGGGAACATGAACACATGTTGTCAATGGATCACTAGGGTGACCAAAATGATGTGTAATAGTACCTCTGCACTTCTAGGTCAAGCATCCCATCGATTTGACCCCAGACACATCACTACCCAATGGGCCAGTCTACCACTGATCTCTATTAGAAAATGAGGAGATCAAGAGGTAGATCCAAGAACTTCTCCACAAGTGGCACATCCGTCCCAACTCATTGCCTTGTGGGAGCCCAATAGTGCTAGTGTAGAAGAAAGACGAGAACTAGAAACTCTACATTGATTACCAGGCCCTGAATAAAATCACAGTCTGAAATCGATACCCGATTCCCCGAATCGACGACCTCCTTGATCAACTCATGGGAGCCAAATACTTCAGTAAGATTGATCTGAAGTTTGGATACCACCAGGTCATTCCCTTTGGTTTGACAAATTCTCCAACAACTTTTATGATGATGAGGGATGATATCCTATGACCTTTCACCAATACGTTTGTAGTGGTGTATCTAGATGACATCCTCATCTACAACAAGACTTGGGAGGAACACTTGTAGCATAGTCAACAGGTTCTGCACACCCTGTGACAACACAAACTATATGAAAACTTGGAAAATTTATCCGTTGACATGGACAAGGTCCATTACTTAGGTTACATCATTGATCATCATGGTGTGCATGTGGATCCAACCAAGATCCAGGTCATCTGTGATTGGCCAGCCCCAACCACACTCACTGAACTTCAGAGCTTGCCTTCAATGACTTGATGAAGTGTTTTTTCTCATCCTTGGTACTTTCATTACTGGACCTGCAACATCCCTTTGAGATTGAGACAGATGCTTTAGACTATGTTTTGGGTGTTTTTCTCACTCAACATGGCCACCCCATGACATATTATATTGAGATACTATCATATGCTATCCATAAGTACCCTACTTATGACAAACAAATGTACTCCATTGTGCAAGTTTGTCTCCAGTGGAGACATTACATTCTCGGGACGGAGAAAATAATCCACACTGATCACAAGCCACTATAGTTCATGTAGACCCAAGGAAAATTGAAAAATGACTGCCATCAGAAGTGGTCAACATACTTATAGCAGTTCCACCCCAACATCAAGTATAGAACATGAAGTATCAACTGAGTTCTTGACTGCCTTAACTGACCTCTAGTCATTGAACTAACCACGGTGCTACACTCTTGTGGGCATGAGACCTCCAGATGGCCCCACCTCTATGAGACAGACCCTAAATTCTCCACCACCTACCAAATATTGGGTGCCAAATCAGTGGTCGCTAATTTCCATCTTCAGGATGAGTTGTTGTGTCATGTGGGCCATCTTCGTGTTCCATCAAGTAAGCGTGCAAAGTTGATTTGGGAACCTCACTATAGTCATGTTACAAGGAAAATATCTCTATGTCTAGGGTAAACCGACTCTATTCTCAAGTATTCTATGTAAAAAAATATGCTAGAAAGACAAGATAAAAGTCCTACCTTATCTAGATGTTTGATGAAGTCCACCATTGAGCACTTGACCCAAAGCAATATGCCTGCAACTAGTCCTCAACGACCAAGCAAAGAAAACATATGGTGATAATAAATGATGTTATCACATTGAATATCATAATCCATTAATAAACATGACAAATACATCCATGGAATAATAATTCAAATATTTGCAAGATATTAATTAGACGGGAACATAGTATTTCTATTAATATATGATCAACAGAAGTGAAAATGTTACAGACTTCCCTGTCAACCGTTTGGAACTGAGAAACTAAGTTCCTTACAACCGAGCCTCCACCACTTCAATCCTCCACCAAATTCAAGCTCAAATAAGAGAGACAATGAAATTATCAATCAAATAAGCGAAGAGCTTGGGGGTTGAACATTGTGTTTAGAATTAAAGGAAAAAGGGATGCAGACTTAATATGAAGTAAATAATTTCTCTAGAGTAACTTTTCTCTCAAAGTTGAATTATTTCTCCTCATTTCCATAGCTCAAAATTGGCCCATTTATAGCGTTCAAATGGAACTGAAGGGCCGGGTCAGAACGTTTCCAGTATATGGAAGGCCAAGGATCATAGATCTCCTATCGTGACATGGAAACCCGACATTAATTTTCATTTTTGGGCATAAATTACGATGTACATTGGATGTAGTGGTGCAACCTACGTATACGCATGGTGTATAGTAGGCAAGGTGTGCGTACATGTGGAAAAATATGTACTTTTGGCTCTGGGAGTTTACAAATAGGGATGATAATTTTGCATAGGGAAATGGAAAAAGGCCTTCTTTGCAATATTGCATAGGGTGAGGAAAATCTTGTTATAACATATGCCCCCTAATGTGTGAGGTCAGAGGAGTATCTGTGATGTCCGAAATACATTATAAACAACCTAGAAGTGGAGTGATGGGGAACCTACTGGAATAAATAGTTGCTCATTACATTCTACATAGACTTTGCATACATGGATACCAATAGAATTACACTGCAGATCCATGTGAAAATATACCAAACAACTGTTCGTGGCCATGAATAGGAAAATACAAATGTGGTTACATGCCAAAGGCTATCATAGTCACGAACAAGGCCCAGTAGAACCAGTCTCAAAACCAATATGAAGATATTTGTATACAATGGAGTACAATATGATCTCCATGATCACTGAAGTCATATAGGTACCGGTCCCATGAAAAGGAAGCAACATCTCAAGAAAGTTGTGGCTACATATTAATGTTTTCAAGTCTTCTACACAATCCTCCAAGGGTGCAAGTCTACATCATGCGAATAAAGGATTTGAGGTCGAACACAATGAGACATCATTTGATTATCAATCATTGAGGTATACCGTTAACAAACACAAGACAACCTACCAATAATGAAATTAGGTATAAAGACATTGAGTACATTCTTACAAGTGTGAATAAAGGAGTCAGTTTCAAACACCTGAAGAATTCATCGATCAAGAGACATGGATGTATTCCCAACTGTCTATGGTGAGAGAACGTGCCACTAATGATTGTAAGCCTCAAGGTACTCATAAGACTCTAGGTCCTGTTTCCAGAATAGATGAGCTGAAGTTGATGGAAGGAGACCCATTGAAAGGAGAGAATTAAGGCATATCTCATCATTCATCATGAGGTATAAATAAGGAGCTTCATGATTTGGAGGAAATCATATGAAGAACATGTTCATGAAACCAATGAACCTATGTGTCTTTTGCATGTGTGTTGGCACAGGGTCAGACCCATGGTTCAATGCTACAATAATGCACCAACAAAACCCTAACTACCATCCCTTTTGGAGACACCTGCGAAGTATATGAAGTCTCACCTGAGGTAGAGGTAGGGGTGGTTGCAGAACTTCAATGTCTGCAACCTTAGATGGGAGACAAATCTATGATTACAACACCTTTACAAAGTACTTAGTAGTTACAACTCATTAATATTCACCCTTAGTTTATAGCGCAGTTAAACCCTAACAACAAATCAGTGCAGTATTCCCACAAATCCAATATAATCAAGAAGTAAGCATACCAACATAAATCAGATCTAGCATTTATTCACATTATTCAGCACTAAGCTACCATATCAGATTCTTCTAAGCATACATTAGTGCACTAAGCATTCAATCACATAGACAAGAAAGCAACCATAAAGCACATATCAACCACAACGTGGGATATACGTGATTCACCCCCACCCTAGGGCTACGTCCACCAACTCTTCTTCTTTATTTTTCTCTATCAATCTTCTACATGCACAGAGCCATTACATCTTACTCCACATAGGACATGAGATCTGTGCACCTTTCTAGATCCTCCTTTCATGAAGTACAACACAAAGCCTTCCACAGTCTCTTACAATCACTTGCACTTAGCTCTGCATCTCTCACATAGTATGCACAAAGAAATTACAATTACTACTTGCACTTAGCAATTAACACTTAGCACTTAGCACACTCTCACACATTTAGCATTCTTGGCCTTTTCTTACATCACCTAGCTATATATTTATATATTACAAAATGGGCCTAAACATGGGTAAACCCGTGGGACGACATCCCCATTCCCGTTACATAATCTCAAAACCAAAAAATCCCTAAAAAGGGGTCAAGATCTCATTATCTCTACTTTGAATTGTGCTCCATCTTTGACAGCCCATCGATGTACCAAAAGTAGTTCAAACATGACCAAGGATCTTCCAAACTTGGTCAAGGGCCAAAAGTGTGCCAAGTGAAAGCGGTACACGAAAAACACCCTCTGAATAGAAACCAATGAGGAAACCTTCTAACAAAGGCGAGGAAACCACCAATAAGGATAATGGAATCCAAGACACTGCATAAATCCCAATGTGTGAATAGGTGTCTTTCCATCAAACATAAGGGAAACCACCTAGTCAATGACCAATGATGAAATTTTGACTGTTGGGTTCAAGGTTACCTACCAATGATGAAAGCAGGACCAAGGTGCATGATAGGAATATAATATCAAGTGATTCTGAGACAAACTGAGGGTATGACTAACATAAAAGTCACAAGTTATGAGAAATTGTCGAAAGAGGTTGATAAAATTCCTTAGAACAAGAGCATAAGACATATGGAAGACTCTTGTAGCATAGACTCAATTATGAAACCATGAGATGTAGGAGGCATCAATGAAATTATTTATAGGGACTGGAAGAGTAACTAGTCGGTAGAAAAGAGTCTGTAATGAGATCAAATCCTAAGGCCATGCTAATCCCAAAATTATGATGATAAATGGACTCAATAACTTTGTGCTTTGTTCAAAGGAGACACAATTGCTGCCAACATAAGATAATACTCCCTTCTCACCTGCCTTTTTTTTTTTTTCATAGAAAAATGAATGATATGATACAAAGGAAGAAACTAGTGTTGCAAGTAATAAAAACTAGTTCTAGTAGTGGAACATACCTATGCTCAATGCAAGGAAATGCATGCGAGAGATGGACACTAGGGGAATGTTCCCTCCTGGGTATAGGGTGTCAAATTTTGAAGGATATAAATGAGGCTCTTCTTGGTTGAGGATGTAGAAACGATTGAGGAAAATGGTTTATAATGCAAAGCAAGAACCAACTATAGGCTCAATATTTCAAGTAAGGGCATGAAATGCAATCAAAGCTTAACGCCAAAAAAGTCCTTTTTCATGAAATTTAGTTTACTTGGTGTGAAAAAAGGGATAAACTTGTGCCAAATAGATGTCCTTTCAAATCCAATTTATGAGTGTGAAAGAGACAAGTTCACTCGACAATATTTTCACTTTTTGAAAAGGAGCCAGAAAATATCTTAACTAATACCCAGGACCCTTCAATTCCAACTTAACGAGTTTGAAAGGGACAAATCACTCGAATTTTTTTTTTCTTTTTGAAAGAGTTGGAAAAGATATTAACTTGGACTCGCTAAGAGGTTTCTAGGCGGTATGTCAAGGGAAAGGCCAAGGCTCCCATGCTATATTTCTGTGGAATGCTAGAATCTTACGAATAAACAACATAAGCTTGGGAAAAACCAAAGCTCTCTGAGTCGAGGAGGATAAAGCACCATCGAAGGTTATTGTATCTATGATATAATAGATGATGTCTCTTACTAGAAAATACATAGGCGGGGGCATTGGATACCCCACAAGGCCATTTGAATCGAAGGGAACTTCCTCAGGACTTGGAGGGTGAGTACTTGGGGAGAGAAAAACTCTCCCATGTTCAGAAGGGATGTTATTAGGAATACTGATGACATGGTTGAAGGATGCATCACCCTCCACAAGGGGAGTAGGGTTGACCAAATATTTCACTGGTACGACCACTTATTCAATTCTAGGTTGAAGAGGATGCAGGATAATAGGGATAAGGGACACATCACCCTCAACAATGGGGGTATGGTTAGGAGAGGATTGTAGCATAATTACTATCATTTCAATCAAAGGAGACACATGGTGTGGGGAAACTACAAACACCGTAGAACCCAAAGGGACCTCAGGTGACAACCACACTTCTGGTATCCCAGTCGTAGCTGGAATTAAACGAGTAAGGTGATCTCCTTTGCAAGTTCTGCAAAGGAATTTATGCTTATGTCTGAGGCATCTAGGATTCTCGATGACCCCAGTGTCATTCCCAATGACTGGTGACACACTCTCAATGTGACTGGAAGAGGAAAGAGAGTCATCTCCTACATGATGTATAGAGGTTGGAGACATGACATTGATATGACTTGTGGCAACTAAAGTGATTCCCCTAGCATGACTAGCAACGACTGGGTGCATGTCGTCAACATGACTTGCAGAGGTCGTCGACCCATCTCCAACATTACTGGCAAAGATTCGTGGTGGAACTCCAGTATGACTGGCAGTGCCTAGACTAGTGGTGGGTTGTGGCATTTGATACCAAGGTCCAGGGAAAGATTGGCTTTGAAACATTGTGGGCTAGGAAGGATCCTTGTTTACCCCATGTCCTTGTTCAGAAAGGTAGTATCCTCTACCCAACTGATCCAAAGAAGTGTGTACATGCATCATCACTGAATTCTGCGAAGAGATGGAAGTATGATAAGGACTATTCAAGTGAGGATATATGTTTCCCCGTTGTGAAGGGGTTCCATGAAGAGGGTAGCCCAAACCCTAAAATTGATTCTCCCCATATGAAAGACCCATGGATATGTGTGGACCCACCATGGGAAACATGTTCAAAGGAGCAGGCATGGTGGACAAAGGATACACGGATGGGGTGTAATAAGTAGAGTAAGCACCCATTTGAGTATTGGCTCCTGACATAGCATAGATAGGACTGGATCTATAAGAGTGGGGGTTCCAGCCTTCCACTGTGAGAGTTGGTTAAGGGACATGATTTATATCAAACTAATATGTAGGCAGCAGGGCCATGGTGCCCCCGGATCCAATGCTAGGGTTCATATAAGTGGGCCAGGTAGAGGATTTAAAAGCTGAAGACATATCAATAGGAAAATGATTAGAGACCCCAGGCATGGTCTGAGCGTCATAATTCTGCATACCATTACAAAAATCAGATGGATTTTTCCCCATGAAATGAGTGAACATCATGGGGGGGATAGCAGTAAATGAGGGAGCCAAAGGAAATCCACTATTCATGATAATAGAAACTCAGCATAAACTCCTAAGTTTGACTAGTAATCAAAGAGCACACCAAAAATCAAACGGGGTAAGGTGGTCGAAAGTGGCCTCCCTCCCTAAAGAAGGTATGTCTCGCCCAAGAGGGTCCCGAGACTCCCTGCTAAATATCAGAGGTAACATAATCAGTTATAAGGGCCCTCATGGCATTAACAACCATTCAGTCAGATCCCCTCGGAGATGTAATCCTCGATAAAGGCTAAGTGTTGTCCGACCCTTATCTGACCAAGGGTACCTATAGAATAACCCCTGCAAGTAACCTATGTGGCACCTAAGTCAAGAAACTAAGAAACCAATGTATAACTGATTCAAAAGCAAGCAATCGTAAGTCAGGTCCACCGTATGGGTAGGGTAGCAAAGCCTAAAACCTTGAAAGTACCTCCTCTCATGGAGCTAAAGGCACTAGCAAGATCCCCATATACGAATGGATCCCTAGAAATATCTCTAATGCTAAGAAGGTATCGGGGGGATATCCCTTCAACCAACCTCGTGCGACCTCATGATTAACTCCGGTGTGAGGGGAGCCTCTTGGTATTAGCAATTACACAATGGATTTCTCCACTCCCTTTGTCA
>JASDQU010102630.1:181690-206161 GCA_032191745.1 Picea mariana
CTGTGGTTTTCTCCCGATTTGGGTTTCCACGTAAAACACTGGTGTGTTGTGTATGTGTATGTTTGTTCATTTGTTCATTGCTTATTTACTCTGCAGTTATTGGATGATAATGTTTCATTTATATAACACTTGGATTATATGGTTAAAAATGATTAAATTTATCTATTACCGATTCACCCCTCCTCTTAGTAATCCAACATATCCATGAACATAACTCCTTGATTTCTCCATATGTTGGTACTTTAATTAATTGCATATATGATTTCACTAGCCTCATAATATTTATTGCATTCTAAGCCAACTCCCTCCATTATTGAAAGTGGCATGATATTATTTGTGGCGCCACTATCGACTATACAATTGTGTAATATTAATTCTGGTGTTTCCATAGAAATACAGAATGGAGGAAATTTACCTCATGTTCTCATAAGTGGAGCAACACATTGTTGTTGATTGTTTATAACAACTGCCTCTACTCTTGTATCACTTTTATCTTCGCTACCTAACACTTTGAGAAAATTTTCTTTCTGTTGTGGTATCTTGACTACTTCCAATAATGGAAGAGTTGTATGCAATTTGGTTAGTTCATTGACAATATTGTAGGCCATTCTTGCATAATTTTCTACTTCACTAGTTTAGTGAGGAAAAGAGGTTGTGTTTCTAGTATTTTCTTGAAGGATAACAATCGTTGATGTAGAAGGGCCAAATGGTATTCTCTTTTTTTACTGGGGAAATCAACAAGTAGTCAAGCATGTACTCATGTGAAACGTGGTCATGTTATCCAAATGCTACCACTATAACCCGAGGTATGCAAACACAACCCCTTATGTTGAACGCAAGGCTAGTCGATGGTTTCAAATTGGGGACTTCACATAACAGAGTGGCTTAACATTACACTCCATCGCCGACTTTTCTACACCCATGGAGCCCAATTAGTCTATTTTTAAATCCATTGGTCTTTTTAGTTTGTGGAATATTTTGATCCTTTCCTTTGAAATTATTTAATTGGGCCCTAGTTTGAACACCATTTTATTGATGATGTTGATCCTCCTTCAAATATTATCCTTCTTGCATCTAATATCCTTCTGAAAATGATAGAGTGTCATGATACATTTCCACGGATTCAAGACTTTAGAAGTTGGTTCATTACTAACTTCTTGAAGCTCATCAAATTGTTCATCTTCTTTTGGTAATTCATCAAAATCTTCTTCGATGAAAACACCATTATGGTTTTGAATTTTGGGAGCTCTAGGCCTGGGAAGAGGATCATCAATGCTCTGATTTTTAAATCCCAACTAATATTACTCCAAATTAATCATTTTTCTTATTGCATGTCATTAATCCATTATTACAACCAATAAAGTACTATATTAATAAAATTAGTCACATAAAAAATTGCACAACAAACTCTCAACAATAACTAACTAACACAAACTTAATTAATTAACATAGCATAAATATTTTGTCACATAAAAAATTGCACAACAAAATCTCAACAACAACTAACTAACAAAAACTTAATTGACATAGCATAAATATTTTGCAACACCTAGCCATTACAGAATGAGTTGCAATCCATTTAAAAAAAAAATGAATGAAATATAAAACTTCAACCAACAATTTGTATCTATCCTCAAGTACACATAAGTAATGCTCGTAATCAGGTTTCATCCGATCTTCCTTGACCACTCAAGGTATCAAGACTCACTGTTGTTATGAGATACTTGCAATATTTTCACATCAATGAATAAACTAGAGAATCTAAAAAATCAACTTAAAGTTCAAGAATTCAACAAATTACGGACTTTACCAATTTACAAAATTATGTTTTGTAATTATTTATCTACAATTGCAAGATTGTGTTATGAGACATGAAAATATTTTTTCAAATTGCACGTAATTGTCAATTTCCATAATACATGAGAATTAATTACTATGCAAAATTTCATATTATAGTTAAAATTTCATATTATAGTTAAAATTTAATTTGAAAAAAGTCACAATTTTTAATTTCTTAACTCAACAAAAGTATGGTGATCTTGGAAAGATTCTCTTAATGCTTTTAGAGTATAGAAACAAAATTCTAAAGAATCACAAGTAATCACTTACCCTCTTAAGGTCCGATAGACCAATTAGATCTTAGTGGACGTTAATCATCATCATCATCATCATCAATACCTCAATCTCATATTAATTTGTGATATTCATTTTATTAAATTAATGGAAATCAACATTCAATTTAATATTAAATTTAATTGAACAAAATTTCTAAATATCATCATTCAACTTAATATTAAATTTAATTCAACACAAAATTTTAAATATCATTATTCCACTTAATATTAAATTCAAATAAATAAAATTCTTAAATATCATCATTCCGCTTAATATAAGTTTTAATTAAACAAAAGTCTTTAAATTGTGTTATTCTACATAATAATAATTTAAATAAACAAAAATCTTAAATATCATCATTCCACATAAGATTAAATTTAATTAAACAAAAATCTTAAATATAATCATTCCACTTAATATTAAATTTAAATTTACAAAAGTCTTAAATATCATCATTTCACAGAATATTAAATTTAATCAACAAAAGTCAATTCACAGAAAAATGTAAGGCGCCTTTCAAGGTCACAAGATTCCACCTAAATTAACCACACCCAACATTCGCCCAGATTTTAATAAAAAATGATGAATTATTTTTCCCAAGTTAATCATTAACACATATACTCATACAATCCACTAAATTTAAACATTTGAGTATAATTTAATGGATTGCAGTTTACAGCGGATGACAAAATGTTAAAATTAAAATGAAGAGTTATCGGGATTCTACATGGGAGTTAATTAAAAAGGAACACGCGGAAAGAAAACAATTGCCAAGTAAATGTTGTAAAACGAGTGTTATTACAGGTTGTAAAAATGTAAAATCGACCCATATAGAATATTAGAAGTTCGAATCCACATAGTCGCCCCATATTTCTACTAATACCTATTTTCCATAAACAATTTGTGATGCAATTGTGGACAGGAGAGTACTCAAAATGCAAGAGGACGAGTATTTATCAATAGTTTAAATAGTGATTGTAGGACCATGATTCACATCTATTTGCATAGTACAAAAGGGTGGAGAAGAGGGGAATTTGACGAGTCTCATTCAACAATTTATAACATTCTATCTATTACAGAAATGAATTTGTCAAATTGAAAATGAACAATAAGTGAACTAGAATTCTTCCCCTTTAACTTTTCATTGCTCAAGAGTTCTCGTGAAAATAGATTTTGTTATTTATTGTTAGGATATTTAGACACTTAGGAGTTAGTTAAGATCAACTTGGTCTAATATTTTGTTAGGTAAAAGTGTGTTTCTTAGTGTGTCTCTTTAGTATGTATTAGTATACATTTGTAATTAAGAAATCCTATGGTTATGATATGTTCCTGACATAGAGTGATCTGATGTTTCGTGTTCTCTTTCATCTTAATGATTACATTGATCCATGACTTAACACATGATTGGTCCATGATCTCTATTTAAAGAGCATGGAGGGTCATTTTTCGATGATCGATTGTGAGAAAATTTCTTGTAAATCTTTCTGTAATATTTTATTTTGCATTAATAAATTGATCCAAGTGGCCACGTTGGTTGGGGTTGTGGAAGTTTTCCCGTAGGGTTTTACTACGTCAAAAAATTGATGTGTTGATCTTTGATCTAGTTTTGAGTGGTTATTGAAGGTGTTCATCCTTTGTTGGAATACATTTTTTGTCGAACATGGTATCATGGTGCATTTGAAGACCTCCTCCTGTTGTAGATCGAGATCATGAAGCTATGTTGTTTCATCTCTAGTTTCTTCTATTTCCATACATTTATGGGATGAAAAGACTATTTCATTGTGTTCGGAGCATTCGTTTTAGGTAGTATTGCTTTTCATTTCAATCGAAAAAGTTTTCGTTTTCCCAAGATATGACCATTTCAGTCAAATATGGAGGCATAAATCTCGAATACACCCTTTTTACTTTTTTGAAGAGATAAATTTTGATTTTACGTCATTTTAATGTTTTTTATTTCCGAGTTTCTATTATTTTCGATCTACATATTCTCTTTTCCCTACGCCTTATGTGATCTTGGAAAATAAAAAATCGATTGGAAAAGGTTTTTGTGTCGACATATGGTCTTTGTTGTGCATTTTGTGTGATATCGATAAATTAGAAATAGAGGGAAAACTTGCATTTTCTGGGTAAGGTAACTGAGACATAAACCTTCTTTCCATCGAGAAACAATTTTTTTTTGTGCAAATATTTTTTATGAGCATGCTCTCCAAGGCCACCCACCACCACCACCACAACAATAATAACAACACCTCCAATCCTCCTTCTAAACAATACAATATGCTTTTCACTAGCTCACTTGGTTAAAAGTTACTTTATTAAGTAAGAAGTCTTGATTTGAAGTCTTTTTTTAATTACTTTTTTTGAAAAATTTCATGAATCCATTGTAAAGTGTATTTCACTTAATTTATAAAAGTGAATCACTATAAGTAGTTTTATTTTAAAGTTGTTTATTTTGCATGTAATTTTAATTTATAAAAGTAACTTCATTGTAAAAGTGATCTCAACTTATTATATAAAAGTGGATCACTTCATAAGTAACTTATTTGTAAAAGTGAGGCTATTAGGAGGGCTATCACTATGTTGACCAACTTCTACTTGCCAAGTGACTATTCGGTTATTGTTTATGAATTTTTTCAAAAGGGCATAAATTCAACATTCGAAGTCTATTTTCAGTGTCATTTTTTTAATAAAAAATCTATTTTCCAAGATATTTCCATCCACACCACCAGTTTCATCTTTTTCTGCATAGTATAGTATGACATCCCCGAGTGATCTTTTACTTACCAGTACCAACTACTTCCAATGGAAATATCATAAAAAAGATTTATTAAGAAGTAAAGAATCCTACTAGATTACCTTGGGAAAAGAAGAAGAACCCATTGATGATGACAAGTATGCCAAATGTATTAATAGGAATGACGAAGCTGATGGAGTAAACCAAATTTCCATCTCTCTTGATTTAATGTTTCACCTTCAATGAATTGATGCCCTAAATAAAGCTTGGTAAAAGTTTGAATATGTGTTTGGTAAGTACAATATTATTCGAGCTCACCAGTTGGAAAATCATTTAATGACGTTACGCCCAAATTATTTTCCTTGCATTAAATATTACTTTTCTAATTTCAAAACACTTAGAATTTTGTGTATTGAATGTCAACTAGATATGTCGGAACATAGATTCCTTTTGTGATGCTACGATTCGAGAGAAAGATAATCTTCTAGAGCTTGGATTGATTAGCATTGCAAGTACCTCCAACAAAGCCTTAGTATTTCAATAGAAAGATAAATCCAAGAATCCTAAGAAGCAACATCCTCGCCACAACAATAAGAAAAACAACGGTCCCAAGCCCTCTCAGCCAACTTTTTCTCATAATAGTGACAAAGGAGAAAAATCTAAAAGTAAGAGGATTGACATACATTGCAACTTTTGTGGGAAAGATGGTCATGATGAGTCGATTTTTTTTAAGAAAATGGTAGATTTAGAAGCAACAATGAAAAAGCACAACATTAGTATAGATTCTTCTTCTTCTTCTTCTTCTCATGGAGATGCACTTTCTTCTTCTGGTTTCTCCTTCAATGAAACTTCTACTTATTTTTATGAGTGGCTTATTGATTCTAGAGCATCTTGTCATATGGCTAAGGATAGATCTATATTTTCTACTCTAAATGAATGTAACTGACCAAGAAAATATTTGTTTGTGATGATAGATCTCTTAATATTGTAGGGTCTGAAACAATTCAGGTAGATATTGGTCATTTTAATTATGTATTATGTGTTCCAAGTCTTTCTTGCAACCTTATATCAGTATATCAAATCACCCATTCAGGTGAAGGTAAAACCATAGAGTTTTCACCTCACCAAGTTGTAATTAAGGATCTAAAATATCCTAAACATGTTCTTGCAACTAGAATGGTTGATGATATTACCAGGTTGTACAAGTTTGACAACTTTGGGTGATCGTATTTTCCATTATTTTTTGTTACTCATAGCGACGACTTGAGCAAACTTTGGCATGAGAAGTTTGGGAATATAAACTATCTCTCATTACAACAACTATGTAACCAATATATGGTGACTAATATTCTTCTTATTTCTTGTACAAATGGTGTTTGTGTTGGTTGTGTTTTCAGAAAATATCATCAGGACAATTTTAACAAACGTGCCTCTTGGCACACCTTGGCCCTTTTGTAACTTGTTCACATTGACTTTTGTCGTCCACTTTCTTCTCCTTCTTTTTCTGGGTACAATTATTTCTTAACTTTCATTTATGACTTTTCCAAACACAATTGATTTTACTTTTTAAAAATTAAGAGTGAAGTTCTTGACAAGATTTTGGACTATAAGGCCCTTGTAGAAAATAAATTTGGACATCAACTTCAAAGATTAAGAATAGATCATGAAGGCGAATATGTGAAAAATAATTTTACAAGTTATTGTACTACAAAGAGAATCCTAGTGCAACACATTGTTTGATATACACCACAACAAAATGGTGTTTTTGAGAGAAAGAATAGCACATTAAAATAAATGACTAATTGCATGATTCAATCTAAGGGATTAAGTCTAAAGTTTTGGGCAGAAGTCATTAATTGTGCAAATTACATAGTAAATTGAACTCCCACCAAGGCTCTAAAAAATATAACACCTAAAGAAACATGGAGTAAACTTAAGCCAGATGTAAGTAACTTTTGTGTATTTGGTAGTGTTGCATGGTCTCACATCCCCAATGAGAAAAGAAAATATTTGCATCATAAAGGTGAGAAGTGTATATTTGCTGGTTATTGTGAATATTTCAAAGGTTACATACTTATTGAACCACATTATAATGAAATTATTATTAGAAGAGATGTTGAATTTGATAAATATCTTGGCATACGAGCCTAATTCGACGTCTGTTCCTTATTCAACCTGTGATCCATATTCAATGTTTGTGCCTTCTTCTGTTCCTTTTCTAGTTTAGTATTCTTTAGATGATGACAATGAGGATGACAATCCACCTCTTCCTACTCACCTTCCTCTAAATGAGTTTGTTGAACTTGAATATGCACCAGCACCATCGATTCCTAGATGGTTCCATTCAAAACGAGAAGCAGTTGGTGATATTGTTAGTGTTCCTTCAGATAAATGTCGGACACATTCATAGTTCCAGTCAACCTCCTCTCTTTTGGCTGAATTTTTAGAGACTCATGATCCAGAGACATTTGTAAAAACTTCAGGTCATTCATATTGGGATACAACAATGAATGAAAAGTATCACTCTTTAATGGTGAACGATACTTGGGATCTTGTACCTCTTCATAAAGGAAGAAAAAATTTCAAACATAAATTGGTCTATAGAACTAACTACGCGTCAGATAAAAGTGTTGAAAGACACAAGGCTTGATTAGTTTCCAAAGGATTTTTCCAATTTGAAGGAATTGACTATAATGAAACCTTTTTCTCTGTAGCCAAAATGAATTCCATCCACCTTGTTCTATCCCTTATAGCCTCGCATAAATGGGAGGTCCATCATATGGATTTCGAATACACCTTCTTACATGGGGATTTGCAAGAATAAATGTACATGGAACAATCTCCTTATTGGAATTTTAAATTTTCTAGTTACAAAATTACAATTACTTAATCCAATAGAAAATGTTGTAGGATCAGTGAAAGATAGACAATCATAGATATAATAGAACATAAAGATTATCCCGAGAAACCCTAGTGGTGAAGAAAAATCGACAACTAAAATCCTCAATATATATTCCTCCAACCAGTATAATGATGCTTTATATCTCTCCAAGAAAGACCAAGACCAAAACACCAAAAGAAATAGTCTCCAAGACTTGTGTGCTAGACCTTATTATGCACTCCAAGATGCATAAGAGAAGTGTGTGAGTTTATTTCCAAATGAGAGGAACCTATCCTCTATTTATACACGAAAATGTCTCTTGAAGAGACATTACTCTTGATCTAACTAACTCATAAAACAAGGCCAACTAGCCACAATGGGTTTTTTTACAATTATAAGTAAAATACCAATAATATAATAATTTATGTTGAGTTGAATTATACAATATAATTATAATAATATTTTAAATGTTTTACTAAAACAAATATACAATAATATATTCCGTAGTTACATGAAAAATATAAACACTCCCTCTTAAATAGGAAGGTATTCTTTTCAGACATAGGCTCCATGTTTGATACCACATGAGATCATGTCCATTGACTGTTGAACATACAAATCTATACATCCTCGGATATCCATAGTGAAGTATGAATTCACCCCATGCAACCAAGGTATGTGGGTAGCTCTCAATAGCTACAACTTGTCCCCAGGACATCCACTCCCTGTGATGCATCACTACCTGACCATGTGCAGTCATGTCTCAGTGCTGACCCTTTTTCAGTTGGATGAGACCTTTCCATACTCAGCATTAAATGAGAGTAGAGATAAAATAAATAAATGCACAAAGATATCACATATATCCAATAATATAATAGTGATGTATCAAAGATGCAACCATAAACACAGATATATAGTAATACACAATTTATATTAATGAAAGAAATGTACAGAGACTGTAAAAATACAGAGTGGAAGACTCGCTAGAATGGTGACATCTTATCTCTGAGAAGAGATGTGACAGCTACTTGCATTCAAAAGAAGATGATTGTTACAATGAGGCTCTAAGGGCCTTTTTAACATAAGGAAAATTCAAAACCCTAATCCTGGAAGATAAAAAGTCAAAAGGTTTGCGAGCCCTGATGGAGGTAGTTGATACGTCAACTTCTTGGGGGCGTAACTTTTGCATACGATCTCTATTTGGGGCGCTCGACACACCGTTAGAAATATCCACCTAAGTAATACAATTTGTGTGTGAGAAACATTGAAGGAAATTCCATGTTGCTCCCCGTTTTCCCAAAAAACGTCATTTAGGGCCTAAAAATGGCACCGGAAGTTCAGGACCCGAAAAATTGCTAAAAATAGTAAATTACCAGAATTGCTAGAAAATTGTTTTGATCTAGTTGGAAAAGGTGGGTGGCCACCAATATCCACCTGGATCAATCCTTCCTCCTTAGGAAGAAATGGTCTCCATTGCATTGAGTGCTCAGGGGAGATGAAAAAGCATTTGTTGAATCTGAATCTTGGTGAGCTACCTACCTTGTTGGAGACATCGTACTGCTCAGTTTGTGGAAGTTTGTCATGAACCTGTTGCTGGCGGGGTTGACTCCATTGAACTAGTCAGGTTATCTGAGATGACTTTGTGCAAATGGAATCTTTATGTTTTGTTGCAATCTTGTCGACCTGCTTCTGTTGGATAGAAGGTGCTTGGGCCGACGCTGTAGTGGTTGCAGTATCCTTTTGTTCCCCTTTTGAATAGATTGTGAAGAAGCTAAATTTTGTAGTATGAGATACTACCTTGTGACACTTTTTAGGTGGGACAATAGTTGGAACTACCTCTGGTATTCTGTAGAGATGACCCCCTTAGAGTAACAATGACACTACGGGGTCGAGACTCATAAATAACATGGCACTTCCACATATATGGTTGGCCCAAGAGAACATCATAGACATCTAGTGGGGCAACATCACATAATACCTCATCCTTGAAGGGTTGGATTTCGTATGACAATCGACACTGTTGGCTAACATGAAGATCTCGTCCTTGGTGAAGCCACCCGATGTTGTATGGGTGCGGGTGTGGTGTTGTCGAAAATCCCAATTGTTTGACGACCTCTAGTGAGATGAGGTTCTTATGGCTTCCGCTATCAACAATAACATGTAGCAGGATCCCCTTCACTCACATATGTGAATGAAAAAGGAACTCCCCCTCTTCTAGATTTGTTGGTTCTTCTAGTTGAATTGTTGTGGTTGTGACAATAACAGTGGGGTCTACGTCGATGATCTGTCTTTTACCAGTATTTTTAGAATCAGATTCTGAATCAGGGTTCGACTCCTTGTCTTTGATCTTGGCCACTAATGACTATTTCGAGCGACATTTATCGGTGTTGTTCCAGGGTATTTTGTGGAAATCACACCTTTTTCCAGTGTCCTTCTTCATCTTCCTATGACCCTTCTTTTCTTGTGGCTTGGACTAGTTTTCGTGAGACTGTTTGTTAGGGTCATATTTGTCATACTTTGGTTTTTGCAGATTTGCAGACTCGAACTCCCGATTTTTCTGGTGCTTAAATTTCTGCTTGATTTTAACTACATATCGATAAGCAGAACCGAGTGATGAGATGTCCAGAAAATCCATTTTAGTTTGGATGTATTTATGTAGAGTCCCGCGGTATTTCAGAACCATATGTTGCTCAAAGTCTTTGATACCCAGCTTGGTGTGCAAGGTATGAAAGGTATTGGTGAACTCCATAACTTCTTGGCCCCTCTCTTATCGTAGTGTGATCCATCTCATGTACGGATCCTCATAATTGCCAACAGGGTAATATTGTTCCTTTACCGCATCCACAAAAAAAATCCCATGTGGGCTCGGCCCCATATATTCCATACTACTCTGTGGAAAATTTCTCCCAGTAGGTTTCCCACCAATGCTTGACATGGGGGAGAGATTTAACGAGTGTGAAGGTGATCTTTTCCCTGTCGAAAAAATTATGAACAGAGAAATAACCTTCTAACAGATTTAACCATTTGTCTAGGGAATCTGCATCTATCTCACCTTCAAATATGAGAATATCAAAATTAACCTGTAACTTGAAAAGAAAGGTTCTTCCAAACTAGTTGTTTGATGAATATGCACATGTTTCTATCGAAAAGCATTGAAGGATGTGGGAAAAATTCTCCATCATTTCGTTCCTCTATCATGTGAGAGCTTGCTCAAGCAACATATTGATAGGATCGTCTGCTCTGTTGTTTTTCTTTTCTTCCACCATGGAGGGTTTATTAGGCATGCGATAGCGATTGTCTTCAAGAGATACAAGCTCGATACCCAACTTGCTATACTCGGACCTCGTCGGGGAAATGCGCTAAAAAAAAAATCAAGAGCATCCTGCTCTAATACTATTGATCCATATTATTTTCGGCACCAAATGAGAGCGTAGATAAAATAAAGAAATTCACAGAGATATCACAGATATTCAATAATATAGCAGTAATGCATCAGACATGCAACCATAAACACATATATACAGTAATACACAATTTCTATTAATGAAAGAAATGTACAGAGACTGTAGAAATACAGAGTGGAAGACTCGCTAGAATGGTGGTAACTTATCTCTGAGAAGAGATGTGATGGCTACTCGCATTCCCAAGAATATGATTGTTACAATGAGGCTTTAAGGGCCTTTTTAACATAAGGAAAATACAAAACCCTAACCTCGAAATATGAAAATCCAAAAGGTTTGCGGGCCTCGATGGAGGTAGATGATATGTCAACTTCACGTGGGTGTAACTTTTTCATACGATCTCTGTTTGGGGTGCTCAATACATTGTTAAAAATATCTACTCGAGGAATACCGTTTTTGTGTGAGGAACATTTAAGGAGATTCCATGTTGCTCCCTGTTTTCCCAAAAAATGTCGTTTAGGGCCTCAAAACGGCTCCGGAAGTTCAGGACATGAAAACTGCTAAAAATAGTAAATTACCAAAATTGTCAGAAAGTTGTTTGAGCCAGTTGGAAAAGGTAGGTGGCCACCGATATCCACCTGTCTCAAGGAACCACACCAATATTTTCCCTGAAGTACTCTAACTTCATCCTCGATAGCGACTTGGTGAACACATATGCAACCTAATCCTCGATAGTCACAAACTAGAGCCTCATTTCTCCCCTCTATACCATATACCTAATATAGTAGTATCTAATCTCGATATGCTTCAACCTATCATGGAATACTGAGTTCTCTAGGAACTTCATGCAACTCTATTTGTCACACCAAATGCAGGTCGCCTCCAATCCGGAATCAAATAACTCAGTCAACAACTTTCGAAGCCATACTGCTTCTCTCCTCGCTGCACATGTTGCCACATAATCAACTTCATTCGTATTGAGTTCCACACATGACTACTTTTTGTTGCTCCACGAGACCATACTGTAGCCAAGACTGAAACAGTATCCATAATTTCTCTTCTGGTCAGGAATATTTTTGACCCAATATGAATTTGAGTATCCATACAATCCAAACTCATAGTCAAATCTATACCATAGACCATGATATAGAGTACCCTTAAGGTACCTCAACATATGTTTTTTTACAACCAAATGAACATGTCTGGGATGCTCCAAATGCTAACTTAGTTTGTTCACAACAAAACATATATCCAGTCTTGTGTTCGTCAAATACATCAACGATCCCACTATCTTCTTGTATAAGGTAGAATCCACAATATTTGAAGTTGTGTCCTACAACAACTTAAGATTTGATACCATCGGGGTAACCATGGCCTTACAATCCAACATCTCGAACCTGTTCAATATTTCCACAACATACTTTCCTTGATTTAGGAAAATCCCATATGATCTCTGTCAAACTTCTAGTCCCAAGTAGTGCATCATTCCTAAATATTTCATCTCAAATTATGCATCCAATTTTCTCTTACATTTAGTGATGATATTTTCCACACGTACTAGAAACAAGTCATCTACATAAACTAGTAGAATAACAGATTTACCATCCTCAACCTTAAGGTAAAGGTTAGGATCTGCACTGATCTAGGTAAAACCGAAGCTGATCATAAAATTGTCAATCCTACCATACCATACTCTGGGTACCTACTTCAATCCATATAAATCCTTCTTTAATATGCAGACATGAGTCTCCATGTCATGTGTCTCGAATCCAAGTGGTTTCTCCACATAGAATTCCACTTTTATTTCAACTTTCAAGAAAAATTTCTTTATATCCACTGGTGCACCTTCCATTTCATCTTAGCAGCCAATGAAAGTATAGTATTGATCAAGGTATATCTTGCTACGGGAAATTTTTTTTCTTCATATTCAATCCCTTCCTTCTAAGAGAAACCTCAGGCCACAAATATTGCCTTATATTTTTCAATACTGCCATCAACTGTTTGTTTCGTCTTGTAGATCCATTTTGAAATCACCACAGGTTTTTCCTTTGGTTTTGTAACCAAATATCACACATCATTCTACATAATGGACTGGTATTCCTATGCCATGGTATATTTCCATACTTTTTTGCAGCCTCTTCATAACTGGAAGGTTTTGCATCCATTATGTCACGCAAGCATGTCACATAGCTGGAATACAGCTTCGACTTCTTACTTTCCCTAAAATATTTCTCTAGAGCACCAAATATTTTTTCATCTCTGATAAGATATTGTTCCCAAGCTGGTATTCTCTTGTGAGATGGTATTTTTGATATTATGGTAGTTGCATGAGGTATTAACCTCCATGTGTAACCTTGAAAAAATTAGAATATTCTGAGAAGAAATAAGAAACCCTAAATCTTTGGACATAACCCTAGAAGACAAGTCAGCCAAAGGAAATATTTAATATTGAGTTTTCATCCTCCAGAATGATAAGTCGACCCAGAAAGATAAGGAGAAGTAGTATAAATACAGGATGCCAGATCTCATTTGACACACACAACTTGCAATTGCAAAAATGTAAGAGTGTGCACTGCAGAAACTAAGTAAGTGCGCAAGTATGGAGAGTAGTTGCAGCTTCAACTACTGCAACCTGTATTCTCGGTTTAGGCTTGGAATTTCTATTGGTTATGTTTTGGAATTTTTTCCTTGTGTTGTAGCTCTAGAGAGAGGTATGCTACATTGATTGGCTATTAGGCCTAGGTTTTTCTTCCAGAATTATTATTTGTAAAGGTTAAGGTGCTTGGGGGTGGCTTCGGCCTATGGTTGGGTGACAATATTGCTATATTGTCCATGGTTAAATGAGCACACCTATTATTTCTAATGGGTTATGGGCCCACACTATCTTAGGATAGTCTAACCACTGGAAGATAGATTGGGAGGATCTGCTCAATTATAGTTGCAGTTGCAGTCCGTTTTTGCTACAACAACAAAACCCTAACCCTCTTGTTGAGGCACCTTAAGTGAAGAGATTGACCTAATTTATGGATATCCTAGTGTGCCCTAACAACACACACCTTCTGGTACTCTCAACAAGCTAAGACACCAAGTTTGAGTTTTTGGTCAAAGTCAATGGTTGACCAAGTCAAGGAAGTCATGAATTACTCTATGAAGTCAGAAAACAAGTTAGAAGGGGATTCTAACTTCAGAGCATGGAATAAAAGGATTGACCTCATCCTTGCCAAAAAATAAAGTGTTGGATATCGTGAAAGATAAGATTGTGGAACCAAAGGTTGAAGAAGGAAAAGAGAAGGAACCTCATAACGTTGCAATTATGGAGAAGTTCAAGGAAAATGACATCAATACCATGAGTATCATAATGGAACCTTTAAAATACCATTTGGTACCCTACATCTCTCATCTTGACTCATATAAGAACATGCATAATGCCCTAACTAACCTCTTCTTAGTCGGAAACATTGTACAAGTAATGAGTCTAAAGAATGAGATCTGTGACATGAAAATGAATGATGGTGACAACATAACATCATACTTTGTGAGAATCTCTTAGTTAAGAGATCAACTGCAAGCTATTGAAGAAATCATTTTAGAGAAGGAATTGGCAAATATAGTACTTAATGGTCTTCCCAAGACATGGGATGCATTTTCCTCAAGCATGAACACAAGGAAGGAGTATCCCACATTTGAAGAACTCTGGACATGTTGTACACAAGAAGAATCGAGTATTAGCACAAAAGAGAAATTCCAAAGGAAAGATGATGATCAAGCCTACACAACAAAGTTAAAGAAATTCATGAATAAGAAAAAGTTTGACTCAAGGAAGAAACCAAATCAAGATAAATATATGTCAAAAATACAATGCTTCAACTGTAAAAAATATGGTCACTACAAGAATCATTGTCCTGAGTTAAAGAATAGGAAGGAAAAAAATGAAGCATCAGTTTCCGAAAAAAGGGATCCCTCAAAGAATGCGAAGCAAAATAAAATAGACTTCTTCTTCTAAAAGAAGGTAACAATATTCTTCATAGTTATTCTACAAACCATATTTACATAGTTTCTGTACATACCTTGCATATCTATTTCTTAGAAGATAATATGTTCAAGTGAAACAATACCTATGGAAGAATAACAAGATAAGGATTGCTATCACAATCACTACAAATCAAACAATACACATGAGAAGATGAAGTACATTGACAATCCTTGGTAACAATTACTATGGAAGCTATTATATAAGTAACAACTGCCAGATAAGCCGAAATCAGAATCAAACTTAAAGAGAATTAGAAGAAGTCAAAATAGAAAGAATTCATCAATCAAGAGGAAATTAGAAAAATACTTGTGACATTTTGCAGAAGGTAATAAGGATGTAGATAAAAGCATGGAATCTCTTAGATGGAGGGAGTTGATTAAAGAATTCCAAAAGAAGAGAATGCATTCATGCATGAAGAAAAGATTGGGAGGTATATAATCCTAAATAATATGATTCATTTAGTATTATGAAGTATCTATCCATATTCCCATTGAAATTAGTAGCCATGAAAAGAAACATGTGTTCAATTTGACTTTAGAAGAAGACTTCTTCGAAAAGAAGCCTTAAAGTATCCTTGGTTTTCCATCTACATCCATGATCCTATGATGAAAGGAAGAAGTTGGAGTCTTCACAGCATGGAATATATAGAAAACTCCATGGACCCAAGAGCTAAAGAGAAACATGAGAAAGAACATGAATATTCCAAGAGAGAAAGAAAAGTCATAACAACCAGTTATTATACCAAGAATCACAAGACTACCGGCTTGGTTTGAACCCACTAAAAGCAATCAAGAAAAATAAATGGAAGCATTGAGAGATTACGAACTAGAGATTCTTCCAGAAGGACGAGAAGACTATGATAATATCTTGTTCCCATAAACTAGATACACCTCGATCTGAGATATTATATCTCTTGCAGTATCCATGGATTGAAGTTTACATCAGTTGGTTGTAAACGACTATTCTCCCAATATAAAATTTGAGGAAGAAGCTTATGTAAAACAATCTCAATTTTTTGAGGTATACCAGAAAGAGACACATGTATGCAGATATAAGAAGACCTTGTATGGATTCAAACAACATGATGAAGAGTATCTCGTATGCAACATAAGTGTGGTGAAAACTTTCTATGATAGAGACAATGTATTATTATAGTTACTCAGAAGTCTAGGATGATGGATTGCTAATCCATGGAAAACTCTCATGATGACAGATTAAGTGTTACTTGGATATGTTTCAGTTTGAGCCTTGCCACGATGTCATGAGCTAGCGGGAAAAACAAGTGTTGAATTCAACCATGATATATATTGTAATGATTAGAGCTACATGTAGCCTTCAAAGAAAACCAATATTCCATAACAAACCAAAGTACATTGAGATCAAGAATTAAATTCTCTGTGATGAAGTCCAGAAAAGAGAAGTGGTTCTCCAATGTATCTCCACAAATGAGCATATAGTAGATGTTTTGGTAAAACCTCTGTCTAATATGAAAATCTTGCAAGTTGGGGCTCGTGGAGACAACTTCCTTATTGAGAAAGGAAGAGATTAATCCCAAGTTGGGAGGGATAATTGATGTGTTATTTATTTATGGACAATAAGTTTTTAGTTCGAAAAATGGTCTAGGATGAGAACTTCCTTTCTAGTTCGGAAAATGGTTTGATATTTTTTACGGACGGGCATTTTCCAATTTAGAAAATGGTCAATATTGGAAAGTTGTTTTCGTAATGAAAATGGTTTGATAGATTGTTGATGTACCATAGAAATTGATTCCCCTTATGCCCAGTCTAGGGGAATGTTCTAGGACAATCATTCTTCTTAGCAGTCACTCTGAGTAGTGGTCAAGTAAAATGGTCCACCTCGTTGAGAAGTCATTCTTTTGAAGTTCACAATTGTAAGCAGTTTCGAAGAATGGTCCATTTTGGAGGTTGGTGTAGGACAAACATTTTCCATTAGGAAATGATTCAAATAGTCATTACCTAGGGAAGACTCATTCTATCCAGGTTTTACTATGGTTAGTTCCGGTGGAATGGCCTAGTTAGGTGAATGGTCCAGGTTCAACAATCAGGGATAGGAATTCCCTGGGGCAGGCTCATTTTCTCTAGGTTGCACTATGATTAGTGCAGGAGGAATGGCCCAGCTGGGTGAATGGTCTAGGCTCATAAATTAGGGGCAATTATTCTTCTATGCTTGAGAAGAATAGTCCAGATAGACCATGGATGATGTTTTACTTTCTGAGGGAAGATACTCTTACAAATCTCACAGATGTGAGTGGAAGAATGACCCAAATGACTTAGTTTATATCATGATATTTTTTCTATGCAGGTTGATATCAGATGATATTATTTCTATGGATACTGTATGTCTCTAGACAGTAGATGTATGCTAATGTGGTGGATGTGTTCCACTGGTTGTGACTATGCATCATTGATTAAGTAGTTATGTTCTACTTGGTGTGGTTGTGTACCACTGGATAGTAGTTGTGTAATACTATGGATAGAAATAGTTGTGTTCTATTTAATGACATTGTTTTGATTTCCATGTAGACTATCAGTAGTGTTGAAAATGATTATCAGCTAGATGGATAGTCAGTATGTTCGTGGATAGAAATTCTCTAGGCGGAAAATGGTCCAGGACATTTATTCTTCTAGGACATATGTCTAGATTAGAAGAATAGTCCTTGTATCACATGGTGTTTCTTCCAACATATGTTGAAATAGTTACTCTTCTAGAACATATTTTTGGATTAGAATAATGGTTCTTGTATCACTTTGTGGAGTGAGTGGCTTATTTAGTATCATTCCTGATTACTCAAATGGAGTATGGCTTCAAGATATGATGCAGTTGATGCTATCAGATGATATTGATAATAATGAGGGTGCTCGTGATATAATCATGAGATAGCATGTATGGCTATGATGATGCTACCGGTTGAATCATATTTTTTTTCTCAATACCATTGCTTTCAATACCTCCCTAGCTAGGAGGGAGTTTTGATATTATGGTAGTTATGGGAGGTATTAACCTCAATGTGTAAACCTGAAAAGAATAGAATATTTTGGGAAGAAAGAAGAAACGATAAAGCTTTGGACATAACCCTAGAAGAAAATTCAGCCAAAGAAAATATTTAATATTGATTTTTTAGCCTCCAAAATGAGAAGTCGGCCCAGAAAACTAAGGAGAAGTAGTTTAAATACAGTATGCCAAATCTCATTTGATACACACAGCTCGCATTTGTAGAAATGTAAGAGTGTGCAATGCAGAAACTGAGTAAGTGCGCAAGTCTGGAGAGCAGTTTCACTTGCAACTACGACAACCTGTAATCTCAGTTTATGCTTGGACTTTCTATTGGTTATGGTTTGGACTTTCTACCTTATGTTCTAGCTCTGGAGAGAGGTAAGATACATTGATTTTCTATTAGGCCTAGGGTTTTCTTCCGGAATTATTCTTTTCCAAGGTTAAGGTGCTTGGGGGTGGCTTCAACCTATGGTTGGGTGACAATATTTCTATATTTTCTATGGTTAAACTAGCACACCTATTATTTCTAACAGGTATCTCGGTTGATTTCCAAGGTTCTACCATGTCATAATCCTATGGAATGATTTTCTCTGGTTCAAATGCCTCTGGAACTTTAGGAACTTTATTCTCTTATTTCTGTGCCTCTTTTTCACAAATCTATTTGGATTTACTGAAAGCTTCTTTCTCATCGAAGGTTACATGTCAACTGATCTCCACTTTCCAGTGACCGGGAATGTATATCTTGTAATCCTTCGATATTTCTCTGTAACCAACAAATATTCCCTTTCGTTCGGAAGGGTCCAACTTTATCCTCTTTTCCTTGAGGTTGTGAACAAATATAGGGCAGCCAAATATTCTGAAATGGTTGAATTCTGCTTCTCTCCTAAAAACATTTCCTCGGGTGTCTTTTCTTCAAGCACCTTGTGGGAAATTTTATTTTTCACGTACATTGTCGTGTTCGTTGCTTCTTCCCATCGATGCATAGGAAGATCTTGATCATGGATCATGGCCTTTACTACTTCCATGATTGTCTAGTTCTTTCTTTTAACTATTACATTCCGTTGAGGGTTATAGGGAGTAGAAATCTCCCTCTTAATCCCAACTTCCTTGCAATAATCCTTGAATTCTTATGAGGTGAATTCACCTCCATTATCTGATCGCAAGGTCTTTATCTTCTTCTCTGTTAAGTTTTCTACCAGATCCTTGAACTCTTTGAATTTTCCAAAAAATTCATTCTTTTCTTTTAACAAATAAATCCAAGTTTTAAGTGAGTAATCATCAATTAAAGATACATAATATACATACCCACTTAGTGATGTTGTTGACATCGCTCCAAGTACATCTAAATGCGTGATGTCCAAAATTCCTTTGGCTCTTATATCTCTATTGGGAAAGGAGTTCTTCACATTCTTGCCTTTTGCACATCCTTTGCACACACCATCTCGTTTTGCTTGGATTTTTGGAAGACATGTCACCATTTTTCTCACAACTAAAAGAGTTTGTAGTGTAGTTGAGAAAATTGCCTATGCCATAGTTCATTGGGATTCACAATATCATGAACCATTGCAGAGTCTGAATGTCCTTTTAATTTGTATAGTCCTCCTTCTTCAACTCTGATCATTATTGCATCATAAAGGGTCTTCCCTATAGGATAGATATGAACTTGACCATCAATAAATTATACTCTAAATCCGTTCTTTTCCAATGCTAAAATTGAGAGAAGATTCTTCTTTAAACCTAGAACATAGAGAACTTCCTTCATCTTCATTGAATTGCCTGATTTTAACTTATAAGAAGCTTAACCAACACCTTTGATTGGATGATGATACTCATCACCCAGTTTCACCTTGTGAGTTGAATCTTTATGAATAATTTTAGATAAGGAGTCTTCATATCCTATCATGTGCTTGGAAGAACCATTATCTATAAACCAAGTGTCACTTCCATGAGTAACAATACCTGTGAGGGATGAGATAAGAACATAATACCCATCACTCGATTCATCTTTTTTTGAAACCTTCTTGGGAGGCTCATCATCTTTAGTTGTATGAGCTTGCTGCCTCTTAGTTCCTTTCTTATTCTTAATTTCCATAATGAGGGTGCAATCCCTAACAAAGTGTCCCAATTCCTGACAACAATAACATCTAATATTTGAGTTGTCTCTTTGACCCATATTAAACTTCTTAGGTAAATAATTCCCCTTCTTGCTCATTCCTTTCCTGGCGTGGGTGGCTAGGGCTTGATATTCATCTACCATGTTTTCTTCTCTTGTAGTTGTCCTAGCTTGTTCCTGGTTACAATCTTATGAAAGACTACTAAACTTGGGAAGCTTCTTTCTCCAACAAATTCCTTGGATGAATTTATCCCATGACCTTGGGAGGTCATTCAAGGTAGTCATCACCATATCTTCTCCTTCTACTGAGTCACCAATGGCTTCTATCCGCTCCTTGATTTGATTCACTCTTGAGAAGTATGAGTGAATGGTTTCTGAGTTATGCATTTTCACATTCTTCAACTGAGATCTCAAATTCATTCTTTGATTTATGTTTATTCCCTCAAACAAACAATTTAATATGTCCACCATTTGATTTGGATAATATAATGATGATATATGATGGATAAGGTGGTCCTTAGTGGAGTGTGCAATAATCCTTTTTTCTCTCACCATGTCCTTCTTATATTTTTCCTTAGATTCATCTCCTTGAGGTTCTTGAATCTCTTATATAATGAACTTATCCAATTCATGTTCTTAAATAAGGAGGGTTACTCTGTACTTCCACGCCTTGAAGTTATCATCTCCATCTAACTTCTCATCGATCTTTGTTCTAGTAGTCCTCTTACCTTCTCATGGTCTTGGTTTGTCGACAAGTGTCTCTAGACTGAAAATGGCTCCCTTTTAATATTCTAGAGCTGCAATTGGCTTCTATTCAGGCCTACACTGATACCATGTTGGAATTTCAAATTTTTTAGTTACACAATTACAATTACTTAATCCAATAGAAACTATAATAGGATCACTGAAAGATATAAAATCACAATTAAAATAGAACACAAAGATTATCCCCGGAAGACCTCGTGGGGGAGAAAACCCAACAACCAAAATCCTCAATATAGATTACTTCAACCAGTACAATGATGCACTATATCTCTCCAAGAAAGACCAAGACCAAAACACCAAAAGAACCAGTCTCCAAGACTTGTGCGGTAGACCTTATTATGCACTCCAAGATGCACAAGAGAAGTGTGTGAGTGTGTGTCCAAATGAGAGGAACCTATCCTCTATTTATACACAACAATGTCTCTTGAAGATACATGACTCTTTACCTAAATAACCCATAAAACAGGGCCGACTAGCCATAATGGTCCCTTTTACAATTATAAGTAAAATAACAATAATATAGAACAAGATATAGCTTGATTTGTCTTATGGTCGGCATGGAACAAAAAATCTCACCGTAGAGGGACATGAGGCATAGCTTGTTATATTAGAAAAATCATTTATCCTCACATTCAACTTCATAAGATTGACCCTCTTAATCAATACATTTGGATAGAAATTTCAGACACCAATGCTAAGAAAATGTATATAGCAATTTGTTATTTTGCACCTATTAATTCTACTTTTTATAAGAAAAATAATCTAGATAAAAAATTTCCCTATAATAATTTAGAACAAGATATTTATAATTTGAAAAATGAAGGTAATATCCCCCTGCTAGGAGACTTTAATGCTATGATTGCAACTAAACAAGCTACTCTTTTAAGTGATGACTCCAACCATAATCCTTTATGGCTATATGAGGACCTTGTTTTATCTAATAGCTACAAAAGAAGCTCTGAAGACCTACATGAGAATTTGTTTGTTACTGAGTTGGTCAAGCTCTGCATCTCTCAAGACCTAATAATTTTTAATGGAGTAATGAAGTGGCCAAACTCCAACCAAATGACCTGTATTCATGGGCTAGGTAGTAGTGTTGTATATTATGTGATATATAATATCCTTGTTTCCAACCAAATAACGAATTTTTACCTTTTAAATGACCATGAGCCTAACTCTGATCATAAACCTTTAACCCTAACTCTAAAAATTTTCCATGCATAGGAGCACCATTGAAGAGAATTCTAATAATTAAAGGAATTTGTGCTTTGACAAAAGTAAAGTTGACATTTTCTTCAAGGATTTAAATAGTAAATTAAAACTCCTAACTTATAAGGACAACATTGAAGTACTCTATCATAATTTTAAAACTACCCTTTCCACTTCCATTAACAAGTTCTCTTTCGAGGTGTCCCATAAAAAGAATAATAGAACAACCAACCCTTGGTATGATAAAGAATGTAAAATTGCTAGGAAAGCCATTAGGGATGCTTCTAATGGGCCCTTAAAATTCGATAAGATCAATACGTACAAAGCCCTAATTAAAAGGAAAAAATACACTATATCAATAAAAGGCAAGAGAAACTTTCACAACTATACAAGTTGGATCCTAAGAAGTTATGGAGCCAAATTCTAAAATGCAATACTAAAGAAAATAATAGGATTCCCTTAACGGACTGGAATTCCTACCTTAAAAGTCTTTACGAGTTCCCTAATGCCATGGAAAACATTCCTATTGTCCCTACAAAGGAAGAGGTTTTTTTCTTTAGATGACATAGGGTTAGGGGTTAAGCGGCTCGCAAATGGGAAAGCTAAGGAAATTGAAGGCTACCAAGATGAAATTTTTAAAATCAAAGGGCCAATCCTTATCCCTCACATACACAATCTCTTCATTTTAGTAGTCAAGAAGGGCTTCCCTAAACCATGGATGCAAAGCCTCATTGTTCCTATTTTTTTAAAAATGGGGATAAAAACATTCCCTCTAATTATAGGACCATTATGATTATCCCAATTTTAGCCAAGATTTATGGAATTATTTTGGAAAAGAAGATTAGCATTTGGCTATAAAGTCATGGTAAAAGAGCTAAAGGCCAGGCCGAGTTTAGGAGATATCATTCAACTTTGGACCATCTTGTTACCTTTAGGATCATTACAGAGGAGTTCCACAATACTAAAACGAATCTTTTTTGTTGTTTTGTTGACTTTAGAAAATATTTTGACATGGTTCATAGGAAAAACCTTTGGAATAGGTTGGAAGAGATAAAAGTTCCTCTCGAGTTGAGGGCTTCTGCAATAAGGATGTATGAGAACATTATTGCTAAGTTTAAAAACACTGAGGGCTGGTCAAAAGAGATTAACTACATTATCAGAGTCAAACAAGGTTGTCCCTTGTCCCTTACCCTTTTTGGCATATACATTGATAAATTAGAAGAATGCTTGGAAAAAGAAGGTTGTGTTGGCCCTACTCTCATTGGTTTAGTCATCAATCTTCTTCTTTATTCTGATGATATTGTTCTTATGGCAAAGAGTCCCCATGATCTTGAAAACCAACTAGGAATCCTCAAGGATTTTTTCTCCAATATCGGTATGATTGTTAATATTGATAAGACTAAGGTCATGATTATTAAATCCAATAAGATCCCTTATGATACCTTGGTATATGACAAAAACAACTTGGAGGAAGTGACTTCATACAAATATCTTGGAATTGATATTCACCACAAACTTAATTGGAATTATAGCATTGAGAAAAGGATTATTGGGGGATGTAAAACTTATTATGGGCTTGAAAACAATTGTAAATCAGTTGAACTTTGGAGTTGGGATAAGAAGAAACTCATCTTTGAGACTCTTGTTACACCTATTATTCTTTATGGATGTGAATCTGGGGTTGTAGTATCTCTCGTGAATCCTGGAGAAAGATAGAGAAAATACAAAATAATTTTATAACCTATAATCTCAAAATTAAAGGAAATGCACCCTATCCCATCCTCCTCGTAGAAACAAGTCTCTCCCCCATTGAGAGCATGGCTATGACTAGATACCTAATGTATAAGAACAAGTTAAACAACATGGAAGACAAGAGGCTACATAAAATTGCTTCCAAATCAAGTCATATCCACCATTGACTCAAGTGAGGATGGAATAAAGATGCTCAGTCTTGGCTAAACTATTGGGGAATCATGGAAGAAACCGTTTTGCAGAATAAAGATACTATTAAAAAAAACATCAAATCAAAATTTAAGGAAAAAATGTGGTGTGATGAAGAGTTAGAGGAAAAAAGAAAATTAAGGTATTATAAAGATGTAATCAACCCTAATCTAGAAGATCAAAATTATCTATCTCTTTTTTCCAAGTGTAAAGAAAAAAATAAGCATTGCTAAGATAAGAACAAATTCTCACAAGCTCCATAGT
>JASDQU010102630.1:209115-225429 GCA_032191745.1 Picea mariana
TGATACTACTTTCTAATAATACAAGGGAGGGTGTCTATATCCGGTTTTCCCTCTCAAAAAGCTAAATTGTCAAATCAAAACATAATGGTCTTATCTACCTGCACTAAATCTAACCTCTCTGCATTAAATCTAATAAGTGCCTCTGTTGTACTAGGACGAGAGCTTATCTACTCGCAGTCTATTTCAATATACAAGTACGCCTAAATATGGAGGCTTTTATGTAAATGGCGACACTCATCAAAATGGTCATAACCGTGATGCTGGCGTCACCCTGCGGTCTCTTTTTCTTTTTCTTTTCTTCCCATGCAAAATCGCATGACGAGGTGTGGATGCTCCTGCATCACATTGGCATGAGAAGTTTGGGAATATAAACTATCGCTCATTACAACAACTATGTAACCAATAGATGGTGAATAATATTCTTCTTATTTCTTGTACAAATGGTGTTTGTGTTGGTTGTGTTCTCAGAAAATATCATCAGAACAATTTTAACAAACGTGCCTCTTGGCACACCTTGGCCCCATTGTAACTTGTTCACATTGACTTTTGTGGTCCACTTTCTTCTCCTTCTTTTTCTGGGTACAAGTATTTCTTAACTTTCATTTATGAATTTTCCAAACGCAATTGGTTTTACTTTCTAAAAATTAAGAGCGAATTTCTTGACAAGTTTTTGGACTATAAGGCCCTTGTAGAAAATAAATGTGGACATCAACTACAAAGATTAAGAATAAATCATGAAGGCGAATATGTGAAAAATAATTTTACAAGTTATTGTACTACAAAGAGAATCCTAATGCAACACATTGTTCGATATACACCACAACAAAATGGTGTTTTTGAGAGAAAGAATCACACATTAAAATAAGTGACTAATTGCATGATTCAATCTAAGGGATTAAGTCTAAAGTTTTGGGCAGAAGTCATTAATTGTGCAAATTACATAGTAAATTGAACTCCCACTAAGGCTCTAAAAAATATAACACCTAAAGAAACATGGAGTAAACTTAAGCCAGATGTAAGTAACTTTTGTGTATTTGGTAGTGTTGCATGGTCTCACATTCCCAATAAGAAAAGAAAATATTTGCATCATAAAGGTGAGAAGTGTATATTTGTTGGTTATTGTGAATATTTCAAAGGTTACATGCTTATTGAACCACATTATAATGAAATTATTATTAGAAGATATGTTGAATTTGATAAATATCTTGGCATATGAGCCTAATTCGATGTTTGTTCCTTCTTCAACCTGTCATCCATATTCAACGTTTGTTCCTTCTTCTGTTCCTTTTCTGGTTTAGTCTTCTTTAGATGATGACAATGAGGATGAAAATCCACCTCTTCCTACTCACCTTCCTCTAGATGAGTTTGTTGAACTTGAATATTTACCAGGACCATCGATTCCTAGATGGTTCCATTCAAAACAAGAAGCAGTTGGTGATCTTGTTAGTGTTCCTTCAGATAAATGTCGGACAGATTCATAGTTCTAGTGAGCCTCTTCTCTTTTGGCTGAATTTTTAGAGACTCATGATCTAGAGACATTTGTAAAAACTTTAGGTCATTCATATTGGGATACAACCATGAATGAAAAGTATCACTCTTTAATGGTGAACGATACTTGGGATCTTGCACCTCTTCATAAAGTAAGAAAACTTTTCAAATGTAAATTGGTCTATAGAACTAACTACGCAGCAGATAAAAGTGTTGAAAGACACAAGGCTTGATTAGTTTCCAAAGGATTTTCCCAATTTGAAGGAATTGACTATAATGAAACCTTTTTCTCTGTAGCCAAAATGAATTCCATCCACCTTGTTCTATCCCTTATAGCCTCGCATAAATGGGAGGTATGTCATATGGATTTCAAATCCACCTTCTTACATGGGGATTTGCAAGAATAAATGTACATGGAACAATCTCCTTGTTGGAATTTTAAATTTTCTAGTTACAAAATCACAATTACTTAATCCAATAGAAAATGTAGTAGGATCAATGAAAGATAGACAATCATAGATACAATAGAACATAAAGATTATCCCGAGAAACCCTAGTGGTGGAGAAAACTTGACAACCAAAATCCTCAATATATATTCCTTCAACTAGTATAATGATGCTTTATATCTCTCCAAGAAATACCAAGATCAAAACACCAAAAGAAATAGTCTCCAAGACTTGTGCGCTAGACCTTATTATGCACTCCAAGATGCATAATATAAGTGTGTGAATTTATTTCCAAATGAGAGGAACCTATCCTCTATTTATACATGACAATGTCTCTTGAAGAGACATTACTCTTGATCTAACTAACCCATAAAACAGGGCCGACTAGCCATAATGGGTTTTTTTACAATTATAAGTAAAATACCAATAAAATAATTTATGTTGAGCTGAATTGTACAAAATAATTATAATAATATTTTAAATGTTTTACTAAAACAAATATACAAGAATATATTCCGTAGTTACACAAAAAATATAAACACTCCCTCTTAAATAGGAAGGTATTCTTTTCAGACACAGGCTCCATGTTTGATACCACACGAGATCATGTCCATTGACTGTTGAACATACAAATCTGTACATCCTCGGATATCCATAGTGAAGTATGACTTCACCCCATGAAACCAAGGTATGCGGGTAGCTCTTAATAGCTCCAACATGTCCCCAGGACATCCACTCCCTGTGATACATCACTACCTGACCATGTGCACTCATGTCTCAGTGATGACCCTTTTTCATGTTGGATGAGACCTTTCCATACTCAATGCCAACCCTTTCTCATGTTGGATGAGTTTCACCTATCACTCCCTCTAAATAGGGATGATCCAGATTATTTTTTGGCACGAAATGACAGTAGAGATAAAATAAATAAATGCATAGCGATATCACATATATCCAATAATATAATAGTAATGTATTAGAGATGCAACCATAAACACATATATACAGTAATACACAATTTCTATTAATGAAAGAAATGTACAGAGACTGTAAAAATACAGAGTGGAAGACTAACTAGAATGGTGGCATCTTATCTCTGAGAAGAGATGTGATGACGACTCGCATTCACAAGAAGATGATTGTTACAATGAGGCTCTAAGGGCCTTTTTAACATAAGGAAAATCCAAAACCCTAACCCTGGAAGATGAAAAATCCAAAAGGTTTGCGAGTCGTGATGGAGGTAGTTGATACGTCAACTTCTTGGGGGCGTAACCTTTGCATACAATCTTTGTTTGGGGCGCTCGACACATAGTTAGAAATATCTACCCAAGTAATACAATTTGTGTGTGAGAAACATTGAAGGAACTTCCATGTTGCTCCCCGTTTTCCCATAAAAACATCGTTTAGGGCCTCAAAATGACACCGGAAGTTCAGGACCCGAAAAACTGCTAAAAATAGTAAATTAGAAAAATTGCCAGAAAACTATTTTGAGCTAGTTGGAAATGGTGGGTCGCCACCGATATCCACCTGAATCAATCCTTCCTCCTTAGGAAGAAATGGTCTCCATTGTGTCGAGTTCTCGGGGGAGAGGAAAAAGCGTTTGTTGAATCTGAATCTTGGTGAGCTGCCTGCCTTGTTGGAGACGTTGTGCTGCTCAGTTTGTGGAAGTTTTTCATGAACCTATTATTGGCGGGGTTGACTCTTTTCAACCAGTCGGGCTATCTGAGATGACTGTGTGCAGAAGGAATCTTTATGTTTTGTTGCAATCTTGTTGATCTGCTTCTGTTGGATAGAAGGTTCTTGGGTCGAGACTGTAGTGGTTGCAGTATCCTTCTGTTCCCCTTTTGAATAGATTGTGAAGAAGATGAATTTTGTAGTATGAGATACTACCTTGCGACATTGTTTAGGTGGGACAATAGTTGGAACTACCTTTGGTATTCTATAGAGATGACCCCCTAGAATAACAATGACACTATGGGGTCAAGACTTATAAATAACATGGGGCTCCCACATATATGGTTGGCCCAAGAGAACATCACATACATATAGTGGGGTAACATCACATAATACCTCATCCTTGAAGGGTTGGATTTCGTATGAAAATTGACATTGTTGGCTAACACAAAGATCTCATCCTTGGCGAAGCCACCCAATGTTGTATGGTTGCGGGTGTGGTGTTGTCGAAAATCCCATTTGTTTGATGACCTCTGCTGAGATGAGGTTCTTATGGCTTCTGCTATCAACAACAAAATGTAGCAGGATCCCCTTCACCCACATATGTGAATGAAAAAGGCAATCCCCCTCTTCTGGATTTGTTGGTTCTTCTAGTTGAATTGTTGTGGTCACGACAATAACAGTGGGGTCTGCGTCGATGATCTGTCTTTTACCAGTATTTTCATAATCAGATTTAGAATCAGGGTTCGACTCCTTATCTTTGATCTTGGCCTCCAATGATTGTTTTGAGCGACATTCATTGGTGTTGTTCCAGGGGATTTTGTGGAAATAACACCTTTTTCCAATGTCCTTCTTCGTCTTCCCGTGACCCTTCTTTTATTATGGATTGGACTGGTTTTCGGGAGACTGTTTGTTAGGGTCATATTTTTCATACTTTGGTTTTTGCAGATTCACAGAATAGAACTCCCGTTTGTTGTGGTGCTTAAATTTCTGCTTGATTTTAACAACATATCGATAAGCAGAATCGAGTGATGAGATGTCCAGAAAATCCATTTTAGTTTAGATGTATCTGTGTAGAGCCCCGTGGTATTTTAGAACCAGATGTTTCTCAGAGTCTTTCATACCCAGATTGGTGCACAAGGTATGAAAGGTATTGGTGAACTCCATAAGTTCTTGGCACCTCTCTTGTCGCAGTGTGGTCCATCTCATGTACGAGTCCTCATAGTTTCCAACAGGGTAATATTGTTCCTTTACTGCATCCACAAAAAAATCCCAAGTGGGCTCGGCCCCATATATTCCAGACTCCTCTATGGAAATTTTCTCCCAGTAGGTTTCCCACCAATGCTTGACATGGGGGAGATATTTAAGGAGTGTGAAGGTGATATTTTTCCTGTCGGAAAAATTATGAACAAAGAAATAACCTTCTAACAAATTTAACCATTTGTCTAGGGAATCTGCATCTATCTGACCTTCAAATATGGGAATATCAAAATTAACCTGTACCTTGAAAAGAAAGGTGCTTCCAAACTGGTTGTTTGATGAAGATGCACCTGTTGCTATCGACAGGCATTGAAGGATGCGAGAAAAATTATCCATGATTTCGTTCCTCTGTCGTGTGAGAGCTTGCTCAAGAAACATATTGATAGGATCATCTGCTCCATTGTTTTTCTTTTCTTCCACCATGGAGGGTTTATTGGGCATGCGATAGCGATTGTATTAAAGAGATACAAGCTTGATACCCAACTTGCTATACTCAGACCTTGTCGGGGACATGCGCTTAAAAAATGATCAAGAGCAGCCTACTCTGATACGACTGATCTAGATTATTTTCGGCATGAACTGAGAGCGGAGACAAAATAAAGAAATGCACAGAGATATCGCATATATCCAATAATATAGTAGTAATGTATCAGATATGAAGCCATAAACACATATATACAGTAATACATGATTTCTATTAATGAAAGAAATGTACAGAGACTGTAGAAATACAAAGTGGAAGACTCGCTAGAATGGTGGCAACTTATCTCTGAGAAGAGATGTGATGGCTACTCACATTCCCAAGAAGAGGATTGTTACAATGAGGCTCTAAGGGACTTTTTAACATAAGAAAAATCCAAAACCCTAACCCCAGAAGATGAAAATCCAAAAGGTTTGTGGGCCTCGATGGAGGTAGTTGATACGTCAACTTCTCCGGGGCGTAACTTTTGCATACGATCTCCGTTTGGGGCGCTCGATACAGAGTTAAAAATATCTATCCGAGGAATACAATTTTTGTGTGAGGAACATTGAAGGAGCTTCCATGTTGCTCCCTGTTTTCCCAAAAAACGTCGTTTAGGGCCTCAAAACGGCTCTGGAAGTTCAGGACCCAAAAAACTGCTAAAAATAGTAAATTACCAAAATTGTCAAAAAGTTGTTTTGAGCCAGTTGGAAAAGGTGGGTGGCCACCGATATCCACCTGTATCAAGGAACCACACCAGTATTTTCCCTGAAGTACTCGAACTTCGTCCTTGACAACGACTTGGTGAACACATCTGCACCCTGATCCTGGATAGTCACAAACTAGAGCCTCATTGCTCCCCTCTATAGCATATACTTGAAATTGTAGTACCTGATCTCGATATGCTTCAACATATCATGGAATACCGAGTTCTCTAGGAACTTTATGCAATTCTATTTGTCACACCAAATGCAGGTCGCCTCCAATCCGAGATCAACTAATTCAGACAACAACTTTTAAAGCCATACTTCTTCTCTCTTCGCTGCACATGCTGCCACATACTCAACTTCATTCGTGTTGAGTTCCACACATGACTTCTTTTTGTTTCTCCACGAGACCATACTATAGCCAAGAATGAAATAGTATCTATAAGTTCTCTTCCGGTTAGGAATATTTTCGACCCAATATGAATTTGAGTATCGATACAATCCAAACTCATAGTCAAATATATACTAGAGACCATGATATAGAGAACCCTTAAGGTACCTCAACATATGTTTTTTTGCAACCAAATGAACATGTCTGGGATGCTCCAAATGCTAACTTAGGGTGTTCACAACAAAACATATATCTAGTCTTGTGTTCATCAAATACATCAACGATCCCACTATCTTCTTGTATAAGGTAGAATCCACAATATTTGAAGTTGTGTCTTGCAACAACTTAAGATTTGATACCATCAGGGTAACCATGGCCTTACAATCCAACATCTCGAACCTGTTCAATATTTCCACAACATACTTTCCTTGATTTAGGAAAATYCCATATGATYTCTGYCAAACTTCTAGTCCCAAGATGTAGTGYATCATTCCTAAATATTTCATCTCRAATTATGCATCCAATTTTCTCTTACATTYAGTGATGATATTTTYYRCACSTACTAGAAACAAGTCATCTACATAMACTAGTAGAATAACAKATTTACCATCCTCAWCCTTRAGGTAAAGGTTAGGATCTGCACTRATCTAGGTAAAACCSAASCTGATCATAAAATTGTCAATCCTACCATACCATACTCTGGGTACCTACTTCAATCCATATAAATCCTTCTTTAAAATGCACACATGAGTCTCCATATCATGTGTCTTGAATCCAAGTGGTTTCTCCACATATACTTCCTCTTTTATTTCACCATTCAAGAAAGATGTCTTTATATCCACTGGTGCACCTTCCATTTCATCATAGTGGCCAATGAAAGTATAGTCTTGATCAAGGTATATCTTGCTATGGGAGAAAAAGTTTCTTCATATTCAATCTCTTCCTTCTAAGAGAAATCTCGGGCCACAAATATTGCCTTATATTTTTCAATACTGCCATCAATTGTGTGTTTTGTCTTGTAGATCCATTTCGAAATCACCACACGTTTTTCCTTTGGTTTTGTAACCAAATATCATACATCATTCTACATAATGGACCGGTATTCCTATGCCATGGCATATTTCCATACTTTATTTTTTGCAGCCTCTTCATAACTGGAAGGTTTTGCATCCATTATGTCACACAAGCATGCCACGTAGCTGGAATACGGCTTCGGCTTCTTACTTTCCCTAAAATATTTCTCTAGGGCACCAATTATTTTTGCATCTCTGATAAGATATTGTTCCCAAGCTGGTATTCTCTTGTGATATGGTATTTTTGATATTATGGTAGTTGCATGATGTATTAACCTCCACGTGTAACCTTGAAAAAAGTAGAATATTCCAAGAAGAAATAAGAAACCCTAAATCTTTGGACATAACCCTAGAAGACAAGTCGGCCAAAGGAAATATCTAATATTGAGTTTTCATCCTCCAGAATGATAAGTCGACCCAGAAAGGTAAGGAGAAGCAGTATAAATACAGAATTCCAGATCTCATTTGACACACACAAATTGCAATTGCAAAAATGTATGACTATGCACTGCAGAAACTAAGTAAGTGCACAAGTATGGAGAGTAGTTGCAACTTCAACTACTGCAACCTGTATTCTCAGTTTAGTCTTGGAATTTCTATTGGTTATGGTTTGGAATTTCTACCTTGTGTGCTAGCTCTAGAGAGAGGTATGCTACATTGATTGGCTACTAGGCCTAGGATTTTCTTCCATAATTATTCTTTGTAAAGGTTAAGGTTCTTGGGGGTGGCTTCGGCCTATGGCTAGGTGACAATATTGTTATATTGTCTATGGTTAAATGAGCACACCTATTGTTTCTAACAGGTTATGGGCGCACACTATCTTAGGAAAGTCTAACCACTGGAAGATAGATTGGGAGGATTTGCTCAGTTACAATTGCAGTTGCAGTCAATTTTTTCTACAACAATGAAACCCTAACCCTCTTGTTTAGGCACCTTAAGTGAAGATATTGACCTAATTTCTGGATATCCTAGTGCACCCTAACCCAACACACCTTCTGGTACTCTCAACAAGCTAAGACACCAAGTTTGTGTTTTTGGTCAAAGTCAATGGTTGACCAAGTCAAGGAAGTCATGATTTACTCTACGAAGTTAGAAAACAATTTAGAATGGGATTCTAACTTCAGAGCATGGAATAAAAGGATTGACCTCATCCTTGCCAAAAAATAAAGTGTTGGATATCGTGAAAGATTAGATTGTGGAACCAAAGGTTGAAGAAGGAAAAGAGAAGGGACCTCATAACGTTGCAATTATGGAGAATTTCAAGGACAATGACATCAATACCATGAGTATCATAATGGAACCTATAAAATACCACTTTATACCCCACATCTCTCATCTTGACTCATATAAGAACATTTATGATGCCCTAACTAACCTCTTCTCAGTCAGAAACATTGTACAAGTAATGAGTCTGAAGAATGAGATCTGTGACATGAAAATGAATGATGGTGACAACATAACATCATACTTTGTGAGAATATCTTAGTTAAGAGATCAACTACAAACTATTGAAGAAATCATTTTAGAGAAGGAAATGGCAAATATAGTACTCAATGGTCTTCCCAAGACATGGGATGCATTTTCCTCAAGCATGAACACAAGGAAGGAGTATCCCACATTTGAAGAACTATAGACATGTTGTAGACAAGAAGAATCAAGTATTAGCACAAAAGAGAAATTCCAAAGGAAAGATGATGATCAATCCTACACAACAAAGTTAAATAAATTCATGAATAAGAAAAAGTTTGACTCAAGGAAGAAACCAAATCAAGATAAAGATATGTCAAAAATACAATGCTTCAACTGTCAAAAATATGGTCACTACAAGAATCATTGTCCTGAGTTAAAGAATAGGAAGGAAACACACGAAGCATCAATTTCCGAAGAAAGGGAACCCTCAAAGAATGCCAAGCAGATAAAACAAACTTCTTCTTCTAAAAGAAGGTAACAATATTCTTCATAGTTCTTGTACAAATCATGTTTACATAGTTTCTATACATATCTTGCATATCTATTTCTTAGAAGATAATATGTTCAAGTGAAACAATACCTATGGAAGAATAATAAAATAAGGATTGCTATCACAATGACTACAAATCAAACAATACACATGAGAAGATGAAGTACATTGACAATCCTTGGTAACAATTACTATGGAAGCTATTATATAAGTAACAACTTCCAGATAAGCTAAAATCATAATCAAACTTGAAGAGACTTAGAAGAAGTCAAAACAGAAAGAAGTCATCAATCAAGAAGAAATTAGAAAAATACTTGTGACACTTTGCAGAAGGCAATAAGGATGTAGACAGAAGCATGGAATCTCTTAGATGGATGGAGATGATTACATAATTTTAAAATAAGAGCATTCATTCATGCATGAAGAAAGGATTAGGAGGTATATAATCCTAAATAATATGATCCATTTAGTATTATGAAGTATCTATCCATATTCCCATTGAAAGTAGTAGCCATGAAAAGCAACATGTGTTCAATTTGACTTTAGAATAAGTCTTCTTTGAAGAGAAGCCTTAAAGTATCCTTGGTTGTCCATCTGCATCCATGATCTTGTGATGAAAGGAAGAAGTTGGAATCTTCAGGGCATGGAATATATATAAAACTCCATGGACCCAAGAGCTAAAGAGAAACATGAGAAAGAACATGAATATTCCAAGAGAGAAAGAAAATCCATAACAACCAATTATTATATCGAGAATCACAAGACTACTAGCTTGGTTTGAACCCACTAAAAGCAATCAAGAAAAAGAAATGGAAGTATTGTGAGATTACGAACTAGAGATTCTTCCAGAAGGAAGAGAAGATTGTGATAACATCTTGTTCCCATAAACTGGATACACCTCTATCTGAGATATTATATCTCTTGTAGTATCCATGGATTGAAGTTTACATTAGTTGGTTGTAAACGACTACCCTCCCAATAGAGCATTTGAGGAAGAAGCTTATGTAAACCAATCTCAAGTTTTTGAGGCATACCAGAAAGAGACCCATGTATGAAGATATAAGAAGACCTTTTATGGATTCAAACAACATGATGAAGAGTATCTTGTATACAACATAAGCATGGTGAAAACTTTCTATGACAGAGACAATGTATTAGAATAGTTACTCAAAAGTCTAGGATGATGGATTGCTAATCCATGGAAAACTCTCATGATGACAAAATAAGTGTTACTTAGATATGTTTTAGTTTGAGCCTTGCCAGGATGTCATGAGATAGCGATAAACAAAAGTGTTGAATTTGACCATGATATATATTGTAATGATTAGAGATACATGTAGCCTTCAAAGAAAACCAGTGTTCCATAACAAACCAAAGTACATTGAGATCAAGCATTAAATTCTCTGTGATGAAGTCCAAAAAAGAGAAGTGGTTCTCCAATGTATCCCTACAAATGAGCATATAGCAGATGTTTTGGTAAAACCTCTGTCCAATATGAAAATCTTGCAAGCTGGGGCTCGTGGAGATGACTTCCTTATTAAGAAAGGAAGAGATTACTCCCAGGTTGGGATGGATCATTGATGTGTTATTTATTTATGGACAATAATTTTTTAGTTCGAAAAAGGGTCTAGGATGAGAAGTTCCTTTCTATTTTGGAAAGTGGTTTGAGATTTCTGACGGACATGCATTTTCCAGTTTGTAAAATGGTTGATATAGGAAAGTCATTTTTGTAATGAAAATGGTTCGATAGATTGTTGATGTACCATAGAGATTGATTCCCCTTGTGCCCATTGTGGGGGAATGTTCTAGGACAATCATTCTTTTTAGTAGTCACTCTGAGTAGTGGTCAAGTAAAATGGTCCACGTCACTGAGAAGTCATTCTTTTGAAGTTCACAATTGTAAGCAGTTTCGAAGAATGGTCCATTTTAGAGGTTCGTGTAGGACAAACATTTTCCATTAGGAAATGGTTCAGACAGTCATTCCCTAGGGAAGACTCATTCTATCCAGGTTTCACTATGGTTAGTTTCGGAGGAATGGCCTAGTTAGGGGAATGGTCTAGGTTCAACAATCAGGGATAGGAATTTCCTATGGAAGGCTCATTCTCTTCAGGTTGCACTATGATTAGTTTCGGAGGAATGGCCCAGTTGGGTGAATGGTCTAGCCTCATAAATCAGGGGCAATTATTATTCTATGCTTGAGAAGAATAGTCCAGATAGACCATGGATGCTATTTCACTTTCTGAGGGAAGATGCTCTTATAGATCTCACAGATGTGAGTGGAAGAATGGCCCATATGAATTAGTTTATATCATGATATTGTTTCTATGCAGGTTGATATCAGATGATATTAATTCTATGGATACTGTATGTATCTGGACAATAGATGTATGCTACTGTGGTGGATGTGTTCCACTGGTTGTGACTATGCGTCACTGATTAAGTAGTCATGTGCTACTTGGTGTGGTTGTGTACCACTGGATAGTAGTTGTGTAATACTATGGATAGAAATAGTTGTGTTCTATTGAATGACATTGTTTTGATTTCCATGTAGACTATCAGTAGTATTGAAAATGACTATCAGCTAGATGGATAGTCAGTATGTTGGTGGATAGAAATTCTCCAGGTGAAAAATGGTCCAGGACATTTATTCTTCTATGACATATGTCTAGATTAGAAGAATAGTCCTTGTATCCCATGGCATTGCTTCCAACATATGTTGAAATAGTTACTCTTCTAGGACATATTTCCGGATTAGAATAATGGTTCTTGTATCACTTTGTGGAGTGAGTGACTTATTTAGTATCATTCCTGATTACTCAAATGGAGTATGGCTTCAAGATATGATGTAGTTGATGCTATCAGGTGATATTGATAATAATGAGGGTGCTCGTGATATAATCATGAGATAGCATGTATGTCTATGATGATGCTACCGATTGAATCGTATTTTTTTTCTCAATACCATTGCTTTCAATACCTCCCTAGCTAGAAGGGAGTGTTGATATTATGGTAGCTGCGGGAGGTATTAACCTCCACGTGTAAACCTGAAAAGAATAGAATATTTTGGGAAGAAAGAAGAAACCCTAAAGCTTTGGACATAACCCTAGAAGAAAATTTGGCCAAAGAAAATATTTAATATTGAGTTTTTAGCCTCCAGAATGAAAAGTTGGCCCAGACAACTAAGGAGAAGTAGTTTAAATATAGTACACCGAATCTCATTTGATACAGACAGCTCACATCTATAGAAATGTAAGAGTGTGCAATGTAGAAATTGAGTAAGTGCCCAAGTCTGGAGAGTAGTTGCATTTCCAACTACGACAACCTGTAATCTCGGTTTAGGCTTGGACTTTCTATTGGTTATGGTTTGGAATTTCTTCCTTATGTGCTATCTCTGGAGAGAGGTAAGCTACATTGATTTTCTATTAGGCCTAGGGTTTTCTTCCAGAATTATTCTCTGCCAAGGTTAAGGTGCTCGAGGGTGGCATCAGCCTATGGTTGGGTGACAATATTTCTATATTGTCTATGGTTAAACGAGCACACCTATTATTTCTAACAGATATATGGGTTGGTTTCCAAGGTTCTACCATGTCATGATCCTATGGAATGATTTTATCTAGTTCAAATGCCTCTGGAACTTTAGAAACTTCATTGTCTTCTTCGTGTGCCTCTTCTGCACAAATCTGTTTGGATTTACTGAAAGATTCTTTCTCATCGAAGGTTACATGTCGACTGATCTCCACTTTCCGGTGACTGGTAATGTATATCCTGTAATCCTTTGATATTTCTCTGTAACCAACAAATATGCCCTTTCGTCTAGAAGGGTCTAACTTTATCCTCTTTTCCTTGGGGTTGTGAACAAATACAGGGAAGCCAAATATTCTGAAATGGTTGACTTTTGCTTCTCTCCTGAAAACATTTCGTCAGGTGTCTTTTCTTCAAGCACCTTGTGGGGAATTTCATTTTGCACATACATTATCTTGTTCATTGCTTCTTCCGATTGATGCATAAGAAGATCTTGATCATGGATCATGGCCCTTACTACTTCCATAATTGTCTAGTTCTTCCTTTTAACTATTCCATTCTGTTGAGGGTCATAGGGAGTAGAAATAACCCTCTTAATCCCAACTTCCTTGCAATAATCCTTGAATTCTTATGAGGTGAATTCACCTCCATTATATGATCACAAGGTATTTATATTCTTCTCTGTTAGGTTTTCTACCATATCCTTGAACTCTTTGAATTTTCCAAAAACTTCATTCTTTTCTTTTAACAAATAAATCCAAGTTTTAAGTGAGTAGTCATCAATGAAAGATATATAATATACATACCCACTTAGTGATGTTGTTGACATTGATCCACATACATCTTTATGCGCGATGTCCAAAACTCCTTTGGCTCTTATATCTCTATTGGGAAAGGAGTGCTTCACATTCTTGCCTTCTGCACATCCTTTGCACACACCATATCGTTCTGCTTGGATTTCTGGAAGACATGTCACCATTTTTCTCACAACTAAAAGAGTTTGTAGTGTAGGTGAGAAAATATCCTATGCCATAGTTCATTGGGATTCACAATATCATGAACCATTGTAGAGTCTGAATGTCCTTTTAATTTGTATAGTCCTCCTTATTCAACTCTGATCATTATTGCATCATAAAGGGTCTTCCCTATAAGACACATAAGAACTTGACCATCAATAAATTATACTCTAAATCCGTTCTTTTCCAATGTTGAAATTGAGAGAAGATTCTTCTTTAAACCTAGAACATAGAGAACTTTCTTCATCTTCATTGAATTGCCTGATTTTAACTTGTAAGAAGCTTATCCAACACCTTTGATTGGATGATGATAGTAATCACCCAATTTCACCTTGTGAGTTGAATCTTTATGAATAATTTTAGATAAGGAGTCTTCATATCCTATTATGTTCTTGGAAGCACCACTATCTATAAACCAAGTGTCACTTCCATGAGTAACAATACCTGTGAGGGATGAGATAAGAACATAATACTCATCACTCTATTCATCTTTCTTTGCAACCTTCTTGGGAGGCTCATCATCCTCATTTGTGTGAACTTGATTCCTCTTACTTCCTTTCTTATTCTTAATTTCCATAATGAGGGTGCAATCCCTAACAAAGTGTCCCAATTCCTGACAACAATAACATCTGATATTTGAGTTGTCTCTTTGACCCATATTAAACTTCTTAGGTAAATAATGCCCCTTCTTGTTCATTCCTTTCCTGGCGTGGGCGTCTACGGCTTGATATTCATCTACCATATTTTCTTCTCTTGTAGTTCTCCTAGCTTATTCCTGGTTACAATCTTCTGAAAGAGTACTAAACTTGGGAAGATTATTTCTTCAACAAATTCCTCGGATGAATGCATCCCATGACATTGGGAGGTCATTCAAGGTAGTCATCACCATATCTTCTCCTTCTACTGAGTCACCAATGGATTATATCCGCTCCTTGATTTGATTCACTCTTGAGAAGTATGAGTGAATGGCTTCTGAGTTCTGCATTTTCACATTCTTCAACTGAGATCTCAAATTCATTCTTTGATTTATGTTTATTCCCTCAAACAAACAATTTAATATGTCCATCATTTGATTTGGATAATATAATGATGATATATGATGGATAAGGTGGTCCTTAGTGGAGTGTGCAATAATCCTTTTTTCTCTCACCATGTCCTTTTTATATTTTTCCTTAGATTCATCTCCTTGAGGTTCTTAAATCTCTTATATAATGAACTTATCCAATTCATGTTCTTCAAGAAGGAGGGTTACTCTTTACTTCCATGCCCTGAAGTTATCATCTCCATCTAGCTTCTCATCGATCTTTGTTCTGGTAGTCCTCCTACCTTCTCATGGTTTTGGTTTGTAGACAAGTGTCTCTAGACTGAAAATGGCTCCCTTTTAATATTCTAGAGCTACAATTGGATTCTATTCAGGCCTGCTCTGATACCATGTTGGAATTTCAAATTTTCTAGTTACACAATTACAATTACTTAATCCAATATAAGCTATAGTAGGACCACTGAAAGATAGAAAATCATAGATAAAATAGAACACAAATATTATCTCAGGAAGACCTTGTGGGGGAGAAAACCCAACAACCAAAATCCTCAATATAGATTACTTCAACCAGTACAATGATGCACTATAGCTCTCCAAGAAATACCAAGACCAAAACACCAAAAGAACCAGTCTCCAAGACTTGTGTGGTAGACCTACTTATGCGCTCCAAGATGCATAAGAGAAGTGTGTGAGTGCATGTCCAAATGAGAGGAACCTATCCTCTATTTATACACAACAATGTCTCTTGAAGATACATGACTCCTTACCTAACTAACCCATAAAACAGGGTCGACTAGCCACAATGGTCCTTTTTACAATTACAAGTAAAATAACAATAATATGGAACAAGATATAGCTTGAGTTGTCTTGTGGTCGACATGGAACAAAAAATCCCACCGTAGAGGGATAGGAGGCATAGATTGTTATATTAGAAAAATCATTTCTCCCCACATTCAACTTCATAAGATTGACCCTCTTAATCAATAAATTTGGATAGAAATTTCAGAAACCAATGCTAAGAATATGTATACAGCAATTTGTCATTTTGCACCTATTAAGTCAACTTTTTATAAGAAAAATAATCTAGATAAAAATTGTTCCTATAATAATTTAGAACAAGATATTTATAATTTGAAAAATGAAGGTAATATCCTCCTGCTAGGAGACTTTAATGTTAGGACTACAACTAAACAAGCTACTCTTTTAAGTGATGACTCCAACCATAATCCTTTATGGCTAGATGAGGACCTTGTTTTATCTAATAGCTACAAAAG
>JASDQU010102630.1:231248-266581 GCA_032191745.1 Picea mariana
ATGAAAGAGTGTGTCACCTTTGTGACACTAAGAAGGTTGAAGATGAAAATAACTTTCTCTTAGATTGTCCAACCTATACCCATATTAGATCTCATTTTCAAAATATTGATCACACTACCAACCTTCCTAACCTCTTAACTCAACAAAAGTATGGTGATCTTGGAAAGCTTCTCTTGATGCTTTTCGAGAATAGAAACAAAATTCTAAAGAATCACAAGTAATCACTTACCCTATTAAGGTCCGATAGACCAATTAGGTCTTAGTGGATGTTAATCATCATCATCATCATCATTATAATAATAATTTATGTTGAGCTGACTTGTACAATATAATTATAATAATCTTTTAAAGGTTTGACTAAAAAAAATATACAAGAATATCTTCAATAGTTACACCAAAAATATTAACACTCCTATCTATTTCTATAATGACTCTAACCTTGTTTATTTCCTTAAGAAATATATTTATGGTCTTAAGAAAGCTCTCAGATCTTGGTATGGCAAAATGGACATTGTTATTCTTGACATTGTTTCTTATAAATTTCATTATGATCCAAATTTCTATACCAAGCAAGTAGGAATTCATCTCATAATCCTTGTTCTTTGTGTGGATGATCTTATCTTCATTGGTAGTGACCTGAAAATTTTAAACCGCGTGAAATCCATTCTTAAGAAGAAATTTTAAATGAATAACTTAGGGTATTTTCACTATTTCTTTGGCCTCCAAGTTTTTCAAACCAAGGAAGCAATTTTTCTTTCCCAGTATAAGTATGCTTGTGACCTTCTTCGTCACTTTCACATGGAGTATTCTAAACCATCCCCTTCTCCCTTCTAGTCTGGAGTCAAACTTGTTTCCACTTGTACTTCTCGAGAAGTTGATGCCACCTTGTACTGTCAGTTAGTTGGTAGCCTCTCATACTTGACTCATACCCATCCTGATATTTCATTTTTTTTCTCTTGTTGCTCGATATATACAAACACCCTATCAAAGACATTGGAAAGAAACTAAAATAATACTTCAGTATGTCTTAGGTACAATTCATTCTGGGATACATTACAATTTTCGAGGACTCCTTTATTGCTTGGTTTCACTTATTCAGATTGGGTTGGCAATCTTGTTGATCGAAATTCTACTGCAAGTTATTTTTTCATCCTTGGTTCAGGACTTGTCACTTGGGAATGTAAGAGAGAACAAGATATTTCTATTTCTTTGGCAGAAGTAGAGTATTAAGCATCGGTTAATCCAAGTCAGGTAGCCTTTTCTCTTCGATAGAACCTTTCATATTTTGGATTCCAACAACAACATCCAACCACCCTCTGGTGTGACAATCAGAGTGTCAAGCTCACTAAAAACCTGGTTCAACATCAATGAAGAAAACACATCAATAAATACACACACTTCATAAAAAATTTCATTCATTATCGAGTTATTGAATTTCTCTTTCTCCCTATAGAAGATCAAGTTGGATGCATTTTCACAAAGTCTCTTACAGAATCAAAGTTTTCCAAACTTCGATCTATGTTAGGAGTTCAATAATTTTTCATTAAGGGGGAATAGTCTCCAATTCCTCCTTCCTTCTCGTATCGTGTCGCCTTTGTAAATCCTTCAATCCTATCCCAAATTGTTCTTAAGGGGGGATGCTAGGATATTTAAACACTTAGGATTTAGTTAAGATAAAATATGTCTAATGTATCATTAGGTAAACGTGTGTTTCTTAGTGTGCTTCTTTAGTATGCATTAGTATGCATTTGTAGTTAATAAATTTTATGGTCACGATATCTTCCCAACATAGAGGGATCTGAAAGTAAATATTATCCTCGATCTTTACATCTACATTGATCCATGGCTTAACACTTGATTTTCCATGATTTCTATTTAAATCTCTTTGTAATATTTTCTTTTGCATTAATAAATTGCTCCAAATGGCTACATTGGTTGGAGCGATGAATGGTTCCCCGTAGGGGTTTTATCATGTCAAAAAATCGGTGTGTTCATCTTTGATTTGGTTGTGTGAGTGGTTATTGAAAGGGTTTATCCTCTGTTGGAATACCCGTGTTGTCAAATATTTATTAATTAGATAAAAAAAAAATATGCACATCTTTGTATTCAACTTATCTTCTAGTTTATTTTATCTTATTTTACTTATCCAAGGTTATTACTAAAGTTTTATTTTAGCCTCTTTTCTCACTTCTAAGTGCATGCAATATTTAACATTTTTCCTCATTGATAAATTCTAAAACTGTTTTTTTCTTTTTAATTTGTCCGCTACTCTTCGGTTATTTTTCACTTTCACTTTACATATCAATTTATAATTTCATAAGGATTCTAAGGGTTCCATGCATGTCATTCCCTTTTGGACTTACTTGTGCACTCTATGTATGCCATGTGTCATTCCCTTCAAGCATTTGAACTTGATAAATGAGGAAAGTGGTGCAACTGCGGAGACATCATTAACACTTGTTGTTACCCATATTGAGAACTAATGGATGTTGAGGAATAAGGATTTCACCTTATTGTGCATCCCTCATCTTGTCCTTGTGAGTGACCGAATTCATGGCCTACCCTCACGACAATGTGCAACTGCTAAGGAAAAGTGTCCCAAAATTTTCAAATATGGCCATAGTAGCAGTTCTAGTAGGTGGAAATATGGATGTTATTCCACCTCTCCTTATAATGCTTATTATGTATCTATATAACCCCATTACCCATGTGTGAGTCATATTGACAATAATAATCCCTTTGCCTACATCCACTAACCTTTTTGTTAGCATCCTCATTAATCATTTCTATTACACAAAACATAATTATCAATAAGTACTACTCCCTAAATCAATATGGATTCCCAGAGTCTGGTCAACAATTCCCACGTCAACATATCCTGAAGCTCCCTCTCAACTTAGGAAACTGTTAGTAACATNCATGTAAATCATCGACTAACTAATCATCATTATTCGATTAACAATCATTGCAATAAGTATTCATCAAAGAATTTCATGCATTTATTTTAAACCCTTTTCACATTACAAATCTAATCAATCGAATTAAAATTTTGTTTGAATGTCATAATAAAATTTATTAACCTGTTCATTTGAAAAAAGGAGCCATCAAAGAATAAGTTTGGTTTTGTAAAAGTAGTCAGGTAAAATGAGTCACTACATAGATCCCCTCTTAATTTAAACTTCATCCCGAAGTTTCAAAGTATATATGGAAATTGTTAAAGCATCTCAATTGTGTCCTCCCAGGTAGCATAATTAGGACTATAACAATCCCACTATACCTTTACATGTTCGACCAAACAATGTTGAATTTGTTGAGTGCATTGGTTGAAAATCTGGATCAATTCGACTATCAAGGCCCCCTCGTATGACATTTGCAAAGAAATCATATCAATAACATGTGAATGATTGAAAATGTAATGATGCAAAATAGAAACATGAAAAACATCACATATATGCTCTAAATATGCAGGTAAAGAAATATGATATGCAACTGATCCCTTTTTCTCTATAATCTCGAAGGGCCTAACATATTGTGGCGATAATTTTTCTCCATTTCCAAATTTGATTGACCTATTTTTTGGCTTCACCCACAAAAACACTATGTCTCCAACTTCATAACTTTGTTCGATTCTATGTTCATCCACATCGATTTTCTGTCTACCTTGCACTTCCTTTAGTCTTCCTCTTAATTGCTTCCATCTTCTCCTCCATTTCTTGAATCACTTCCAGTCCTACTAAAACACTTTCCTCTAGCCTATCCCATGTAAGATGTGTTCTACATCATCTCCCATAAAAAAATTGAATGGTTTCATCTTATATAACTTTGATAACTATTGTTATATGTAAATTCAACCAATGGTAGAAATTATTCCAAATGTTTATGTTGATCCATGATGTATATTCTTAAAATGTATTCCAAGATTTGGTTTATCCCTTATGTTTATCTGTCAGTATCAGGGTCATATGCAATACTAAAATTTAATTGTATTCCCAATGTGTCTTGAAAACTTGTCCAAAATCTTCTAATAAATATCGCTCCCCTATGAAATTATATTTTTTCTCACACTATGAAGTCTTACTATTTAATTAATAAATACTTTTGCAATATCAAGAGCTTGATATGTGGTTCGAATTGAGATAAAGTGTGCACTTTTCATCAGTGTGTCAACTACAACGAAAATGGAATTATGTCTCCTCATTGTCCAAGGTAATCCACCTATAAAGTCCATCGAAATTATTTCCCATTTGGATTCTGGTATTGTATGTGGCTATAATAATATCGTTGGATGCCTATGATCAAACTTCACTTGTTGACATTCAAGATACCTTTCCACAACATTCACTATATATTTCTTCATCCCTTTCTATAAAAATCAAGGTTTTAAATCTACGTTCATATTTTTGAATCTTGGATGAGACATATATATTGCTCTATGAGCCTCCCTTAATATTAAATTACACATTTCTTCATTTGGTAGTACACATATCCTTCCATTAAATCACAACAATCCATTATCATCCAAAGTGTATCCTACATACTTTGGAATTTTCATAACTTCATTCTCAATATGAGATTATATTTATTTATACCAATCATCTTCAAATTGTAAATTCAATCTATTTTCACTTAAATTTGTTTTCAATCGAATAAAAGATAAAATACGTAGTCTGCGACTTAAATCTTCTGCAACTTTGTTTACTATCACCTTGATATATTTTATATCAAAATCATATTCACTTAACAATTTTGACCATATTTTTGTCTTGCGTTCAAACTATTCTAAGAAAAAATGTGTTGTAATCCATGATGACCTATCTTTAATTCAAATTTGCTTCCCACCACATAGTGTCTCCATATTGTTAACGCATGTATTATCACAAAAATTTATAAACAATGTGTTACATAATTCTCTTCATGTGGTCAAAGTTTCCTTGAAGTGTAAGCGATTTCTCTACCTTCCTACATCAGTACTCCACCCAGTCCTTCCGTTGATGCACATTAATGTTGTTGGAGTTGCTTCACACACACCTAAGATTTATTTTTCCTAAGGTTTTTCCTTGTTTATTAGTCATAATTAGTCATTATCCAATCTCCTATATTTTAGGGGAGAATATTCCACCTGGAGAATATTTTCTTTCAATTGGCACTTTAGTTTGACTAGTTCAGTTGAGTTTAGATGCTGCACTGGTTTTGTCACCATGCAACATTGGGATCATCACCATGTTAATTAGACATTGCCTTGGTATCATCACCATACTGGCGCATTACCCTTGATTCCCTTAGTTAACTTCTCACTACTCTCTGTTCAGTCAGTTAACTGAAGACTAGTTGACTAGTTAACTCAACTAGGTGGCAGTTCACTCTCGTAACTACCTAATAGACTAGACTAGGTGGAAGTTGACTCTCGTAACTACTTGAGAGACCAGACTAGGTGGAAGTTCACTCCCATAACTACTGGTGTGTGTCTATATAACTCTATACCACCACTATGGCACATTTTTTCTCCTCCAGTGTGCACTCCTTGAGTTATACAGAGTATATCATGTGTAAATTATTCATTATTCACAACGGTTAATGAGAATTATTTCATTATTTATCTCCTTCTTCTTCTTTCTCAAATTCTATTTGAAAATGTGTGTATTATTGTTTAGATTTATCTATTCTGTGTAGGTTCAACACATTTACATGGTATCAAAGTGGACATAATGCTAAGCAAAATATACACCAAAATGTTTTGCAAGTACAAATGATTGAAGATAGAAGAAAGATGGAATTCCAAAAATAATTCATTCTTACACCTTACAACTATTTTTCATGGAAGGAGAAAATAGCCATACATCTCTGAACTAGAGGGTTGTATAGGTTAACCTTGAATACAGATACAAAACTGACATCAACCACTCCTAGTATTTAAATCACATGGATGAGGCACTCGAAACAATTTGCAGTCTTATTTCTCCCGATCTCTTTTTTCATATATCTTCTTGTAAGACTCCCAATGAATTCTGGAACACCTTGGAAGGGATATTTGGAAAATAGGATGAGATGAGGGGACACATGCTAGAGGTGGATTTGCTCACATTGGATCCAAAAAGATTCAATAATATCCAAGATTTCTTTACAAAATTCAAGGATTTACTGTCGCAACTCAAATCTTGTGGGGTTGATAAGTCAAAGGAGGAGAAACAAATGTTTCTCACCATTCTCTCCAACCTTGGTCCTAAATTATCTGTATTTGTATCCACATTCCATACTGTCATATTTGCTTCTAGAGCCACTTGGAAGATGCCTTCTCTTGAGGACTTTATCAAATCCTTGACACAACAACAAACTAAGCTCATCAATATGGGCACAATAAAAGTCCCAAGGGCGCATGCACTCATTGTGCATGATGGTAGCCAAAAATATCATAAATCTAAAGATAAATATAAAAGGAAATCTCATGCACATCCGAAGAAGGAAGGGTACACAAAACCCTTCGCCGATGCCTCCAGATCCAAAGGGGAAAAGGGAAGAAAAGGGGATAAATGCACGTACTATCACAAAGGATTCCATTCGGAATCCGCATACATGCAGAAAAAAATAGATCTGATGTCTCAAATACTTCAACCAAACAACCTTGGAGATCACATCCTCGAGGGTGCCAAGAAGAAGAGGCCAGAATATTTGAATTCCAAAAAAAGAAATTCTAGCCATGCCTTGATTGCAATCAACTCCTCTCCCGATGCTTGGATCATTGATTCAAGAGCATCACATCACATGGTTTCATCAGAAGCAGTCTATTCTTCTTTGGATGCATGCAGAGATCCTCCTATTCTTATGGGGGACAAATCTTCTGTTGAAGTCACCGACAAAGGAAGGATTGAACTCACCAATGAAATCTTCGAGAATGTGTTGCATGTTTCCAAACTTTCTATCAACCTTGTCTTTGTGTATCAAATGACAAATTCCAGCACCGGAAATAAATTCATATTCACAGAAAATTTTGTGGACATCTATGACATGCAAACCAACTCCATGGTTGCTACAGGTAAGGTAAATCATCAATCTAGATTGTATACGTTTTTTGAATTCATTGAACCAGATTCTGCTTTACTACTTACTCATGTTAATGAAAGTGGTAGGATATTGCACAAAAGGTTTGGACATTTGAATTTCATATACATGCAACAACTTGGAAAGAAAATATTGGTTGATGGTCTACCAGACATCCATTTCTCCAAGGGAGTGTGTAAGGGATATGTTTTCAGAAAACACCCTCAAGAGAAATTTGACAAAGGAAAGACTCAGGGAGCTTCCGCACCTTTAGAACTGATTCACAGTGACCTTATGGGTCCTTTTCTGCATCCATCCATCAATAAAGCTAGGTTTATTCTCATTTTTTTTGATGATTTCTCACATTTTACATGGATCTACTTTATCAGGAAAAAATATGAGGTATTTCAAGACCAAAAAGATTTAAAGCCCTGGTTGAGACACAGTTAAGAAAGAAGATCAAAGTACTCTGAACTGATAATGGGGGAGAATATGTAAATCATGATATCCATAATCTTTTTAATGAGGCAAGGATTTAGTTGCAGCACACAGTTCCCTATACTCCACAACAAAAAAGAGTTGTTGAGTGGAAAAATGAATCTCTAAAGGAGATGACATCATGCATGTTGCATGCAAAGTCACTACCACATAGACTATGGGCCGAGAACTTAACTATGAAACATACATACAAAAAATATCTCCCCATAGATATGTCAAGGATAAGACCCCCTACGAGGCTTGGAGCAGCCTCAAACAAGAAGTGACCCACTTTCGCACTTTTTGTTCATGTGCATGGGCCTAGATTCATTTTGAAAAGAGGAAGGCACTTAATCCACAGAGCACTGCATGCATTTTGTTTGGATATCCCGACAGTGTGAAGGGATATAGGCTTATTGATCTTTCTTCAGACCAGCTCATCATTGAGTGAAGTGTCCAATTCGAGGAAAGTGTCTCGCATGCACCTCAACAACCACACGAAAACACCTTCATTCTTCTACCTGCCCGAGATGATAAGAATGCACATGCTGACTCTTCTTCAGACAAGAGATCTGATTTAGAGGACTCAGATGATTCAGATTCAGAGTCAGTACATTTAGATGCAGAGTCAAATCATCTAGATGTAGTTGTAGAGCTAGAGAAGATGCCCAAGTGGGAACAAACTACTCTTCAGGTTCTAGGCTATCTCGTTGGTGATCCAACCAATACTAGGAGGACTCAATCTGATTTTGAGGAGACTCATGTTGCACTCACTGCCACTAAACCATTTCCCNGCTGAGGCTATTGCAAACCCCTTTTGGGAATCCACCATGTAGGAGGATTAGAATTCCCTCCTCGAGAACCAGACTTGGGATCTTGTTCCCCTTCCTTCTAGGAGGAAACTTGTTAGATGCAGATGGGTCTACAAGACAAAGAGCGCAGCGGATGGACATATCAACAGATACGAATCCAGGCTTGTCACCAAAGGCTTTCAGTAGGTTCATGGTATTGGCGATGATGAGACCTTTTCTCCAGTAGAGAAGATGGATTTCATATGATTGACACTTTACATTGCGGTAGCCAAAGAATGGGAATTCCATCAGATGGATGTGGATAATTCATTTATTCATGGTGATCTCTCTAAGGATATCTACATGGAGCAGCCCCAGGGATTTATGCAGGACTCATCTTTGGTCTTTCGACTGAAGAAGTCCCTTTATGGCCTCAAGTAGGCTCCGAGGCGATGGCATGCCAAGATGGATTCCTACCTATTGTCACAGAACTTTGTACATTGTAAATCAGACCCGAATGTCTACATGCTTAGGATGACTGATTCACTTGTACTTTTTGTTATGTATGTCGATGATTTTTTGATCACAGGGTGCTCGACTTCAGTGATTGTTGTAGTCAAGAGGATTCTACATGACAGGTTTTTGATGAAATACATGGGTCCACTACACTTCTTCCTTGGAATCGAGATCAGTCAGAATGCATCAAGCATCAAACTATCTCAGGCCAAGTATGCACGAGATCTCCTTGAGATATTTCACATGACAGACTGCAAGTCTACTCTGACTCCTTTCCTATCAGGAGTCAAACTTGAGGATGGCGGGGATAATCCACTGGTTGACATCACACTGTACAAAAAACTAGTGGGGAGCTTGTTGTATCTCACACACTCCAGACCAAACCTTTCATATGCAGTTGGCACAGTTTCTAGGTTCATGTAAGAGCCACATGAGCTACATTGGAAGGTTGCAAAGTGTATCCTTCGATACGTATAGAGAACCATCACCTTTTGGATTCATTATGCAGTAGAATCTACATTATATCTCATCAGGTTTACTGATTCTGACTGGGCTGGCGATAGCACTATTCACAAGTCCACATATGGTTACTCACTCGGTCTTAGTTTCGGGCCTATCTCTTGGTCGAGAAAGAAGCAAGATTCCATTTCTCTATCTTCATCCAAGGCAGAGTACAGAGGGGTATTTAACATAATCATCTAGGCTATGCGGCTACAAAATTTTCTCACTGAGTTGGGTATTCAGTTTCATCAGCCGATCGTCATCTGGTGTGACAACCAGAGAACTTTGAAGTTTTGTAGAGATCTAGGTCAAGGGAAATAGACGAAGCACATTGAAATCCACATGCACTACATATGGGACTTAGTACATGACGGGATAATCAACTTACAGGTATGTCCTTCAGTAGAACAGATGAAAAACATCTTCACCAAGACCTTCACTGAGTAGAAGTTTCATTCTCTGTGAAGTCGTCTTGGAGTGAAGGACACAATTGCCTAGCAACTGTAGTTCTTCTTTTTACATACATTGTACCTTGAGGGGGGGGTTTCCCCTCATTCCTCACTTTATTTTAGTGTATCTTTTGTATTTGGGTACCTAACATGGCCTCATTGCCAAGACCCATTCTTTATTTTCACCATAGTGATGTTCAGAGGGGTGTTGGAGTTACTTCACACACACCTAGGATTTATTTTTCCTAAGTTTTTTCCTTGTTTATTATTCATAATTAGTCATTATCCAGGCTCCTATATTTTAGGGGAGAATATTCCACCTAGAGAATATTCTCTTTCAGTTAGCACTTCAGTTTGACTAGTTGAGTTGAGTTTAGATGTTGCATTGGTTTTGTCACCATGCAACATTGGGATCATCACCATGATAATTCAACCTTGACTTGGTTTCATCACCAAAATGGTGCATTACCCTTGATTCCTTGATTTAACTCCTCACTAATCTTTGTTCAGTTAGTTAATATAAAGACTAGTTGACTAGTTAACTCAACTATGTGGCAATTCACTCCCGTAACCACCTGAGAGACTAGAATAGGTGGAAGTTCACTCTCGTAACTGTTGGTGTGTGTCCAAATCAATCTTGACCACCACTATGGAACATTGGTTCTCCTCCAGTGCACACTCATTGAGTTATACAGAGTATATCATGTGTAAATTATTCATTATTCACAACGGTTAATGATAATTCCTTCATTTTGTCTCTCCTTCTTCTTCTTTCTCAAATTCTCTCTACAAATGTGTGTATGATTGTTTATCTAGATCTATTCTATGCAGGTTCAACACATTTACAAATGCATACTAATAAATCTTCATCCATATCAAATACTTTCAAAATAGGTGTTGTTGTTAAAAAAAAATTTAACTTCTGAAATGCTTCCTCACATTTTTCTATCCAAACAAACTTTGTTCTTTTATTTTGAAAATCAGTTATAGGGTTTGTGATCTTGGAAAATCCTTCCACAAACCTACGAAAATAACCTACTAATTCCATGCAACTCCATACTTCATGTAAGTTTGTCGGTGATGGTCATTCCATGATTGCTTCGATATTAGCCAGATCAACTATGATTCCTTCTCCTCAGATAATGTGTCCCAAATAATGAATCTTGTATTCGTAAAATGAACAATTAGACAGTTTTCCATAGATATTGTATTCTATGAGACAATGTAAGACTAATTGTAAATGTCCTTTTTTCTATTCTGGTGTTTGTGAGTATATTAAATTATCAACTATAAAAACTTGTACAAATTTATCTAAATACTCCTGAAATACTTGGTTCAATAAGATCATGGATACTCATGGAGAATTCATCAATACAAATGGTAATACAAAAAACTCATAATTTGTGAACCTCATCTTAAATGTCATCTTCGGAATATCCTCTTCTTTAATCTTTAACTGATGGTATCTCAATCACAAATATCTTTTTGAGAATATTGTCACTCCTTTCATCTGATCAAATAAATGTTCAATCCTTTGTAGTGGGTATTGATTCTTAATCACTTCTTTGTTAAATGGATGGTAATCAATAGAAATATTCCATGACCCATCCTTTTTCTTTACAAATATCACAATGCTCTTAATGGTGATATGCTTGGTCTTATAAGGCCTAAATACAAAATTTACTTTAAGTGCATCTGTATTTTTCTTTAATTCTAGTGCTATCATTCAATATGGAGTTATTGTGATAGGTTTCTTTATAGGTTTGAGTTTAATCGTGAACTCAAGTTCTCTTTTGGGTGGTAATCTAGGAAATTCCTCTGAAAAAACATCTTTAAATTCTGACACAAAAGGGTAATGTTCTAACTTTAGTGAGTCTTCCTTTGTGTTCATAGATAATAATTCATATAACATACATAAGTTTTCCACACTTCTCTTTAATTGCTAGGATGTTATAAATCATAGAGATACTTCTTAGTTTTTTCCCACTAAGATTTTCTTATGACCCACGTTATCTACAAAGTGAAACTTCTTTTTTTTATAGTCTAATAATGCTTCATGAGTCTCTAACCAATCCATCCCAATCAAAATGTCATAGGATCCTAAAAACATCACATAGAGGTATAACTGAGCTACACAATGCCATAAATCAATCGTGCAATTCTTCACCAAAACTCTAACATTTTTCTTTACTACCGAAGCCATTTCTACCTAACTAAAATCATATTATTCTATCTCTTCAACTTTTTATCTAGAAAATGTAGCATGTGAAATAAAACTCTTAGTAGCTCCTAGATAAATTAAGATTGAAAAACTTTGCGCATTAACCTTACCTAAAGTCTCTAATACTATCGAATGATGCTCTTCCTGGTAGTTATTCATTGTTTCATGATTTCTGTGGGATTTTCCCAAATCTCACATTGTCATTTGACTCTGCTCTGTTCCAAATCCTATGTGTGTATGGGGACAATCCATCCAAAAATGTGGCTCCCCATAATTCCATCACCCCATTTTAGGAGGTTGACTCATGTTGTATGACCAAGAAACGATAGGTCTATTGTTCTATGGTGTAGATTTTTTTTTCTAGATTGAACAATATTGTTGTTGTGTTGGTGGTTTGTAAGATGACATTTGATCACCTTTTGTACAATGTAGTGTCGTAAAAATTGGTCCTCTCGACACATTTCTATGTACTATCGTAGGTTTACTAGCTATCTACAATGGTGTTGATCTTTTAACTCCATAACTTGTAGGTCTCAGTGGCTCATTTTGTCCACTACTAAAAATCTCTTCCTCTGCTATGATGGCCTTTTGAACTACCTCATGCAAGCTTTGAGGCATCAGGATCCTTAGTTTTTCCCTTATGTTATAGTTCATCCCAAAAATAAACTCATTAACCCATAAATTCTCAGTGTTTAAATGTGGGGTATACCTCAATAGATCCATAAATTGAGCCTCATACTTAGGAATTGATCTACCCCTTGTCCTAAGGAGTTAAATTCATTGAGTTGTGTTTCAATGAACTCTTCCGACAAGTATCATTCACGAAAATGTTCCTCAAATAGTTTGCATGAAATTTCGGATATTTCTATCCCCAATTGTGGTAGAAGTATCTTCCACCACAATAGGAAAATTGCTTTTAGCTGGAATGTTAATCCATAATTGAGGGACTAAGAGTCCACTCAATTCGCCAACATGGATGATTATTGCAGAATAAGTTTTGTTTTCTATTTTTAATGACTAACTCCAGTGGAAAATTCATTAAAGTAGAATTATGTTTCCCCTCCAAAGATTTTGTAACATTTAAAATCATTTATCTTCCACGCAATGATAGTCTAGGTTAATTATTGATCAAGAATTAAAAGGGAATCATAACCCAATGAATAACTCAATAACTAATCATAAAGACATACCCAAATATTACAGAGGAAAAAACACACATATGAGATAATGTTTTACTTTGCAAACCCAACAATCACTAGAGATTTTATTACATTCAAGAGAATATTAAAGAGGAGTGAGTTATACACATAATCTATGTAGTTTTAATCATTGTGAAGATCAAAATTGTAGTATGCCATGGCTTAGAGACACCTTCTCTTAGAGTGAACATGCACATTAACTCCTTCGTCCACTCAACATCAAGTAGGATTACCTCTTCGAGCTTTAATTCTGTCTGCTTTCTTTCCCTCTTTCTCTATGCATCTCCCTTCATTTACTTATTCACTAAGACCCTCATTGTTTATAATGAGTTTCCTTTGGAAGACCAACCATCACAGATGTTCGTTTCACCTTCATGTTGTTCCAGAAGAAAAAATAAAATGAAATAGAATAAAAATATGTTTATTTACAATATTTACAAACATTTTCCAAGATCTAATTCAGATCAAATATACCCATGTGAACCTTTAGGTTGGATTTCTAATCCCTCAGGGAAAAGCACATCACCATGTTTCCTAGCAAAACCTTAGTGGCATGTCCATCAGTAAATCCCCATAACTATGGGAAATTCACCTTTTCCAATTCCCTATGCAAGTTATTGCTACAAGGATTTTTTTATCCTTCGGAAGGAGTGGATACCCCCCTTCTTATTTCTCTAAATGGTCCATTAATGCGTCATACATCCTCTGGAAGGATCTCATCATGTTCACTACTTCACTAGCTGAAATATGTTCCTACTCTCAAGCACACTCCTCTTATCTAGGTGTAAAATCTACTAGATTAGGTTGCAACAGAGGAGGCATAACTCATCCCCTAACAATCCTACCCCTATCTCTTCTTCCTCCTGTATTCATTTTTTCCTGTCATAAAATAAAATTCAGTTTGGTTAGTTTACAATTATACATATTTAATTCTGGCATGGAAAATAGTTGTGACGGATCCATGGTCCTACTGTGTTGAACCTTGATCTGCTACCATATGTAAATCCCAACTATGATACCCCAAATTAAGCATATTTGTTTGTTGTTACGTGTCATTAATCCATTATTACAAACGACACCATACTCTATTAATAAAAGTACGCACATAATGAAATTGAACAATAAAATCTCAACAACAACTAATTAACACATGCTTAATTGAAATAACATAAATATACACCTAGACATACATAATGAGATACAATCCATCTTAAAAAAAAATAATAAAATATCAAACTTCAAATACACATAAGCATCACTCATAATTTTGGTTTCATTTGATCTTCCTTCACCACTCAAGGTCTCATGATTGACATCTGTTCTGAGATACTTGCACTATTTTCACATCAAGGAATCAACTATAAAGTCTAAAATATCAACCTAAAATTTAGGAATTCAATAAATTACTGAATTCACCAATTTAAAAAATATGCTTTGTAATTATTTGTCTACAATCACAAGGTTGTGTTACGAGACATGATAGTCCTTGCCTAAATTTCGAGTGAGTTTTCAATTTGAGAATACATGAGAATTAATTATCCGGCAAAATTTCACTTTGTAATTTAAATTTAATTTGACCAAAGTCACAATACCCAATTTCTTAAATAACAATACCTCAATCTCATATTAATTTGTGATATTCAATTTACTAAAGTGATGGAAAATAAACATTCTACTTAATATTAAATTTAAATTAACAAAAGTCTTAAATATCATCAATACATTTAATATTAAATCTAATTAAATAAAAAATAAATAAATTTAATCATTTCACTTAATATTAATTTAAATAAACAAAAATCTTAAATATCGTCATTCTATTTAATATTAAACTTAATTAAGCAAAAGTCTTAAATACCATCATTCCACTTAATATTAAATTCAAATATACAATGAATCTAGTTAACTTCCTCGAATTTCAGAGAGACAATGAATCTAGTTAACTTCCTCACATTTCAGAGAGACAATGAATCTAGTTAACTTCCTCACATTTCAGAGGGTGGAATATTATTAACTTCCTCGAATTTCAGAGAGACAATGAATCTAGTTACAATAATGGAACAAAGTTATCAATAAAATGTTGAAATATAAATTTTCATAACACGCGAATCTGTTAATTTGTTTTTATTTTTGAGGATGGATTCAATTACAAAGGCGAAATAGTTTTAAATGATGAATATAAATTTCTATAAGATGAAAACTATTATACACTATGTTCATTTAATTAAATTATACACTATGTTCATTTAATTAAATTTTAACTTCGTCCGGTTTCATAGCGATAGTGGATTTATTTACACAAGTGAAAAAGAGTTTTAACAACGAAAATCGATGCAGTTTAGACTACTGAATAGAATTTTAATAATAAATATTAAATATAAATTCAATAAATTGCAATCAGGTAAGGCTTATAGTTTCATATACTAGCACAGCTGTTAACTCGCCGTTGAGAATGTCAAAAAGTATTGGCTGAGACGCATCTACAGCTGAAGAGAAAGTTGAAGTAGTGTCTGTTAATAATCCAAACATGGCAATTATATAGTATTACAGTAATTTTTTAATATGATTAGATAAATGTTAAAAAGTAATACAATAACTTAATTTAATTTCAATGTTGAACATATAACTCAACTAAATTTCAATGCTTAACTAGCACTACGTTGCAATTTAAAAATTTATGATCCATTCATATATATATATATATTCTAAAGATAAATTAATTAATCAGAATTTAACTTATGTAAATTTACAGCTTATGATTACATAAGCAAGTCCCGACAAAAAAATCACATGGATACGGAGATCAATAATCAAAGAACCAAAAAAATAATGAAACTACACTATTATATATATAAGAATTTAATTTATGTAAATTTACATTTTATGATTACATATTCAAGTCTCGACAAAAAAATATTAATTACATGTATAAGGAAATCCATAATTATAAAAAAATATATATTTAATGGAAAACATATCATAAAAAATTTGGACAAGGATTCTGATTTGCTTATCGAAGCCTTGTGTCAATTTCACCAAATGTTTTTCAACTCATCGGTTTTACATCAATGCTTGTCCGAGCTTAACGATTTTTGTGTAGACCCACCCTTAATGACCCTCCCAACACCTATGGGTACTCTCCTTCCCCAAGGTCCCCTAACCCACAAGAGGATTATATAGATATGAACCACTAGCGAAAAGATTGGATAGCGAAAGGATTGGTGATCCAACTTGCAAGCTTTGGGGTTCCCGTCTGCAGATTACACCAATGTTCAAACTCTCAAATATAATTGTTTAATATAAAATAATAAGGTGTAATAAATTCCTCTCTTCCTTTTTCAAGACATTCCTTTTATAACAAATGAGATGAATGACACTTATCCTATTAATGCATAATTAGTAATTTAATAATTATCTTAATTTTATTATTCATATTGACATGTGTCGTTTATATGAAAAGGTGCACATGAAAATACTAATTATTTATTTAAATTAATTCATTTTTCTACCCACCTTTTCTTAGTTTCTAAATTTTTCTTCTTGTGATTCCTAGATTTTATTCCAAAATCGCATTTTGTATGCATGATAATATTTAGTGTCTTGGTTATTTAATGCATTCTCCCTTTAACTCTAGATCCTACCTTATTTTTAGCTTATAATTTCAATTTAAACTAGGATTATTCCCCCTTAACTTTTCATTGTTTAAGAGTTTTCATGAAATTAGATTTTTCTATCTATTAATTAGCTAAAAATAAAACATGCACATATTTGTACTCAACTTATCTTTTAGTCGATTTTATCGTATTTTACTTTTCCACAAAAAATTCCTCCTTTATATTTAGCAGAATATAAATTGTTTTCAAATCAAAACAATCTTTCCACATACAGGGTTGTTCTGTTCGTAATAACATAACACTATATAGGAATTAGAGCTTGTCTCACATTCGATAGAGCAAGAGCTCAGGAAAAAAAACACACATGGATCGTAATAACATAGCATTGTACATGACCAATGCTTGTCTCACGTCCGACAAAGAAAGAGCTCAGGAAAAAACACACACAGGGAGTTCCACGCACAGAGTTCCGATTACAAAATGACATGGATGCGATCTGTGAATCCAACCGAAAACAAATTTGTCAAACCAATTCAAAGATCCACAGAGATGGGACCAAAAAGACAATCGCAGGCTAAAAACAAACAAAAACAGAGAACCAAGAAGCCTTAGAAAAGGTTTATATAATGTGTTGGGCCCTCATGGCCGGATTCCCATCGAATGAAGGCAATTCTGCCCAGATGTGTTTTGAGAGCCTGCATCAATAATCTGTCTGCCTCCTGGTTTTTTTCGCGGTAAATATGTGCAAAAGAGAGATTGCTGAAGTGTGGAAGTAATTCCAGAATTCTTTCCTTCCAGCTTTCTAAGGCCACTGTTTGAATGGTCCCCCTTTTGTTTAACCAATCTATTACTATCTTAGAGTTTCCAAGCATAATCAAATCCGGAATAGACAGTCTTCTAGCCAGATTCAGAGAAGCCCAGGCCCACTGAACTTTAGCCTTTCTGTTAGATCCTTGCCCACTGTTGAAAGTCCATGTATAAGAAGTAACATTCAAACGCAACTAAGTGCAGGTACTCCTTCCACTTAGTTGCTTTCATTCTTATGTACATTCACAACATGTCTTCGATAATATGGTTTGTTCATTCTGTTTTCCCATCCATTTGTGGATGGTATCTTTTGTTGAAATTCAGGTTAGTATCCAAACATGCAAACAATTCTTTCCAAAAAATTGACTTAAATTTGACATCTCTATCGAAAATCACCATCTTAGGAATTTCATGCAATCTAAATATTTATTTCATAAAAATTTCATCAATATTAATCGCTTTGTAAGTAGATTTCATACGTGGAAAATGTGCATATTTGATTAGTTTATCAATCACTACCATAATCGAGTCATTTTGTCTTTGAGTCTTAGGCAAACCTGTGATGAAGTCCATCAAGATAATCTCTCATTGCCATTCTAGTATAGGAGGAGGTTGTAACAGACCTGCTGGATGCTGATGTTTATCCTTTACATATTGACAATCTAAACATTTAGACAAATATTCAGTTTTTTCATTCTTCATGTTAGGCCAATAAAATAATTTTCTTAAGGCTCTTATCATTTTCTGGTATCTTGGGTGACCAAAATATGACTTTTTGTGCAGTTTGTCAAGAATTTTGGTCTTTAAATCAATAGAGTTAGGTACATACAACCGGTTCTTGAACCTTAATAGTCCATTTTTATCGATACTTATATATGTTCTGTTCAATTTTTTTACATTTCCTTGCAATTCTATTATTGTTTTGATCTAATCTTTATCATTACTGCTTTCATATTTTATTCTCTATCCCATATCATTTTTTTCTTTGTTGATACTTATTTCATAGAGTCCACTAGTCCTCCACCATCTAGGATCTTTTCATCGGGTGACTCATAAATAATTTCATTAAATGAGGATAAATTAAAGTGCACCATTAAAGAAAGAAAATCTAAAAAATGAAGAGACATAAGCATCAAATATGAACACAAAAACTTGATAACATAGTTCATCCTTGGTGGACTATGTCTCCAGGTCCTGCTCTCAAATGGGTAGGCTCTTTCATTAACTCAACAAAAGAATTTAGAAAAATACATAAGTATACCTCATTCTGAAATCAAGTTGCAGAAATAATGCTCAGATCATAAAAAAAATAGCACCACTAAATTCATGGCGTCGAATTACCCAAAAATTACTGTCTCCATGCCTTGATCCAACTCTGGAACTCCCATGCCCAAGAAGAAATTTGTCTTAGTTTCTGAGCCCTATCTGCAACTTACATTAAAGATTGGACCACATAGAATTTTGTGCCCAAAAGGTTGTACCATATGCACGTCGTCCCCACTCGCTGGGCAGACTCAACATTTACTAATTTTCCACAACATTGGTTACAATGTAAGGTCGTTGGCCAGTTGGTTTGGGAAAAATTATTAAGGTGCATATGGGGGGAGGAGGTCCTAAGTTCAAACCTACGGGCCTCCCCCTTTTGGGTTTATATTGTTGCAATGTATATATATAACATATAGTTTGTTCGATATGTTTAGTGGTGGCACTAATCCATATCCCAACAGTCAACTTGTGGCAAATTTTGGCGTGGTCCACCATATTTTCCAGACTTGCCAAACATAATATTTTTTTTTAAATTTCGCTCACAGACTACCATTGTGCGTTTCCCACCTGCCACGTAGCAACCTCTAATTGGGCCATGTGGCATCCTCCCATTGGGCCATGTTTTCCTCTACCAAGTCATCATGCCAGATAAGCAAACCATGTCATCATGCCACATCAACGTACAGACCGTACAGACTACCATGTGGCATGATCCGATTGATCCACGGATTGACCTAAAAATGCCAAAACTGGGTGACACATGGCAGCCTCTAGTGTTGTCAGATCACCATGTTGATGTCATGTTGATGTCAACATGACACACAACACCTTCCTTCTCCTTCTATTTGTACTGTATGAATGTTGACATCATCTGTATGGATGTTGACGTCAGCAGTATGAATGTTGACTCATCCCTTATTGATTGGGCTAGGTTGACCAAAATTTGACCGTGAATATCTTTCAATTTGTAACTCTGTTTGAGGAGTCATTTACGTCGTTATAAATATTGTGATGTGCTCTTCGCAATCATGTTTTTTTCACTAAGTTTTGAGAAATTTTAATGTTTTCCCTTTGTCTATCTACTGAAGACATTATGAGCATCCTAAGTTGCCTCTACGAGTTGTGAGTTGTTATTAGCCTTCTATGAATCCTTTTTGGATCACGCCTTCCCACTGAGAACTTTTTGGACCACCAAAAGCATTCATCAATCAACAGGTAAGTGAGGGAATATTCCCCTCACTTTGTCCTTCTCTATCCACTTTGCCTTGCTTGGATGTGTTCCCCTTAAGCCTACTCAAATATAGTCAACATCACCCCAGCGTGAAGTCCTCATCCTCCTGTCCATGATGATATCTTCTTATAACTCATCCAAGTACTCAAGTGAAAACTCATCAACTGAAGGTATTGAAACTTCCTCATCTTGATCCATGATCATAGGAGGCTCAAATAGTTTCAAGTTCTCAACGTTCATGACTGAGTAAATATGCATGTAAGGTGGAAGATCTAGATGAAAAGTATTGGTACCACTTTTATCCAAGATAGTGAAGGGTCCATAATGAATGGGCTTGAGTTTCTTGCCTTCACCCTTCAATATCTCATTGCTGATGTGAAGCCATACACAGTCTCCAACTTGGAACTGATGATCAACCTTATGCTTGTCATGCCAAGCTTTATACTATGTTTGAATTTTCTCTAATTGTTCCCTGAATTCTTGGTGTATCTGTTGGATCCTATGGATGAACTTCCAGGCTCTATCCTTTGTTCGTTCTTAATTCACATTGACATCTCTCCCATACATCAAGTCCAAAGGAACCTCGGGTACGTACCCAAAACATGTCTCAAAAGGTGAACTTTGAGTGGATAAATGTAAAGCTCAGTTGTAAGCATGTTGTACATAGGGTATCTATTCATCCCATAACTTGGGATGCTTGCTACAGTAGCCTTGAAGCAAAAGTACCATTGTTCGACTTACCACCTATGTCTGTCCATTGGTTTGTGGATGGAAAGCAATGCTCCTCTTCGATTTGGTGTTCATCATCGTCCACAAGTTATTCCAAAAGTCCCCAAGGAATTGAGTATATCGATCTGAGATGATGGATCTAGGTAACCCAAAGTGAACCCAAACATACTAAAAGAAGAGATTAGTAGTCTTCTCAGCAATGATCTTCTTTTTACATGGCATCAAGATACAAATATTGCTGAACCTATCCACTACAACATACAAATAGTCATGACCTCCTTTGGTCACTGGTAAACCCCCTACAAAATCCATGGAGATACTTTCCCATGGATGGGATGGAACATTAAGTGGTGAGTATATCCCTAGTTTTATTTTATTGGGCTTACAAGTAGAAAACACCACAAACCCCTTTACATATTTAGTTACAATTGCTTTCATTTGAGGCTAGTAACAAAACCTATGCAAATGAGCTATAGTTTTTCCAACCCCAAAACGCCCAGACACAAGGTAAGTGTGAGCTTCTCGTATTACATGGACTCGTTCACTTGTAGGAATTCATAGCTTTCCAATATGGTAGAGTAGTTTTCTGTGCATGCAATAGTTCTCTACCTATGCACCGTGGGTTAGCTTCTCATATACCTTTCTAAAATCTTCACCAATGGCATATTGTTCTACATATCTATCATGAGATAAAGAAGTATTCTTCAAAATAATAGAAGCAAAAATAGGAGTTCTAGACAACATATCGGCTACCTTATTACTTGTACCCTTTTTGTACTTGATTACCAAATGAAATTGTTGTAGAAAACCCATCCATTTGTAGTGTTGATATTGTTGCAATTTGGTCTATGCTTGGAGATACTGTAAGGGTTGGTGATCTGTATGTATGATTGTTTCCTTCCCTAACAAGTAGTGCTTCCATTTATTTACGATTTGAACTAATGCATACAACTATTTATCATATTTAGGATAGCTAACAAGAACTTGGTTAAAATTTTCATAGTGGTAATAGATAGGCTTATGATATTACATCAATACTACACACATGGCATATCTGCTGGCATCTGTCTCGATCTCAAAAGGATGTTGAATATTTGGTAGTTCTAATATTGGTGTGGTACTAATCTTCTCCTTCAAAGTGTTGAAAGATTTGTGTTGATTTCCTTCCCACTGAAGAGTGTTCTTCACATTGGTTAAGGCATGCAACAAATCTTCTATAAAGGATAAGTTGGAAATGAACCTCCTCCAATACTAGACTGCACCTAAGAAACTTCGGACCTCAGTTACACATTTTGGCTCATGCCAATTTACATTTACATGAATTTTGGAAGGATCAATTTTTAATTGTCCTCCTCCTTCAATATGACCTAAGTACACAAGTGCAGTATTGCCAAATTCACATTTAGACAATTTTACATACAACTTTTCCCTTTGCAAAGTATCTAATACTTTCTTTACATGCCTCAAATGTTCATCCCAAGTCCCTCTAAAAATAATAATTTCTTCTAAATATACAATCAAAAAGTCATTTAAGAAAGACCCAAATACATCATTCATCAAACGTATGAAAGTTGTTGGAGCATTAAAAATCCAAAATGACATAACTAACCACTCAAACAATGTCTGTTTGGTTTTAAAGGAATTTTTCCATGCATCTTGTTCTGCGACCCTTATTTGATGATATTCACTGCACAAATCCAACTTAGTGAAGTAAACAACATTCTTCAACTGATCAAGTAAATCATCTATACAAGGAAGAGGGTATCGATTTTTTAATGTGATTTTATTTAAGGTCGGGTAATCGACACACATTCACCATGTTACATATTTCTTTGGCACCATCATGATTGGAGAACCACAAGGAGATGAACTAGGCCTAATGACCCCTTGATCTGATAATCCCTGTACCTGCTTCTTGATCTCTGTCATCTCCACAAATGACATCCTGTACATGCCCACATTAGGAACAGGAGAATCATGCTGAAGATGTATCTCATGTTGGATTTCCCTCTTAGGAGGTAATCCATCTGGTTCCTGAAAAATAACATCATACTTAGAAACAATATCAATTAATTCCTTTTTATGAGATGGATCCCATACTTGGAAAGTATCGGATGTCCTAACATATTTATCTCTTATGACCATGAGTACAGATCTCTTATTAGTGTTTATGAGTCTTTTCATTTTCCCTGCACTAACAAGTGTTGTATTTACCCTCATGCTATGAGATCTAATAGTATATTCCACTCCCCCTTTAGTAAGGTGGTATTTATTCTCATGACAAAAGAATACTGCTTTTCTATCATAAAGACAAGGACTTCCCAACACTATGCAACATATATCAAGTGGTAAAACATCCAAATCCACTTCATCAATCAACGTTGAAGCATTATAAAATATGACCCTACATTGTTTGGTGAAATTAAGTTTTTATTTATCACATACCCAACCAAGAGGATAAGTCTTCGGATGTGATTTCGTTTCAAGACCCATCTTTTGGACAAGTGCTTTAGATATTAAGTTTACTTGGGAACCCAAATCAAATAATGTATCTATCCTAGTGTGTTTAGATACAAATCTTACGCGAAATAATTCATTCCTCTTTTGTTCATCATCATGAGATTCATTATTGGAACTTGAACTAGCATGAAGGGAATATTTACCTTGTACTCCAACAGCTGTGATCTTTCCTTGATCTCTTGAATTAGAACCAAGATATTGTTACACTGTAGCAATGGTTTTTGTCTTCCCCTTTCCACCGAACTGTTTCGATTTCTTTTTTGGATGTAGTTTCCAACAGTGTTCTTCATCGTGACCTCTTTTCTTGCAATGAGTGCAAGATGTATTTCATCCTTGTCCTTCCTTTTAAACATCTTTCACTCATTGCAAGAAAAGTTTTAAACTTGTTAAAAGTTTTATGTGGGAGCTTGGAAGTTTTCTTCGTGGGATCTTCTTGAACATGCTTCCCCCTGTTCTCAAGGTGAGTGGCTTGCACACAAACTTCATCAATATTAGTGGGGTTAAAAAATAGAAAAGTATGACTAATATAACTATGAAGGGCGCCAATATACTTCATTAAAGTTTCATAAGAATCCAAAGGAATGTTCAATGCAAGATATTTCTTCCTAAATTCTTTTGTGAAGCTTTGTACAATTTGACCTTTACTTTTCTTTAAAGTTTGCCATTCCATCATTGCTTTATGTAAATACCTTAATGGATACAATTTCTTCCATATCACTGATTTAAATTCTTACCATGAGGAAATAATATTACCACACTTACTTATGTCCTGAAGCTTTCTCTCCCACCATATGAGAGCAGTTCCTTCCAAATGAAGAGAAGCCATTTGCAATTTAACTTCTTCTTCATCAATATGTTGAACGCAACAATACATTTCAACCTATTGGATCCAATTATATATCTTTTCAGGATTAGCATATCCACTAAACATAGGTAAAGAAAATTTTACATCAATATTTAATAATGGTTTCTTAAAAGAGGATTTATGGCTAGAATTATTAGAATGATGAGAATTCTTAGAGGAAGAAGAACTAGAACTTGAAGGTGAATACGAGGGCTCAGGAAGATCTCCTCTAGCCCCTTGGTTTACCGAAGCATCATCATCTGTGTGTTCTTCTTTTTTCTTCCCTTTATTATTCATCCTCTTCTCATAATCTCCATACATTCATTCAACCATTTCTGACATGCGATAAAAGACCATATGAAAGTTTTTCTCATGTTCATCATGCTTGTCCTCTTCTGCCATTTTCTTCCTTCAGGGTGCATGACCAACTTCGGGATTCAAATTCTTAAGAGTTCCTTCACCCTGCTTATGCTTGGCCCTAGTAAGAATTCAAACTCAACAATTTAATTCAAATATGACATCTCTGATACCAACATGATCCAGGATCTTTTCATCGAGTGACTTATAAAGAAATGCATTAAATGAGAATAAATTAAAGTGCACCATTAAAGAATTAAATGATAAAAATTGAAGAGACATAATAATCAAATCTGAACACAAAAACTTGATAACGGAGTTCATCCATGGTGGAATACGTCTCTGGGTCTTTCTCTCAAATGGGTAGGCTCTTTCATTAACTCAACAAAATAATTTGGGAAAATACATAAGTATACCTCATTTTGAAATCAAGTTGCATAAATAATGCTCAGATCAAAACACAGACAACTCCATTGAATTTGTGATGTCGAATTACCCAAAAATGACTATCTCCATGCCTCGATCCGACTTTGGAACTCCCAGGCCCAAGAAGAAATTTGTCTCAATTTTTTTTCCCTCTCTGCAACCTGCATTAATGACTGGACTGCATACAATTTAGTACCCAAAAGGCTGTACCATATGGGCATTTTCCCCACTAGCTGGGTGGACTCAACATTTAATAATTTTTCATGGTGTTGGTTACAATGTAAGGCTGTTGACCTGTTGGTTTGAGAGGAATTATTGAGGCACATATGGGGGGAGGAGGTCCCAGGGTCAAACCCGCAGTCCTCTCCCTTTTGGGTTTATATTGTTGCAATGTATATATATAACATATATTTTGTTCGCTATGTTTAATGGTGGTGCTAATCCATATCCCAATAGTTAACTTGTGGCCAAGTTTGGCATGGTCCACCATATTTGATATACCCTTCAAACTTAATATTGTTTCTCAAATTTCGCTCATGGACTGTCATTGTGCGTTTCTCGCCTGCAATGTGGTAGCCTATGATTGGGCCACATGGAAGCCTCCCATTGGGCCACATTTTCCTCTTCCAAGTCATCATTACACATCAACGTATGGACTGTATGGACTACCACATGGCAGAATCTGATTGGTCCATGGATCGACCCAAAAATGCCAAAAATTGGTGACACGTGGTAGCCTCTAGTGCTGCCATGTCACCGTGTTGATGTGATTTTGATATCAACATGAAACATGTCACCTTCCTTCTCCCTCCATGTGTACTATAAAAATACTGATGACATATGTACGGATTTTGAAATCAATAGTATGGATGTTGACTCATCCACTTCTGACTAGGCTAGGTTGACCAAACTTTGACCGCAAATATCTTTCAATCTGTAACTCTGTTTGATGAGCCATTTTCAGCGTTAGAAATATTGTGACGTTCTCTTCATGATCATTTCATTTTCATTCAGTTTTGGGAACTCTGAATGTTTTCCCTTTCTCTATTTGCTGAAGCCATTCTAAGCATCATGAGTTTCTTCTATGAGTTCTAAGTTGTTCTTAGCCTTCTCTGGAGACTTTTTGGATCACTCCAACTTAGTGCATATGAAACTTTGTTTTCCTTACCCTTTTGTTGTCGTACTTTAAGATTTAACTCACTTAAAAATTCCAACCATCTTTCTTGCCTTACATTGAGATCTGGTTGACACATTAAATAATTCATGCATTAAATAATGTTGCCACATTTTTAATGCATGAATTATGACTTCTAATTCTAAATCGCGAGTCACATAATTTCATTCATTCTCTTTTAGTTTACGCGATTCATAACAGATGATGTGTCTGTCTTCTATTAACACACCTCCTAATCTCTCTTTAATTGCATCCACACATAATGCAAAATCTTTGTCGGGATCTGCTACTTTAAGGATAGGTTTTGTAGTTAACAACCTTTCTAGTTTATCAAAGTTGTCCTGACACTTTAGCAAAAAAACAAATTGTATTCCCTTTTTTCTGTAGTGATGTAATCGGGTACGTGATTTTGGAAAATTCTTCGATAAATATCAGGTAATAACCAGTATTTCCCATAAATGATCTGGTGTATGCTACATCCTTAGGGATAGTCCATTCCATAATGGTTTTTATCTTTGTTGGATCAATTGCAATACCATATTAGGATATTATGTGTCCTAAGTACTGTATATTTATTTGGTAGAAGTCACACTTATCAAACTTAGCATATAACCTATGTTCCCTTAAATTCTGCAATACTATTTTCATATGTTCTTCATGTTCTTCTTCTGTTTTTGAGTAAACTAGAATACCATCAATAAAATCTAGCACAAATTTATCCAGATATTTGTTGAATATACTATTCTTCAAGAACATAAAGGTTGTTGGTGCATAAGTAAGCCTGAAAAGAATTACAAAAAACTCATAGTGTCCATACCGTGTTCTAAATGTTGTTTTATTTATATTCTCATCCTTTATTCTGACTTGGTGACAACTAAACCTTAAATCTAACTTAGAGAATATCTTTTCTTCTCCAAGCTAGTCAAAGAGATTGCTAATTCTAGGTAAGGGATACTTATTCGTAATCATCATTTTATTCAGTTGTTGATAGTCAATACACAGCCTCAAAGTCCCATCTTTCTTATTAACGAATAAAAATGGTGCTCCCTAAAGTGAAATACTTGGTTTGATATATTCCTTATCTAGAAGTTCTTGTAACTTAATTTTCAATTCTATTAATTCAGGTAGAATCATTCTATAAGGTGTCTTGGATACCAGGGAAGATCCAAGTAGTACATTGATAGATAAATCTATCTCTCTCCTTGGAGGCAGTTCTGGTATTTCATCTACAAATACATCTCTAAACCCACGTAGTATTGCAAAGTCTTATAAATTTAGTTTGATTTATTCCCTTAGGAGATTGGTTACTTGTACAACATAAATTTGACAACCTTTGTTCATACATTTCTTAAATTGCATCACTGATATTTTCCTAATAGAAACTGATTTTTTGATTCCTTGTACTATTCTAACTATGCTATTTTCATCTTTATACACAAAAAACTTTTTGTAACAGTTTAATATCACTTTATGTTTCTCTAACCAGTCCATTCCAATAATTATATCATAAGATACCAAAGGTAATATGTTCATATTTAACTTTGTTCTTTGACCATCTATGTTCAATTCACAATAAAAAAAAAATATGTTACCTTTGTTTTGGTCCTTGTTTCTAACTATACTAACCAAGACTTAGCATGCTTTACCTTCTTTAACTTTTTCAATTCAACTAAATCTGGATTAATATAACTCAGGCTAGCTCCTAGGTCAATTAGTATAGAAATATTGTGGGAATGAATTTTACCTTCAACTTCCACAATAGTGGATTGATGATCTTCTTGTTGTCCATCCAAAGTTGCATTGATTTTATGCACACTTATACCAATATCTCCAATCGTTGAAGTCTCTTGAAGGTTATGGACTGAAGTTATCGCTGTGGGATTTAAGCATGGGCAATTTCTCCTTAGGTGGGGTTCTCCACACTCCCAACACTTCAATGGTTCTCTTGGATTGTCTCCAACTTTCATGACTCCTAGATTAACTGGTCTATTTCCCCCTTGGGAATTATGTTTGTTAGCATGATAGTCCTTCCTTTGAAAATATTTTTCCATGTTACGGAAAGGGGCTGGTTGGAATCCTTTCTTACGTTGATTCATTCTATCCTATTTCTTGTCTTTCCATGCCTTGGGAATTTCATATCTCTGTTTGTAATTATCATAGCACATTCGATCCTTTCTAAACACTTAATTTAAATAATTAGGATTACCAAATTCAATTATTTCCTTGTACGACTGTGGTAAAAACCTCAATAACCTTTGTATATTTACTTTGTCCTCTTTGATGTATGGTACAAACCTCAACATATCTAGAATTTTATGTATCATATCGTCCATGGACATTTTTCCTAGTCAAAGTTTGTAAAATTCCTTAGTTTTTCTTTCGTAATAAGTTTCTGATAAATACCTCTTCTTGAAATACTTTTTTAATTCTGACCATTCCATTCATTTTTCTTTGAATCCCTTAGCTAATTTCAGGTCTTGCCACTAGATACCAGTTTCACCTTTTAAGTTGTAAATGGCCATTCTAACTTTCATATTACTAGAGTAGTTATAAATCTAGAAGTATTTCTTTATATCTAGTAACAATGCTTCAACCTCCTCACGAGTATTTGATTCTCCATCAAAGGTGGAAGTTTTTATTTTCTTGAATTCACCATCTAGGTGGTCCACTTGTTTTATTTTTATTTTTATAGATGCTTTGTTTTTTGTCCTGTGTGTGTCTTCAGAAGAACTATCCTCTGTTTATATTTCATGACCAGAGTTATTAGAGGACCTTTTGACGACCTCTTCCTCTTTTTCACCATCCTTTAGAATTTTCTTTTTTACTATACTACATAGCAACCTTTCATTTATTTCAAACTGATCTTCCTGTGCTTTCTTCAACTTTTCATTATCTACTTTAAATCCTTGTAATTCCACGATGAGGTTTTACATAGTTTCCACGACTTGAGTGGTTGAACTCCCTTCGTTGTTATGTTCTGGGTCTCCAGGAAGTTCCTGGTTTTCATTTCATTCAAGTCTGTCTCCTTCTTCATTCTGTGCTAACATTTTCACAAGAGACAAATTGTTTTTCTATTTATAAAAACAAATGTACTTGTTAGATTTTCTTTCAAGGAAAAAAAACCTATGCGATGAATCCGAAAGAACTCTTTGAACAAAAAAAACCTATGCAATGAATCTGAAAGAACTCTCTGAACAAAAAAAAATAAAATAAAAAAATTGTGGTGTTTCCCTGACATCCAAGCGTTGTAACCTACACATTTGATACAATATGTAATGTACCCCAAATTAAAAAAAAAAAGTTAAATTGGGAAAACTAAAGTCTAATATGCACGACCAATGTTTGTGACCAAGAATAAATATATCTTAAACCAGTAATTGTATACCTTGCAAGTGTATCATTAACATTACTCATTTGAAAAGGTTGCAAGAGATCTTAAGATCCATACATCGTTTTCAATTAAGCGTCGTTATTAGAATTAACATTGTAACGTTAATGTATTAATGGCTAGGTTGATCCAGATCCATATCCTAGGCATAACTTCTACGACCCATTCATATAATTCATAACTATATTTCTAAAACATATAACAATACAGTTTATAAAACTCAATACCAATACACTAGATACAATATATAAAATTCAAATCTGTAATGACGCTGCTTAAATAAATGTAAAGGATTATTAATTATAATTAAATTGATAATCTGATTCTCCTAAGATGTTAGCTAAACAATAATTATTTCTTATATAATATTAACTAATTAATTATCATTAATTATTTGTTCATAATTGTCAATGGTTAATTAATTATTAATCAACTCTTTAATTATGTGAGTAAAGAATTAATAGGGTTAATAATTTAATTTATTAAAACTTATGTATATGAATGGGATAAAAAACATTAAATAAAAGGATAAGAAACATTAAATAAATGGGACAAGACATTAAATAAGAGGATAAGGTAATGAATGTAGGGATAAGGAATTTAATGAAAGGAAGAGTCGGTGAAAGGGGATATGAGGGGGAGAGCCTTATGGGGAAGAGATTCATTCTTTTGGATGAGGATTTTTGGATTTTTTGGGGAGGAAGCATTTTGGAGGGGGACGAGAGCACTGGTTTCATGGCTTGGTTTTTCTGGTTCTGTGGGAGAGTTTTTCAGACTGTGAGTATCATTGCAGGGGGCACCGGGTTGCTCAGGGTTTTGGGCATGGGGTCCAGGATTCCTTTCGGTTTCCTGGAGCTAGGGAGCCGGACAGGCTGCTCCTAGCTGGCTGGGTGGATAGTCGGTTTGGGTAGTGTTGGTCAGTGCATCAGGCTAGGAAAGACGACAGCAAGGCAACAGGGAAGGGACAGCCATATCAACGGGAATTAGCATCAGAAACAAGTATTTNTGGCTTGGTTTTTCTGGTTCTGTGGGAGAGTTTTTCAGACTGTGAGTATCATTGCAGGGGGCATCGGGTTGCTCGGGGTTTTGGGCACGGGGGCCAGGATTCCTTTCGGTTTCCTAGAGCTAGGGAGTCAGACAGGCTGCTCCTAGCTAGCTGGGTGGATAGTCGGTTTGGGCAGTGTTGGTCAGTTCATCGGGCTAGGTTCATCGAGCTAGGCAAGACAGCAGTAAGGCAGCAGGGAAGGGACAGCCATATCAACGGGAATTAGCATCAGAAACAGGTATTTATATGTGATTTGTTGAGTTATTTCCATGCTGTAGATAGATTTTAACTTATGCAGAATATTTATGCTTTTGAAGTGAATGAATAATTTACGTAAGGCAATTATATGTTAATTGAATTAAAATTTTGTATTTAATTAGGCCGGGTCTCTACAATTGGTATCAGAGCGTTAGTTTGAAATCTGGGCCTAAGGGCCAAACTCCAACTCCAACTCCAGCCCCACCTATCCTACAAGCCAAGCTATCATCTATTATAAAATAAAGTAAAACATATAAAAAAAAAATAAGGTGTAGGAAGAATAGATAAAGAATATATAATAAAAAAAAAATTATTTTCAATAATAAAGAACACCTTTCAGTTCTTAAGATGAAAATAGAGGTTACTAGAACTTTCATCTATGGTGTATCACCATATGACCTCTACCACTTTCATGAAAATTAGTTATGGAGATGTCGTTACTTAGTTTTACAAAAAAAAAATAATACTATAATAAACTTTTGAAACTATCGTACTATGCTGAAAACCTGTTGCACACAAGTAATCATCTCAACATAATTTTTATGCTGAATATATAGGAGAAACACCGTGTTTCCTAGTTCGATCTCCTTTTTCTGTCAGTCACCGGTCGAAATCTGTCTTTAGGCGAAAAATACGTGATTTCATAGTTGTAGCTCGATCTTACTACGGGACTTTCTGGATGTTTAAGTATCCCACTAAGCTTGCTCTATCCCTACAGTAAACAACAAGCTGTCTGCTAGCCCAGAATGGAGGAGAGAGATCCAATTAGCTTACTTTGAACTCTTCCTATCCGAGTAGTTCCTATCCCAGTAGGTAGTAGGAAGCCAAGCAAGGATAAGAGAGAGATCCTATGGTTAGGCCAGTTAGTTAATGCTGGAAGGTTATAGAAGGCAAAAATGATGGATGTCCTAAGTGACAACGCCATCGGAAAATATACTCTTTATTCAGACTAGCACACGAGGGCGTTAAGCACCTATCTTACTAGTACTAATAAGAAGAAAGGTTTGGAACGCTTATTATTAGAGAAAGGCGATAGATAATATCAATGCTATATGATTGACCATGAACTTCCTTACCTCACTTGCGGTTCTCTAAGGTCTTCCAAAAGGCTTCTTGAAGGTTAGGTTAGATAAAGAAAGATAAGAATAGAATGGATGAGGTAGTTCTTTCTTTCCTCCTACTGATAAGGTTAGATCAAGATAGACTGCGTTAGAAGCCATTAGAAGTAGCCCTCTCTTGCTATTAGCTCTTGTAGCTAAGAGAATGGGCCCCAAGCTAGGAGCTAATCTCGACTCAAGGAATTCAGACATTGCTAAGAATCACATTTGGAAAAAAAAAAAAAAAATTTGGAGCTGGATCTGAAAATTATATAAATATTGTGAAACAAGAGATAGGAGATAATAACAACCTAGACTACAGCTACAAATCCTTTAAATGATCAAGATAATGAGATTTTAGACAAGAACGCTAGTTCATCAGTCTTTATATCAAACATGATACTGGATCGAATGCCTTGTTGCTAATGACGATGGGCCCTATCCTTCCTCTGATTTCTAAATAATTTGACTCTCTTTTGCCATTTAGTGACAGCACCTCTAGATTAAGAACCAATTTATCTAGTTGAATAACCTATTGATCCAGTCAATGTTACAATTGAACCAGCTTTTGTGCAAGTTGTTTCATATCCAGATAAATCAGAAGAGCTTCCGGCAGCAGATCTGGTTCCAATCCCCGGTGAAGTTTATATGGATCCACCAGCATAAATAGCGATCCCACCAGCGGAAGAAGTAGAGGTGAAAGATGTAGACTAGGCGAGATGGGTGGTACAATAGAATAGGGTTTCGAGAGGGCTGGTACAACGGACGGACGAAAAATTAGAACTAGCCAAGAAGCCTAACAAGAGGACTAGAATATTCCATCATTGCCAGCCAATAGAAGCCAATCATAGCCCAGTGGTCATAGCCAGTCATAGCCCATAGCAGCCATACATATCCCTCGACACATATTCCTCGACCTGGCACTTTGACACGGCTCCTTCTGGTAGATAGAAAGCTCGGGAACCTCAAGAACCAGAGATTGAGATCGGGTGTCTTCATATCAAACATCAATCTTAGATAATGATTATCGGGACCTTATTGAGAAATGGAGCTAAAATTTCTTGATCACAATAGCGGCCAGAAAAGCGGTGAAAAGAGTGGATAATCAGCTGCAAATCATCAAAAAAAAAAAGTAAGTAGTCTAAACAGTGTAAAAACTTCTGCAACATGGGAGATGTATTGATGTGTTGCATCATAATCTTTCACTTCTAAACAGTATTTTACAACAAATCCTATCAAAGCAAACAATACCCTGAAGGCCAAGCTCTTGAGCTAGCACGCAACACCATACAATACTCAAGCTAGAACACCAGGCTCCTAGCTCTTGAGCTAGCACGGAACACCATACAATACAGAAGCTGGAACACCAAGTTCCAGCGCCAAGCAGAAGTGGGCATCCTTACGCTCACATCCTTAAGCAAACCCAACCCTAATTCACGTAACTAACCAAAATACTCTAACCCTAACCTCATTTTAAAGCACGCTGATAGAAAAAAAAATTTAAATATTATNGCATCCTTACGCTCACATCCTTAAGCAAACCCAACCCTAATTCACGTAACTAACCAAAATACTCTAACCCTAACCTCATTTTAAAGCACGCTGATAGAAAAAAAAATTTAAATATTACAGAAAGCACAGAAAACGGAAAACGGCCCTTGCCGCATAAGCCCTTGGGGACGAAAATACTTAAAATCAGTGGATTTAACCCCTACGTGAACCCAACATGTAACCTTCAAAGGGTCAATCTGAACCCGACGCGAATCCAACACGCAACCTTCTGATCTAGGCTTCTGCGCGGTACCATTGCACCGCTGAAATGAAAAACTTAAATTTTCGGTTGATTACCTAGACCTTTATAACAGAAATATCATAATATCGAAACTAAAACCCACATTGTGTGAATGAAAGACTGGGCGAATGAATAAAATAATATTCGTCTGGCTTTTGCTGAATGAAGATTGCGGTGTCATTGACATTGCAATGGCAGCAACTGTTCCGGCCCAACATCACAAACCCAATGGATTGAGAAAGGTCATGCGAGAGAGTAGATTTTAAAGCCCAGAAACAACTCCATAACTCCATACCTTGAGTGTGTTGCTAATGAGAAGGGCCACGGCTGAATGGCCTTCCGCAGCCATGGGATTAAAATGAAATAAAATATATAAAAAAAAAATCTGTACGCAGTCATAGCAAGAAGACTAACGCCCAAATGCCAAGCCCATGAGGAGGGTAGTATGTACACACACATCGCTCAGTAGCCAAGGAGGAGCCCACGAGGGTATCACAACCGCACACACAGCCGGTAAGAAAAAAAAAGAAAAAAAGAAAAATAATAATACCAAGCGCACCATTATACCAGCATAAGGCGCACCATTATGCCAGAAAATAGTGCAGGTCATTGCTGGACGTTTGTTTCTTTCTAGAAAATAAGCAAAAGGAGCGTATGGAAACTGCGGTAATAGCTCCCTTGTAAGCTACAAAGAAAAACAAAAAAAAAAAAACCTTACTACAAATATTGGACAGAAATCAAAAGAAAGTATAAAGAACTTGAAAATGGCACCATTAAAAGCGAACTAAAGAATGATTGTAGGAAAGAACAGCAATCCTCTGCCAAAAAAATATATCAAAACAGTGGGCCAGAAACCACTGAAGAGAACAATGGAGCCACTCGTCCTCCAACCAGACTTCAAGGGAATGATGCGTATTGCAAGCGCGATTCCAACTCCCTTACGTGCAGACCAAACACCAGCGCTCAAAGCCGAGCAATGAGCCTGCCTAGAGGGAAAGAACAGAGTGGAGAGGCGGCAGTAAGGGAGCGTTAGGGTTGAGATAATGCGTTTAGGGTTTGTTAGAGAGTATGGGTAGGGTTTTAGGGATGAGAGACGAGGGGGAGAGGCACGTGGGGTTCATGTGTGCCCACCCTTGGTTATTATTGTTTGCTTTTAATTTATTTATTTAAATTTATATATGTTTTTATTTTAGTTTTATTTTATTTTATTTTTAATTATGGATTATCGTAAATTATTTATATATACTATTTGTTTATTCTTAAATAATTAAAGTGATTGATTGTGTATTTTCTTTTATTATTTAAATTTTTTTTTATCAAAAAAAATAATAATAAAAAATAATTAATAAAAAATAATAATAATAATAATAATATATATTAATAAATAAAGTTAAAAAAAAATAAAAATAATAAAAATAAAAAATTTAAACCTCCACAAAGTGGCGACCACAGTGGGAATGGAACTCGTGACCTATTGAAACCAAACCAAATGCTTCCACCAATAAGCCAAACATGTGACTTGAAATTAAATGTTTTGATTTGAAATTAATATTAAATTATATTTAGCATTAAATTAAAATGTAAGCTATTAAATTA
>JASDQU010102630.1:313464-330424 GCA_032191745.1 Picea mariana
CTTGAATCTAAAGCTCATTTATCAATTTGGTAGTCAGACCAACATAGTAGAGGAGATTGCTATACCAAATAGAGAAAAGGATAATTATTCCTTAGCTTTGGGAAATATCCTTTAGTTTGGCATAAGTCATTTTCCATTCCAACCCTAGACTAAGCATGAACTTTTAGCTTCAACCCTAGACAATCCAATTTCCTTATCTTTGGAAGAAATCATCGAACCACTCCACTAAATTCCTCCCTTTATTCCATTTAAGAATCCCACCTTTTCTGAAACTGACTCTGAAGCTAACATTAACCATACCAATATGGATTGGCTTGCTCAATATACCTTAGTTTTTCTAGGACAACTTCATGATCTCCCCAAGCATCTTCAGAGACTGTCACCCAAATTTTACCCTGAAAAATATGAACCACTAGAATATCACATCAAGAAATTTATGTTAGAAATTAGGTTAATGAATGTCCAACATGAGGATGCCATCTATCACATTTTCCCATCTACTTTTGAAAATAGATCCTCCACATGGTACTTTAGCGTAGCTACGATGTCTCCTACCAATTGGGAACAATTTAAAACAACTTTATAAACTAAATTTGGAGATGAAATAACCCCAATTAAATTGGTAATAGAATTATCCAGAGTGAAAATGGATGCTAAAAAAATGATAAAAGAGTTTAATACAAAATTTACCACCATCCTTAATAAGATACCTAAAATCTCTAGGCCCTCTACTAATATACAAATGGAATTGTATACATCTACTTTGTCAATTTCCATTATCATTCTTGTTGAGGGAGTTGGAAAGAACACATTAGCATAAAATTTTAAAATATCAATTGATGTGTAAAAGGAACTGATTAGTATTAAATGAAATCCCAGTTCAAAAGAAATGAAGCCCACAACTAATCATAAGAAACATTTTCTCTTAACCAAACCATACATTGAAACTAAGGAGAAGGATTCAACCGACATGGGTAGTTTGCAGAGGATTGTAAAGAAACTCTCAAATGAAATTATTGATTTAGAAAATATTTTTGGTGAAGGAACTTCAAAGAAACCATTCAAACCATTCTTTAAAAAAATAAATTCAAACCCTCTTGAATCCCCTTTGACCAATTGAAATTTATTCATAAACATGTTTGGATTATTTGTCTCATCACTCTTAAAGTGTAATACCTCGAACCAAGAAATTGAATAGATTGTTGATGAGGCAAAAGATGAAGAAGAAGAGGCAACAATAAAGAGGAGTAATAATTTTGTTGTGGGATGATTTACCTTGTGGTCATGATGAAGATGATGGGGAAGAGGAAGTGGTTGAGGAAATACATACCACCTAAGTTTCTCAAACCTTTATAATTTAAGGGGTAAAGGGATCCCTATTTCAACACCCACTCCCTCGATTTTTGTAAGCCCAAAGAAGGTAGCCCCTAATAATTCAAAAGTTTCAAACTTTTCTCTACATATTTATAATCTAAAATATAGCATTGTTGAAGACTTGAAAAATAAAAAATAAAATATTACATTTTTTTATCTCTACAGTTTAACCCAACAAAAAAATATACTTCTTGAAGCCTTGAACGAACTTGCAACAAACGAATGAAAATCAACTACCATGGAAAAAACTAGGTTTGTAACCAACACTGCCAGCACTAAACATGAGTTTATAGTCAATGCAACAATCATTTTGAACAAATTTGTGTCTCCAGCTCCACCTTTCCTATTGAATTTTGAGATATTTAACATGAATGTTCACAACTTCCTAATTTATTTTAGAGCCTCCTCAAATGCCATGCCTTATTCAGTGCATACAAAATTGAATGTTGAACCTGGTAAATGCTCCACTCACATTATTCAATGAACATATTTGAGGTAAAGGTGATTGTTGAACTCAAAGATGTACTAATTAGATTAGCCTCTATCCAAAAATTTCATAGAGATATTGATGTTAGTTTCTATAAAATCAACTAACTAAGAAAACATATCAGATCTAATTTCCTTGCTGAAATTATTAACACTTGCATGCAACGGAAAACGAGAAAAGCAATCATACACAACACAAAATTATTTTTTCTATTCCAGATCAATTCTTCATTCAAATAACTTCAAAAATTACAAGATCTCCCCTCATAGGGAAAATTTCTCTAAGAAAGAAAAACCACAACCAAAAATCTGCAAACCTGAAATATTACAATGCCTCGTTTTACGTGCAACAAATATCTGAGGTTTTCTGTATGAATCTATATGGATATGTACCTTATGTAGTAAATGTTGCATGCAACCCACATGTGTGTATCTATACATTTTTGTACGGATTTTCATGCATTTTCTTGGGATGCATGCTTCCTCCCTAGGATGCATGTGCTTCCTTGGGATGCGTGTTGTACCTATCCCTCTTCCTCACCAATTCTGAAAAACAAGATCTACTTTTTCTCTCCTTCACCTCACGTGACTTGTGAAAATGAATTCTCTCGTGTCTTTTTCCTTTATCCTCTCCGTCTTTTGTATTTTTTACTTGATCCATTTACATGATCTCAACGGTCAAGATTAGATCGTAAGATCAATGACTCTCTTTTAATTAAATCATTAAGTGACTTTAGCTTAGCCACTTTATTAATTAAAAATCACTTGAATAAAAGACATTCACTTTATTAATAAATTAATAAATTGAACTCTAGGAAAGGTATAGAATACATTTAATGACAATTTCCACAAGTAGACACCCTTGCAAAAATACTTGTTCGAGCTACAAACACTAACACTCCCTCCTAGAGAGGAAGGTATTCTTCACTACTTTAAGCTTGTCTCGAAAGAAGACAAACTTTCCCTTTAATAAGAGCTTGGTGAAAATGTTTTCCAATTGCTCCTATGTAGGAATATATTGGATCTGCACTTTGTCTTTGATGAAGTGGTATATGATCCCAATGTGCTTTGACTGTCGTGAAACATTGGATTCTCAGAGAGTTTGATGCAACTTTGGTTATCAGAGTGTATCACTATCGGCTCAAGATCCTGACCAAATGATCATGTGAGTAGCTTTTGAAGTCATATGTCTTCACAACTAGCTAGACTAGCCACCATGTACTCTGTCTCTGTTGAACTTAGTGTTACTGAGGTATGCTTCCTGTTGAACTAGGAAATGACTGTTGACCCCAAAATGAAGAAATACCTAGAAGTTCTCTTCCGATCTGTATAAATTCCTGCCTAATATGAATAAGAGAACCCCTACAACCTCACACCATCTCCACCTACAAAGTACTACAATCCATATCCTACCGTTCCCTGCATGTATCTGAGCACGTGCTTTGATGCTACCCAGTGAACCTCTCCTGGATCCACCATGAACTGGCTCAAGGTGTTAATTGCAAAGAAAATATCTGGTCAAGTTTTGACCAGATACATCAACAAGTCAATCAACTGACTGTAATGTTTGGAGTCTGCCAACTTTGAAGTTGAAAAATCAATCTTCTTCAGGTTGGTCACCATTAGAGTGGCCATCGGTTTTCTATCCTCCATATTGAATCTCTTCAAGATATCTAAAGTTTACTTCCCTTATCCGAGGAATATCTCTCATGATCACTACCAAACCTCAAGCCCGAGAAAATAATGCATCATCTCGATATCCTTCATCTCAAATTTTGACGCTAGATATAACTTGCAACCTATAATCAGATCTCTGCACTTGTCAGAATGAGATCACTCACATACAAAACCAAGATGAGGATCTCATATCCAACCAAAAATAAGTATAGGTTTGGATCTGCCTCACTCTTGGTGAAGCCCATGTACTACAGATGATTATTGTTCATGGAGTACCAGGGTTTGGGTGCCTATTTGAGTCCATATAGGGATTTCTTAAGCCTGCATACATGTGTCTCCCTGTCATGGAAGTCAAACCCCTTTGGTTACTCAATGTAGACCTATTCTTTAATGATGTCATTGAGGAAGGCGATATTCACATACATCTAATATATTCTCCATTGCATCTCAGAAGCTATATAAATAACTTATTAAATAGAGGAGTATTTGGATACAAGAGAAAAAGTCTCCTCATAGTCTACTCCCTCTCTCTAAGAAAAACCACGAGACACAAATATAGACTTGTACTTCTCCACATTGCCATATGCCGCATGCTTTACCTTTTAAAGCCAATTGTAATTCACAAATGAATTCCCCTCTGGTCTCATCACAATCTCCTTGAAATCATTCCTCATGATGGAGTTGTGCTCCTCCACCATGACATCTCTCCACACTTGCTCGTCGGTTTCTTCCTCAAAGTTGGAGGGCTTTGATTGTATGATGTTGTTCATCAAATCCATATAATATGGGAATTTCTATGGGGGTGTGCTCTCCCTAAATGTGGATCTAGGAGGATCAACATGATCCCAAGAATATCACAATGTTTGTTGAAACCACCTGGGCCTCCCGACTGAAGTAGAAGGGGTGGACTACTCATTCTCCCCTAGAGTCTGGCTCCCTACACTATAATCCTCTTCCCTTGGCTCCTCCTTTGGTTCCTTCTCCTGAGGACCCTCTGCCACTGTTGGTAGGTCCTGATATTTCCTAGATGCCAAGTTCTCCTCTAACTTGACATCTCGACTAACCCCTATCTTGCACTAATCCGGAAAGAACAATTTGTAGGCCTTCAAATCCTCATTGTACCCCACCAAAATTCCCCTCTCCCGTGAGGGCTGTAACTTTTTCCTCTTAGGTCCGTTGCTTGTGAATGCTTCCTCTGTTGTTTTACCCTCTAGTATCCGGTGTGGGATCCTATTATGCAAATACATAGTTGTATTGCAGGCCTCTTCCCATATAAACATAGGAAAACTCTGGTCATGCATCATGGTCTTCACCACACTGATGATAGAATGGTTCTTTCTCTTTGCAACCCCATTCTGTTGCAGGTTGCAGGACATTGTCTTCTCCCTCTTAATTCCTGCCTCCTTGAAGAAATAAATGAACTCTATAAAGGTGAACTCATGCCCATTATCTGTCCTCAATACCTTGATATTCCATCTTGTCATGTTCTCCACTTGATCTTTGAAAGATTGAAGGTGACTGAAGACCTCATCCTTGGTCTTTGTGAAACATATCCAAGTCTTCCTGGAGAATTCATCAATGAAGGTCACATGGTAGGATGCACCCTTCATTGAAGCTATTGACATAGGCCCTCCAACATCTGAGTGGATCAGATCCAAGATTCCCTTGGATCGAGTCTCGGTGCTAGTAAAGGATGCCTTGAAATTATTTCCAAGTGCACAACCTTTGCACACCCATTTCTGGTCCAGACTGAATTCTGGAAGCCTAATGACCATCTTCCTAAGTAATGGTAGATCTATGTGATGGAGATGACCCATCCTCCTATGCCATGGATCACAAAATATCTCACTAGTGTGCAACAATGCCTGGGTAGGATGGCCCTGAAGTCTATAAAGGTTCACATCCTTGACTTCAATCCTCACAATTGTGTCTAGACTAGCTCCCTATCGAAGAATCAACACCTGCCCCCTCCAGAAGTTAACCTCATAACCTTTATCCTTGAAGACTGATATGGACAACAGGTTGTTCTTCAAGCCAGGTACATAGAGTACCTCCTATGCATAAAAATACCCCCTGAATCCAACTGGAGCTGCGCCATACCCTGACCCCTGACTGCATACTTGGCCTCATTTCCAAGCTATACATGGAGATCCAAATCATCCTCTGAAAAGATGTTGAATAACTCTCTATCCTATGTCATGTGATGGGAGGTGCCACTATACAAGTACCAAGCACTCTTTGGAGTAGTGTCGGTGGAAAGACAAGACACAAATGAACAATCATTCTTGAACTTGCATGCAAGTTCACTCAACTATGTCTTTGTTGTCACTGCAAATGTCCACAAATTTCCTTTTCCTTTCTTCTTCTGTGGACAGAAGGGAAATGGCCATTCTTATGGAATACATAACATTTTATCTTGCTCATATCTCTCTTCTACCCAGATTTATATCCCTCTCCATAACTTTCAACCTTCTTGAAATTTTTTCCTTTTCCTTTCTTTGTATTGTTGACAAGGGATAAGTTAACATATGTTGCACCTCCTCCTTGCTTGTGAGATATGGACTCTCTACGAGTATCCTCCTAAACGTAGTCATCCAAAATTCTCTCCCACTTGGGAAGTTTCTATCTATAAGACTTGTCCATGATGAATGGTTCCCATGCCTTGGATAACCCACTCAGAGAAACATTTACTAATTCTGCATCCACGACCATCTCTCCTACAGTTGCAAGCTAGTCATAGATCTATGTGATCCTCATAAGGTAACCAGTTACATTGTCTGAGGTGGACATTATGTAGTCTCTAAGTTTGGGTTTAAGGATAATTTTATGACTCATATTGTCACTTTTAAAGAGTGACACAAGGGCATCAAGCATCTCCTTAGATATGTTTTTTTTTCAACATGTGGGATCGAATGATCCTTGATAGCTTCAAGTATCACCCTATACGAGTTTATATCCTTCTTATCCCACTATGCCTGCAATGCATGGTCTACCATTTCTGGTGTAGTCCCTAAGGTCTTCCCTAGAGATGGAGGAGGGTTTGTCACACCTTCCCACAATTATCGTTCCTTCAAGATCACTGAGATTCTTGTTTTCCAAGGCAAGAAGTTGGAAACCCCATCTAGTCGATCCTCAACCTTCACATTGGTTACTGACATGCCTGATCTAAGCTTTATCATTTAACCTTGCTGAAGTAATCCGCACTGAATACAATAGATATGATTTTCTCTCAGAGCAAGAGCTCTGCTACCATGTTAATTTCTCTAAAATCAACTAACTAAGAAAATAGATCAAATATAATTTCTTTGCTGAAATTTAACTCTTGCATGCAACGAAAAACGAGAAAAGAAATCATACATAGTACACAATTATTTTTTCTCTTCCAGATCAATTCTTCTTTCAAATAACTCCAAAACTTACAAGAGCTCCCCTCACAGGGAAAACGACTCTGAGAAATAAAAATCACAACCGAAAATATGAAAACTTGAAATATTACACTGCCTTGATTTATGTGTAGCATACCTTTGAGGCTGTCTGTATGGGTCTGTACCTATTGTAAAAAATGTTACACGCAACCCATATGTGCATATTTGTATGCTTTTGTACAGATCTACCTATGCTACATTGGGATGTGACGAGTGCCTAAATTGGCATACTTTCAACACCCGTCCAATACCTTTTTCCTTACCATTTTCCACTATTCATACTCTTTTTGATATATTCCTTATCCAATTTGTCTCATTTTCTCACATAGGTATGAATCTTATCCCACATGCCATTTGTATTATATTATTACATATTCTTAAGGAAAATTGTTACCTTCTTGCACTAACAATGTTATACCGAAGAAATTATAGTGGATGCAACTCCTTGTAGGATCTGCAACTCCTTGTAGGATCTGCAACTCCTCTACAAGTTTTGCAACTCCAAAGCATGACACATCTGTTGCAACTCTAAAGCATGACACAACTGTTGCAACTCTAAACTTGACATAGCTGCTTCAAATTTGAATACATCCTTTATTGCTACAATTCCAAGACAAAGTCTGCCAACACATCAATCAACATTACAACCATTGGTCAAGATAGCTCCTCACAATATAAAGGAGACAAAAGGAAAGTGGACAACCAAAAGAGAGATTAGTTCGCCTACCAACCGTCACCCAACTCATCCAAGTCGTCATATACCCGATCTTTTCCAAAAATTGGCAATATCAATGTAAACAGATGGACAACCTGATTCTCATGGTTGTCCATCCATCTACTTGTTTGTTTTATACTTTGAATGTATTGTATAAAAACCCCAAATTTCCTTGAGATTAGGGAAGGGGGAATGATTATGGTGATAACATACAAATGTATTGTAAAACTTAATAGTTCGACAATATAATTTCCTTTTTTCCTCTTGTTTGTGTGATGATATGTTGAGCGTTCATGTGATTATGATTTTGTAGCTCAATGCCTTGTCTAAGGGGGTAGGCCCCCCTCCTTAGTCAGGAATTGCCTATACATTAAGAGTAGGATTAACATTTTTTTGTTGTTCATTTAATTCCATAGTCATTTTATCTTTTTGTATTGTTGCAGTTCCATATTTCATAATTAGTTAATTGCAATTCCTATGTGGTTAATATTTATCTTCTTTGTGTTGTGGATTCTACAATCATAAGCTGCAATTTGGTATTGGTTTAATTCTTGTAAGTTTGCAATCAGAGACGTTGATGCAACTCTCGTTGCTGCAATTCAGTATTGGATTAATTCCTATAAGTTTGTAATCATAGATGTTGTTGGAACTATCGTTGTTGCGATTCACGTCGTTTTAACTTTCATGTTGCATCTTTGTTGTTGCAACTCCACTTGTAGCTTTACTTTATTCTATTTTCTTTCAAATTTGTGACAACTTTGTTCTTCAACTATTTGGGATTTATAGTCTATTGATTTTACAAGTTTTCATTGAGTATATGAACACCTAATTGTTACAAGAAGTCAAGATCCTCATTATACTTGAGCGACTCACCATTAGATATTATCAAGTGTGATTTCTTTTTCCCTGCAGTGTGACATTTATTTTCCTACAATTCAAGAAGTAGTGTAGATTGGTGACTTAATTGAGCATCTTCAAATCTCAATTTGTGACATTAAAAGTACTACGAATCAATATAAATTGCAACACTACACTTTCATATACAGTGCACGACAGTTCGTAAGTGGGATACGACCTTAGACTGCGAATTAAATGTACAACTCTTCAGTTGACGACTATATTAATTAGGAAGTAATTGAAAAGTCTGTCATTTTTGGCATCATTGTCAGGGAACTGTAAAAAAAAGAAATTTCTATATTTATGTGGATTTTTTTTTTCATTTCAGTAGATTTAGTGATATGATTTCCTTCCATTAGTTCATAGAATGTTTTTTTAATATTTTCTATGCATAGAGTTAGAGATCAACAAGGTAGATTTATCAGTTCATCCAAGAACCCCGAAAAACTAATAGTGCAGGTCAATTACAAGATGGAAAGGAAAATATTCAACCAAATTATATATCACCTACAACGAGTTCCATTTCCAAGAGGAGACATGAGACCTCCGCTCAAGAATCTGAGACTGTACAAGGATCTTTGCACATAGAGGTTCCACTTTTAGAAGCGTTGATCGGTGAACAATACAATTTTGATGAATTCATCTTTCCCTAGGTATCCTTAGACACAAAAGAATACCCAAGTAGAGAAATGGCACACGAAATTGTCAAGGAAGAAACCTCTACTTTCAGATTCCTGATTAGAGGATCAAATGAAGAACATCCCTCATTCAACCTTGCCGAATTTCGATGGTTTATATAAAGAAGATATTGACACCTTCCTCTTTGAGTTTGACGTACTTTGTATAAGCTATGATTCAGAAGGATAGAAATTAAATCTTTTCCATGCCACACTCAAGGGTGTTTCACTATGCTAGTTCATGGGCCTTGGTAGGGAAAACATTCACACATGGGACTAGATGACGAAGAAATTTCTAGAAAAATACCAAGACTATTGCAAAGATAAGGAAAGGAGGGAGGAAGTCTTCAAGATGATGCAACATGAAGATGAAAGCCTTGAGGATTACGTCAAAAGGTTAAATTACAATTTGCAAAGGGAAAGGAATTGATATTTATCTTCCAAATAAGGAGAATCTCATCAATTACTCTCCATATATCAATACTTAGCTGTTAAATATTTAACAGAGGATGAAAAAATCAATGATTTCATAGCCTCTTCTTCTTCCTCAACAAACCCACATATTCTTGAGCATATTATGGAACCAAAAATATAGGCCTCCCTATCCTTAACAAGCATCTCACCCATATAACATGAATCCCCACCAGAAGAAGACCAAGGGTCCCCTACAAAAACCATAGAAATTATCTAAGGGAAAATCTTGAAAATCAACCAAACATTGACTGAATAACAAAAAGAGTGACTAGTTAAAGTGTTACAAAAACACATTAATTCCTTCGCCTGGGATTACTATGACATGAAGGTAATCCATCCTAATTTATTCACACACCACATATACATTAAGAAAGTGTCTGGACCCATATTTCAACCTCAGTGTCAGATGGATCTGACATTGAAGGACATATTCAAGGAGGAGATACATAAATTGATCACATCCAACTTTATCTATCCAATTTATGATAGCCAATGGATCTCCCCTCTTGTCATGGTACCAAAGAAAAACGACAAATGGATAATTTGTGTGGACTATAGATAACTCAACAAAGAAACACACAAAGACCATTTACCACTTTCGTTCATTGAACATGTCCTAGATATTTTAGCAGGGAAGAAATACTTTTTCTTCCTTGATGAATTCAATGGGTATAACTAGTTCCATATCACACCCGAAGATCAAGAAAAGACAACCTTCACTTGTCCATGGGGCACATTTTCCTGTCGCGTTCTACCATTCGTGTTATGCAATGCCCCCTCTTCCTTTCAAAGAGATTTCATTGGTATATTCTTTGATTTAATTCATGAATGTGTGGAAATATATATGGACGATTTCAAAACATATGGGGATGAATTTGATGAAACATTGGAAAATATAGAGAAAACATTGATAAGGTGTAAATAATCAAACATTTCCATCAACAACGAGAAATGTGCAATGATTTTAACTGAAGGCATCATATTAGAACACTGCATCTCAGCCAAAGTTATCCAAGTGGATCCAACAAAAGTAAAGGTAATATTACACTTTCCAACTCCAACCTCACAAACATAGGTATGAATCTTCTTAGGATATGCTGGTTGTTATCGTTGCTTTATTGAAAATTTCTCACAAATTGCTCGTCCATTATTTTCTTTGCTTACAAATGATTCAGAGTTTTCTTGGATAGAGACATGCCAACATGCACTTGGAAAACTGAAAAACTAAAGTTTCTGAAGATCCTATTTTAAGAGGGCCTGATTGGTCCCTCTTATTTCATATCTCCACGGACACATATGATACTGCTATTGGAGTTTTTCTAATACAAATGGAAGGAAATGATCCATATGCAATCTACTACATCAAAAAGAATATTTCACTCGCAGAACTAAATTATACAGTAACATAAAAAGAGTTTCTTGCAGTAATACACACAATTAATAAATTTCGACATTACATCACATGATATCTAGTAATATTTCATATTGATCATGCCACCGTAAAATATTTAATGAACAAACCTATAACTAATGGCAAAGTCACTAGATGGTTGCTTTTATTACAAGAGTATGATATAACTGTCTTGAATAAAGCAGGAAAAGATAATGTAGTGGAATATTTTCTTTCAAGACTCACATCTAAAACAAATGAACCATCTATAGAAGAATCGTTTCCCGATGAGATCCTATTTGAGGTTTCTACTAACTCTCCTTGGTTCACAGATATTGCTAAATACTTGGCTATAGTTAAATTACCACACCATTTATCTCCAAAGGAGCGACATAAGATCATCAAACAAAGTTGGATATTCTCATGGGTCGACATGTGCCTCTTCCACATAGGATTGGATATCATTATCCGAAGATGTGTTCGAGAAGACGAGATCCATGAAATCTTGAAATTCTACCATGACATCCCATGTGGATGCCACTTTGCAGACAAGAGGACTAGGTACAAGATACTTCACCAAGGGTACTATTGGACCACTACCTTCAAAGATGTTGATGAATATGTAAAAATGTGTGAATGCCACCAACGCATGGGAAGATCGGTGCAATTAGATGAGATGTCATTACAACCATGGTTGGTATTATAACCCTTTGATAAATGGGACCTGGAATTTGTAGGGCCGATCAATCCTTCATCTTATCATAATTCCTACATCCTAGTATGCATAGATTATGTCACAAAATGGATGGAATCCAAGGCACTCTCAGTCGTGACAGAACAAACAATAATAGGATTTCTTCATGAAGAGATCTTCTATAGATTCAGAATACATCGGGAAATCGTTATTTATGGAGGAACAAAGTTCACTTCAAGGCTCATTAGAGATGTGATGGAAAAATACAAGATCAAACACAGGGTTACTAGACCATATCACCTGCGGGAAAATGGATAGGTAGAGGGGACAAACAAAATTCTTGAGGCCATCATCACCACGATTGTCATATTACACCTCAAGGATTGGGATGACAGACTACCCGAAGCTCTATGGGCCTATCAGACAACATGGAGAACCACTACTGGTTACACCCCTTATGAATTGGTGTATGGAAAGTGAGTACTGCTACCAATTGAAACAAATATCTAGACACTTAGAACATGCATACAACTTGGAATGGACCTAATTGAAGCCCAAAAATAGAGACTCCTCTAGATCAACGAGATATATGAACTGCATCAAGCCACCCTACACCGCACAACAATCATACAACATCAAAGAGATCATTGGCATGACAAGTTCATTAAGAAGAAGAAATTCAAAGTTGGAGACTAGGCCTTATTATTTTACTCTAGGTTCAAGGATTTCAGAGGGAAGTTTCACACCCAATGGCTCGGGGCTTACGCGATTGATATTGTATATGAAAATGGATCCATCAAACTTCACACCATCAACAACGAGAGAACTCCTATGATGGAAAATGAACACATGCTTCAATTATATCACAAACCCCTATCCAAGGAATCCTTTTTGAATAGGATCACCAGTGGATGGCTTGATAATGACCTGGAGATTGTAAACAAGGGGGAAACCCCTGTTGAATGATTCATTCATGTTCTAATAATAATAATAATAATAATAATAATAATACACCCATGTGTGAAAATGCTTAGGGACATGTTTGGGGGCATGTTTTGTGAAAATAAGCTTATGTGTCAAGAAGAAGAAGAAGGGAATTTCGTTGTTTCGTGATGGTTATGTTGGGATCCTTCTGATCAAAGTTTTGTTTGTGCTAATAATTTTTTTTCAGGGTATGCAGGGAAGAAGAACGTCGTTGCTACGATTCATGTTGTTGCAACTCCGACTTGCTACAACTCCCACTACTGCAAATTCTAGCTTGTTGCAACCCCTATTGTTGCAACTCTCATTGCTGCAACTCCCATTGTTGCAACTCCCATTGCTGCAACTCCTGTTGCTACAACTCTCTCTCCTGCAACTCCCGCTGCTGCAACTACCGTTACCATGACTTCCACCGCTTCATTACTGCAACTCCTTCTTCCAAAACTATGCATAACACCAACACAATTCCACTGCTAAGACATCGACATGTGATCGGGATAGGAACGATTACCAAATACATACATTGATGAGTTGCAGTTATGTCCTACATATTGGTACCTCTCTAATGTCTGTTGCGACTCCACGGTTGCTGCAACATTTTTTGTTGCAACTCCCGATGTTGCAATTCTCATGTAGTGGCTTATTTTATTTCAAGACTCACATCTAAAACAAATGAACCATCTATAGAAGAAGCAAATCTCGTTGCTGCAACTCTCAGTGCTACAACTTCGTCGCCACAAATCCCATTGTTGCAAATCCGCTTGCAGCTTTCACTTTATTGTCTCATTCATGTTGTCACTACTGCACCTTCCATGAACGAAATAAGCAATGTCAATGCTAAGATTTCAGCCAAACCCATTGACGTGACTCGATTTTTTTCGCCACAATTCCACCAACAATGCACTTGTACGAGGGATACCACTTCAGGTAAGAAAGGACATGTATGCTTTCTGAAAGAATGTGTAATTATTTAGATATAAGTGGCATATGTTTCCATTATTATGCCTCCGCCATATTCACCACCTTACACCATAACCTTTATAATCGCCATGATATTTCCATAATCAGAAATCCCCCATATGACCAACAACCATTTCATCTCCAGCTGCGAACAATTAGAGTTAGGAAGAAGAGAGACCATGGGAGGCTCCCTGATACACATAGAACCCGCAGAATCATTTCTACTTGAATCCTATGACAATATTGCACATATTCTTAACCAAGTTGGATGGATGGACTATGTGCATCATCTGTAGGGGTATGATGATGAAGTTTTCTTGGAATTCACTTTGAATTTTGGGTCAGGACAGTCTATGGTAGCAGGAACCTGGGTGGAATTAACATCAGAGATAGTGGTTTAAGTTACAGGATTTCCATGGACACGTGAGAGGTGGTACTCCAGAAGGAACTCCAAGCTCTAAATCATGTGACAATTACTTGAGCTTGGAGAAGCCTTGGTAAACAAGGGCATATGATTTGAAAGGAAGTATTTACCAAACCATTGGCAGGATGTGGCCATATTCATGCAATGTTATTTCACATGTGAGGGCCACTATGGGGTCATTTACCTTCAACATATCTAGATCCTGGACCATCTCAGATCTGGTTGGCCCATCAATATGCCATATTTCCTTTTCAAGACCTTGCAGACCATGACGACACTTGTGTAGAGATCGAAGCATCCCACAGACGTTATCTTGCACCACGTGATTATCAATTTGTTGGTGCAATGTGCCCTACACAAGGAAGTCCACACATGGAATAACATTGTCCAACCACCCGTTATACTTTCATAAGATGTATTGGTTGCACTTTAGGCATTTGTAGAAGTAGTGGTTGCACTTTTGTCACTAGGAGAAGAAATGGATGCAACTCCACCTCCAAGAAACAATGTCTAAGCCACACTAACCCCATATGTTGATACTCCTCAATGAAAGAGACCTGAGAGATAAACTAAGGCAAGGGACCATAGTACTGTAACCCCAAGAAAACAAGGCCATGACAATGATGTTGATGTCATTGACAAAAAACCCTCCATGAAGAGACTAAGTACATGAATAGGAAACCCCTTGTTCCAAATAAAATAAGAATGAGGCATACCTCCAAGGCCACAACTCAAAAAAAAAAGAAAAAGAACTAGTTGAAAGAAGTAACCTGGAAGCCGAGGAAGAAATGGATGCAAAACCCCCTGCTGACACACAAGAACTAGAGGAGGGGACCAACCTAGAATTTGGCGAGGGAATGGAGGTCCTTGATGACCCACAAGAACCAGCAAGATGCACTCTTGGAGAGGGGCTTACCACCATCCTTGAGGTGTATACAGATGAAGAGGAATCATAAGCAAAGGCTCTCGCTGATCTACAAGAACTAGTAGGGAGCACTTTTGAGGAACACTCTTCCAAACCCCAAGAATCACATACAAAGAATTTATAGCTCTCTTCCTCACGTGACCTGTGAAAATGAATTCTCTCATGTATTTTTCCTTAACCCCCTCCATCTTTTGTATTTTTTAGTTGAGTCATTTACCTGATCTCAATGGTCAAGATTAGATCGTGAGATCAACGTCTCTCTTTTAATTAAATCATTAAGTGGTTTTATCTTAGCCACTTTATTGATTAAAAATCACTTTAACAAAATATGTTCACTTTATTAATAAATTAATAAAGTGAACTCTAGGAAAGGTATATGATACATTTAATGACGATTTCCACAAGAAGACATCCTTGTGGAAATACATGTCTGAGCTACAAACACTAACAATTGATATAATGTTTGTATACATTTTAGAGACTTATGGCTTGTTGTTGAGTAGACATTGGTCCAAAAAAATTGAAGGTTACTTTGCCATAGTTTGGTAACATATATGGCTACCATGGAAGGAACAACAAAACAAAATTAGAGTGGTTTGGGAAAAATACATGAAGCACATGATTATTGATCTTGAGAATAAAATGAACCAGTTTTATTCTTGAAAAACACTTTTTAGAAACCGACTTCAAAAAGTTTCTTGTAGAAACTTCACCTTCTAAGTCTAATAAATAGTCTGAAGCCCTCTACTGCAGTTGGTCTGATGCGCTTCACTATAAGATAGTAGATTTAGATAATACTAACAACACTAGTTTAAATTTAGGTATTAATATTAGGAAATTGAATTTTGATGGCTCAAAAACACATGAAGGAGAAGGTGTTGGTTGTATCCTAATTAATCTAGTAGGTAAACGTATTTTAATTTCTTGTAGGTTAGAGTTTGAATGTACTAATAATACAATTGAATATGAATCTTTCATTCAAGGACTTAGAAAGGTTGTGGATTTAATGTCAAATGAATTCAAATCTTAGGTGATTCAAAGATCATACTGAGGCGAGTCAAAAACTCAAGTAATTGTCATTCACCCCATTTGAAAAAATACCAGCAATAGATATGGAATTTAGTTGACAAATTTGAATCTTTCAACATTATTTCTATTCCGTGAAGTAGAAATGCAAAAGCAAACACTAATTGATGTTTCTTTTTGTTTGGGTCCTCTAGACAATGATATTACTGATATATTTTCTATTAAATTTATTTTTAGGCCTTATGTCTTGGAAAAACATCATAAGCTAGAGGATTTTCAATGATCATTAACAGATCATTGAATTCCTAACTTGTGAGGGAACTTTTCAAAAGGTATCATAGATGATGAAGACCATGCAAATCCTTGATAAACCCCCAAAGTAAGATCATAGACTTGAAATCCATCACTATACCTAGGAATGCAGTTATATTGGAAAATATTTTTGATGTACAAGATAGAATAAAAAATACAACCAATGTTAAGAAACACAATTCATCTATGAAATATGAAGTGATCAATCTAGGAATCGATCTGGAAAGGATTCTAAAAATGTAAACCTTGGCCTATGATGCACTAGATAGGAAACACATGAAGTTGTTAAACTATTTAATTAGTACAAATATGTGTTTTCTTGGGCATACAATGATATGGAAACACATGACACTAGATTAATTCAACACACCATCCCAATGAAAAAAAGTCCAAGCCTTTTCAATAGAAACTTCAAAAGATGCATCCTACTTTATAACCATTGGTATAAAAAGAATAAAACAAATTGGTTGATGCTAAAATCATGTTCCTTGTTCATAAGAAAAGTGAGGAAATAAGAATTTAT
>JASDQU010102630.1:358231-368808 GCA_032191745.1 Picea mariana
TGAACTGAGAGGCATTTCATTTTTCCACATAGATCTCCCAAGCCTTTGACAACTATTGCATTTTCTAACTTGGTCTCGACAGCCTTTATGTAGAGTCGGCCACCACAAGCCTTCTTGCAGTGTCTTTCTGGATGTTATGTCGGCCTGGAAGTGACCCCCATTTGGTCCTACGTGAGATTCATTAATGACATCTTCTCTTTCATTTTCAGGAACACATCTCCTTAGAACGTCATTGGTTCCTATTTTGTATAGATACCCATTTATAATTGTAAAAGGTGCATCTTTTAAGGCTAGTACTTTGTTTTTATTTGTCGGAAGATCTTTTGGAGCCTTTCCTTCTTCTAAGAAATTTTTTGTTTCTTCTAAATCCTTAGGAGAAGCTTCGACTTGTAATAAGTGTGCATCTGGTAGGTCGTCGTCAATGCCTGTCGGATATTCTCCTGTTTCAAGTCGTGAAAGGTGGTCGAGTCGAACATTCTGTTTTCCAGGTCGTATGATTACGTTAAACTCAAACTCCTGAAATAAAAGTAACCAACGACAAATCTTGCCTTTGTGGACCGATTTATTAACCAAATATTTCAATGCTTTATGGTTTGTAAAAAATGTGAACATGTTGGAAAGTAAGTAATGACAAAAATTTTGTAGAGAGAATATCATTGATAAGGCTTCCCTTTCCGTGGTTGAATAATTTCTTTCTGGTTTGTTCAATTTTCAACTTGTGTATGTGTTTGGATGATTGATTGTGTCATCGTATGGTTGTGCTAGGACCGACCCAACAACGACGTTGGAAGCATCAACATGCACATGAAACCTTCTCGACCAATCAAGAAATTTGAGTATTGGAGCTTCAACCAACTTTTTCTTTAGGAATTCAAAGGATTCCTGACAATCTTGGCTCCATATAAACTTGATTTCTTTTCGTAGAAGTTCATCCTTTTGAAATGTGATGTCTGAATAATGGCGTATAAACTTTCTATNACGGATTGAGGAAATGATATGGCCATGTCCTCTAAGCCATAATAGCATAAGTCATGAGATGATATGACAATGCAACAAAATTAGACCTAAAATAGAGGTAAGATTTGGCCATTAATTTGGAAAAAGAGAAACAAGAAGATGTTATTGATATGGTGTTTTCATTTATTTCTAATTATCATTTATTTTAATTGTTTCATTCACAAAGTGTGTGCCCTGGTCACTAATTAGTGTAAGGGGACAACCAAACCTTGTGATTATATTCTCGTAGATGAATTTCGTTGCGACCTCTTTGGTACATGATTCCATTGGCTCAACTTCTGCCCACTTAGTCACATATTCTACAGCAGTGATGATATACTTAGCACCGGTTCTTCTTGCCCTCTATGGAAAGGGCCCAACATAGTTGATGGCGCAAATTTCAAATGCTTGATTAGAATTTACTGAACTGAGAGGCAATTCATTTTTCCACATAGGTCTCCCAAGCCTTTGACAACTATTGCATTTTCTAACTTGGTCCCGACAGTCTTTATGTAGAGTCGGCCACCACAAGCCTGCTTGTAGTGTCTTTCTGGATGTTATGTCGGCCTGGAAGTGACCCCCAGTTGGTCCTACGTGAGATTCATTAATGACATCTTCTCTTTCATTTTCAAGAACACATCTCCTTAGAACATCATTGGTTCCTATTTTGTATAGATACCCATTTAAAATTGTAAAAGGTGCATCTTTTAAGGCTAGTACTTTGTTTTTATTTGTCGGAAGATCTTTTGGATCCTTTCCTTCTTCTAAGAAATTTTTTGTTTCTTCTAAATCCTTAGGATAAGCTTCGACTTGTAATAAGTGTGCATCTGGTAGGTCGCCGTCAATGCCTGTCGGATATTCTCCTGTTTCAAGTCGTGAAAGGTGGTCGGGTCGGACATTCTGTTTTCCAGGTCGTATGATTACGTTGAACTCAAACTCCTGAAATAAAAGTAACCAACGACAAATCTTGCCTTGGTGGACTGATTTATTAACCAAATATTTCAATGCTTTATGGTTTGTAAAAAATGTGAACATATTGGAAAGTAACTAATGACAAAAATTTTGTAGAGAGAATATCATTGATAAGGCTTCCCTTTCTGTGGTCGAATAATTTCTTTCTGGTTTGTTCAATTTTCAACTTGTGTATGTGTTTGGATGATCGACTGTGTCGTTGTATGGTTGTACTAGGACCGACCCAACAACGACGTTGGAAGCATCGACATGCACATGAAACCTTCTCGACCAATCAAGAAATTTTAGTATTGGAGCTTCAACCAAATTTTTCTTTAGGAATTCAAAGGATTCCTGACAATCTTGGCTCCATACAAACTTGATTTCTTTTCGTAGAAGTTCATCCTTTGGAAATGTGATGTTTGAATAATGGTGTATAAACTTTCTATAGTATCTAGTGTGTCCCAAGAAAAAAATTATTTTTTTGGTTCACAATCGGCTTTAAGTCGAGAATAATTTTAATATTTTCCATGTTGACCTTTACTCCATCTTTACATACCACATGTCCTAACATGATTCCAATTGGTGTAGAAAATATGCATTTCTTGATGTTTAATGATAGTTGGATTTTCCTGCACCATTCTAGCATAATCCTAAGCCATTGTATATGATTTTTAAATAGGTTGTATATCGTCCATTCGTCAAAGTAGATAGCCATAGTTATATATATATATATTCTTGAAATTCTTTAACAACTATTCTCGAGAAGATTGTTGGTGCATTCTTCAGTCCAAATGACATGACTCTGTAGGCGAAGGATTTGAATTCTGAGACAAATGTTGTCTTTGGTTCATCTTCTTTCGCTATTGACACCTGATTATAACTTGAGAATCCGTTGATAAATGAATAGCATTCGTGACTAGTGACTTCATTAATGGTTTTATCAGTGAAGGGGATAGGGAACAGATCTGTCACAATAAATTTATCGAGTCCCTTGAAATTGACACAAATTCTTAGCCTCTTGGGATCATGTTTCTTTGGTTGCACCACCATGGGGCTTGCCCATTCTTCTTTGTCAATCGGGTAAATGGTACATTCTTGTAGCTTTCTTTGAAGCTCTTTTTGAACTATCGTCTTATATTTATTGGCTAGTTTGTATGGTCATTTTTTGATTGGTTTTTCTCTTGGAATGAGTTCAGTCTTCATCTCTCCCATTTCCTTTACAAGTCCTTGTAATTGCGCAAAAAAAAGTCTTGATATTCTTTTAGCAGGTTGACTATGCCAACTATTTGATTGTTCATCCAATAATCACCTATTCGAACCATTTTTGGGCGATCGTCATTTAATATGTTAAATTATTTTGTTATAATTTCGGCCTCCATCCATTCTGGTGGTTTTTCTTCATCAAGATAGCGTTCCCCTTCTTTGATTTTTCTAAAACTTTATGGGAAGTCGAGTTGTTCCTGATCTTCTCTTTGTTCTGTAGCTATATTGAATATTGATTTCACATGATTCTGTAATGTTGGCTGGTCCTTTTTCCACTGAAAGTTTTGTCCTGGACACCCTATATTTTCTATGTCGAGTCTTTGTGTTGTCGATACTTCCTTGTTTTTCATCGACACAAGATTGCAAGTCGATGCTGATCATAAATCCATCTACATCTTCCATTTTTCTTTATGTGCAGTTGGTGTTGTATTTTCTATGAAGTTTCCGATTTCTTGTATTGCTTCTTTCAGGTTTTCTTCTTCTAGATTAAATTCAAAGTCTTGCACAAAATTTTGTTTAATTTCTTCCCAATTTAATGTATGGTCGCATGATTCTTCAATCTTATACCATTTATTTGGTATCTCATCTAACGTGCTTGGAAACATGTGGGTCCATACCCTTTCGTCTCTGTAACCTATCCTTCTCCATTCGCTTTTGCATCGCTGAATATGCTCTATTGGATCATACCCAATCCTGAAAATGGGGATATCAGTTGCTTTGGACAATTTCTTTTCTTCAAAATGTTCAATGAAGTATGTCGACACGGTCGTCCACATTTGTAACCTAGAGGAGTGTATTTCCCAACACCTTGTAGCTTGGCTTGTGAAGGTTTCTATGAGGCTCTGAATCCTTCCTTTTTCTCCAATAGATTTCAATACTGCTTCGACATGTGTCGAAGGTGTATGTCATTCATTATATCATAAAGGCTTTCTTATTCGGTTGTCAGTTGATATGAGAGTGGGAGTCTGTCGAATTTTATTTTCATATACTATTGGCACTACCTAGATCAGATAACATGTTCTCGGATGCTTTGGGATGATTTTAATGGACCAACAATCTTTTGTGTGTGCTTCACAATTCTCAATTTTCCAGTTCTATAGAGAAGAGTCGGAATTATGTCCAGCTGACATGGGAGATTCTCTCAAAATTTCTCCTTGTGCAACCAGTTCTACATAATCTCTTTGTTCGTTGTTAATTTGATACATGCACCGAGCATCTTGGTCTTCATCCCATGATTCAGTCCATGGTTTTCCTTCTTTTGGATCCAAGGGAATGATTATCTTTCTCCCATTGCCTTTTAACTTGATTCTATCTTTTTCCATAGAGATATTTGCTTTCATCTTTCGACCCCATGGCCGACCGACAAGTGTTTCATATGTTGGCATCTCCTCGACTAGGTCAATGACTTCAAAGTCGACTTGAGTCGGAATACCCATTATTTGAGTGTCCACATTTCTGAGTATACCAATGGGCTCTATCAATATTTGATCCACAAGTTTGAGATAGTTCAGAGTCGATGCTAAAGCAGGTCGACCTAGTCTTATCCCATTTTCTCACGGTAATATATTGACTTGAGATCCAAAATCGACAACTACTTGTTTGATCAATACTTCATTGGTTTCTAGGTCAATGCGTGGATCATAATATTTATTCTTATATGAGAGTTGCATGACATCCTTTGATGGCCTTTGTCCTTCTTTGTATTCTTTTAATATATTTAGTAATTCTAGCAATCGACCGACTGACTGTTTTCCTGTAATAGCTATAGGAATTCTTGTAGAATATCCTCATTATGTCTTCCATTGTTTTGCTTGAAGAATTTGATAGCTTCCTTCATAATTTGTTGTTCTTTATCAGGATTTGGAAAGAAGCTATCCTTCTATTTCTATTGGTCATGTAATGTGGCATTGTTAAGATCTTGTCCTGCACCAGATCTTGTGATGATATTTAAATTCTTTGAATTCAATACTTCTTCTTTTGATACTACATGTAGGAGATTTACATTTTTATTAGTCATAATTTTGTCGAGTACTATTGGGCATTCTTCTAATGAGTGATCATCGATGTCGCATATATTGCAGAATTTCAAGTCGATTCTATCTTTCATTAGAAAATTTGGACTGATGTGGTCATCTTTCCAACAATTGTAGCAGTATGGTCGTCATCGACTACCAAATCGACCGCGGAATCCTCGACCTTGACCGTAGTAGTCGTCTCTTAGACTGTAATTGTTAGTTTGGTCGGTGGATACTATGTGGTAGATTGTTCGTACACTAGTTTGATTTTGTGCATTAAAATAACATTCCGATGTTTTGTGATTAGAAGCTTCGCAAATGTGGCATCACTTAGTGATTTTCAAATTACGTGGACAATCTTGATCATTATGACCAGTCAAACCCTCGCATATGTTACAATATTTCTAAGCTTGTACTATGTGTGCATCTACTGTTGTTGGTGGTTGATCATTGAGGCTACACGTTTCCTTCGTATGTCCTTCTTTGCAGCATAAGTGCACCAAAGTTCATTTCATCTTATGGACATATTTTTTATCATTTGTTGTAAGTGCTCTATTTTTTCTTCAAGTCTTCTTGTCAACAAAGCAGTCAACAACCCGTCGTCATCCGTCTCGACGCATTGTGCCTTTTGTAACGCATCTTCGCAAGTGGTTATTTCGTACAAGCGCAATGGTGAGCGGATCCGTTGCAATAAACCAACGACGTAACATTGAATTAACAAGCTTTGGTCAATTTCTGTCTGAATTTGGCTCAAGAGATCTTTCAATCTTTTATCATACTCCCATACCGACTCGCCTGGTTGTTGTTTTATTTCCTTTAACTTTTGCGCGGCCAAGTGTGTGACATCTTGGACTTTGAAAAATGATAGAAAACTATATTTTATGTCCAATGTTTTCCAGTTTTGATTTTCTGTATAGTTCATAAGCCATGTCAGGGCACGGTGTCGAAGAACAACTTTGAATTGTGCCATCTGTTTGTCTTCGTCGATGATTTCTGTGGAATCCCATAATTTCTCGCACATGAACCAATGTATTTTTTGGTCCTCATCTCCCTCGTAAAGGGGTATGTGGTTAAATCCCATCTCTATTGTCTTTTTAGAGGTATTTTCTTTCTGTGGGGTTTGAGTTACCATAATTTTTTACTGAGTTTTCAAATCCTCGGTTGGGTTTTCTTGTGTTTATTTTTCTATTGGTTGATCTTTTACTGGGTGGTACTCTAGGAATAATTGTTTCCTGTTGACTGCAGAAAGTATCTCTTCAATTTGAGAACTTTGATCTTTATACTTGACTAATCGTCGATCCAATGGTCGTGTCGGTTCATGAATGTATCTAGTTTCTTCTCTTGATAATAGATTTGACAGGGGGGTCGAGTCAGTGAGATCCTTAATTTGGATGAGCATGTTGTCGGTTTCATTTATTTATGTCTCAACAATGAGCACATCTCGTAGGTTTCCATGCTCGTCGGTTTTGTGCCATAACCTTGCAGATTGGTCATCGATCTAGAGTCGTTGTTGGAGGAATTATTTTATTCGTGGGCTGGTTTCTAGCGCAGGGGAAGTGCATATTGCTGGTCTTGATTCTTCATAATCCATGCTTTCAGGTTCGTCTTCCGATTGATAGGCGTTCAATCTATCCTATATCAACTCTGCGTCTTGTCTTCTTTCGGGGGTCGTCGTGGTTGTCATTGCCATCTCTGGTCTATTCATTTTAGACTCACATTGTTCATGCGCTCTGTCAAGCTAACCCTCCCTGATCATTTTTCTATTCGACTTCTGACTGTTCCATAGGCTACAAAGTTCTTCCCTTTTATTTTTCCTTTTATCCCGCTCTAATCTCTGGATGCTAGTGGTTTGTTTGTATGCTTTCTTTCCTCTCGACGACATTTATGCTTTAGTAATCATAACTTCTTGTATGCTTTCCTTGTGGCATCTCACAAATTCGACCGACCCCCCATCGTCGCTCCGACTTACTCGAAGTTGGTACTACTAGCCATGTTTCTTTATTCAGAAAATAATCCCAAGATTGTTTTGTATGTTTGCACTTTACGTCAAGAAATACTTCCCACTCTTCGTCCCTCTCTTGATAGTTACTATTTGGTAACGGTGAGCCTAGTCGAGGTTGGTATTGAACGATGTCACTGACACCCTTGTCAAGGAGGAATTTATGAATCCATCGTGCAAGTCAGTGTAAAATTTTTCTTTTATTCTATCAAGAGATGTTCGATCTTTGACAGCTTGCTATGAAATATAGTCTTCAACAACTCTCTCGAACCAGTGGTGAAAAATCGTTCACCCTTTGTTTGTAAGCTTGAGGCCAAGTTTCTCGTCAACTGTCAAATTATGCATTACCCGACTTGTTGATGTACTGAAATAGTGCTTCAGGGACGACTTCTAAAAATATTTCGTGGGTTTTTGAGAAGAATATTTCTTTTGCTTCTACGAGTGAAAGATTGTTTCTTCTGGAGTAATTTTTAGTGTAATTATTAGTCTTGTGCTCCCACCATTCACGTATGTCTTGCAGGGTTAAAATCTATCTATACTTCTCCATGCCCAGGTTCAAAACTATCAACAACGAAACCAATGTTGTAGTCTAGGGGAAAGTAGGGAGAGTTACCACTAGTCCTTACATAAGCAACGTAGAAGATACACACATAAAGATATAGACAAAGACATACACAAGTAGTGAGGACCCAAAGATCTGTATTGATTAAAGGATATAGCAATGTAGTATAATGTATGCAATCTCTCACACAGAGCTATCAAAGTCTCTATGTGCTTGTCTATTTATAATCCTGTATATCTAGTTACCAGACAATTATAACTACTTAACTGTCTGGGTCGATCGGTTAGCAGATACATCGACCAAATTACATTTCTGATTACCATAGTCTACTGACTATTTCTTAGTCGACTGGCGGGTCTAGTCAACATAATCGACTAGCCCCTACAACATAGCCCTTTTAGGTGGTTAGATAACTTGGCCTTGGCACTTACATATTGCATAATATGGAGGGAGAGTTGGAACCTCTCCCTTTCAATGGACAAATTATGAAAATGTACTTATGTTTGATGCCTCATTGAAGTTGACATGTACATAGTAGGTTTCATTTCATTATTTTTGCTTTATAATTCTCATTTGATTTTAGTTTTTAGTCCTTAGGATATGTTTCATTGATTTTGTGGCATTCTAAATTTTATTTCAGCAAGTTACTTTTCTTTGAATTTTGAATTTCATTCCTTTCCTTCGTTAATAATTTTCTCTACATGGATTTTCCGCTTGTTAACCAATTTGTAGTCCCCTTGGTGGGTAATTGCAAGGTCTTGTGAAAAGCATGCACACTTGTTAATATTTGTAATTTCCCATTTTACTTTTTAGTGATTTCTTAGAGAAATTTGATCCATGTTGCTTGAAGGAGTTAATATAGAGGTGAAATTGGGCCTTCCCCAAATAACCGAATCCCAAAAATTCTTGAAAATTTAGTTACTAGTGGTGATTTAACCAACTTAAAGATACCATCCATTCACATTAAATGAGTACACCATGTGAAAGGTCTTCAATTAGACATCTAGGTTAAATATTTTTGGGGCATATTCTTATTAGTCAAACATGGTCAATTCTTCCATAAAAACAAACATCATCCCCACTTGGTTGTAAAGACATATTATTTCACCCATTCATCATTGTTGTAACACACGCACACACACACACACACACACACACACACACACACACACACACATATATATATTGGGTGAAGGATTAAGAAAGAAAATGCAATCATTTGTGGGGGAATGCAAATATCTTTGTTGGCGTTGAACACTTGTTGGCAATAGAACAAGCTTTGTGACGTTGGGGTGACTTCACTGGGGCTATGGATGCTTACAGGCAGTAGAGCAACACCGCAGGGAAGTGAAACAACCTGTCTACTTAAAAGCTTCAACACCATTTAAGAGGGACCCCATGATTATTATTATTACCTAAAACATCAAGTGATGATTTAAAGGAAACCAACTCCATACTTTCTATCTTCAAGAAAATATGCTAAGTCAAATGAACCTTTAAGTTTTACTTACTTGATTTTAACTTGTTTCTTTTCTTTTCTTGAGCTTTATTACTCATTTGAGTTTTGGTTTCCTAGCTACTAATTGAGTTTTCTTTGTTCAAACTCTTTTCACCTTTGGTTTTTAAATCAGGGTTGATTTCAAAATCAATCCCCCTTTTCCTTTCATACGTTGATTTCCTTCCCCATTTCTCAGTTAGGCCCAATCCTCAAATCGAGCCTCTTCTCACCTTTTGTTTTTGAATTCTTCCTCAATCCCAGTATCAACCCGATTTTTAAATTGGGTCCCCCATTGTCTACAATCAAAGTAAATTTTTTCTTTATTCTTTCTTTGAATCCAACTTCCTTTCCAAGTTAGAATTCTAGTTAGTTTACCTTTCAAACTAAGCTTGTCCCTGATCTTCCAATTGGGCCCAATTGTTATTCATGACCTTTATTTTCTTTTGTTTTTCAATTTCTTCCCTGATCCCCTCATCAGCCCTCTTTTCACCTCTTCACACTCTTCGAATTTCTCTCCTCCATTTGAGAATGTTTTTAAACTTTTCTGTTCGTTCAATTTTTCTTTACTTACTTTCAAACTTGATCAAAGTTTTTCCTATTTTTTTTATTGGCCCTATTCTCAAATCAGGCCCATTTTTCCTTTCAATGCCCCTCGATTTGCATATTAGGTCCAATTTCCAAATTGCAGATCTAATTACGATTGGGGGGCCTCCCTCCAACTTCTATGTGGATGAGTCACAATTTTGAGATTATGTCCAATCTCCAAATCGGGCTCTCCCATCAATATTCAAACTCTTCAATAGTTCCCCTCCCGTTTGATCTCTTTAATTTTTTTTTAATGTTCTTTCACATGATTTCAAACTTAACTAAGACTTACCGAAACCCTTGATCAACCCAATTTGCAAATGACCCTAATTCTCAAATTAGGACCCCCCTTTCACTTGTTTACTTTGCCTTGGCCCTATTTGGCGATCAATCCCTATTGACAAATTGGGACCTCCCCCTAAAATGCTTGTGTTAGCATGTCCCAACTTAGAAATAGTCCATGAATCTAAAGCTCATCTATCAATTTGGCAATGGAGCCAACTTATCAGATGAGGTTGTTATACCAAACACAAAATAGGTTAATTGGGCCTCAGCTCTAGGCAATTTCCCTTAGTTTGGCACAAGACAATTGTCTATGTCAACATGTAGATTTATAGACATTTTAAAGGGTGTTTTCATCGACCTTGTAATTTCTAACGTTGATACCATTAGTTGCATAAAAAACCATTTTGATGTCAGGGTAGG
>JASDQU010102630.1:402672-423900 GCA_032191745.1 Picea mariana
TTCCTCCCGTCCAGCGACCAAGCGCAGGGAGCCGTTTACTTTGGTGAACCCTCCTTTGGCCATGACAAATCGAATGTTAAGCTCAACAAAACGTATTTCCTCGGAGTGAGCAGAGTGACAATCAACCAAAAGAAATTACCAATCGAATCCGATGCACTGAAATTAAACTTGGTGGGAATCGACGGCACCTCGATCAGCTCCGTGGTTTCCTACACTCGAGTTGCTACTCCAATCTACATTACCATCATCGACACCTTCGTTAAGGAAGCGGTGGCCATGAACATACTCTTAGATGATAATTTCAGTGCAAAGGTTTCTGACTTTGGGTTGTCCAAGCTTATCAATCAGAAAGGTCATCACAAGCGCTCATTGACTAGTGTTCGGGGGACCAGAGGATACTTGGCTCCAAAATGGCTTGCCAATTTACCCATCACTACCAAGTATGATATTTTTAGTTATGGCATGGTTTTGCTGGAGATCATAAGTGGTAGAAGGAATTTTGATACTTTGACATCGAGGAGGAAGAAATTCTCAATATGGGCGTTTGAGGAGTTTGAAAGTGGAAACATCCTGAACATTACAGACGAGAATGCTTGCAACATCCAGTCATTCGGTTTCTTCTATCTCCTCGGTGAACAGACTCTCCAGCCGCAGGTAGCTATCTTTTCATGGCCACTTAAGTCCCACGACAAGACAGGTTGTATCTTCATTCCTGTTCAATCTAATCGATGGAATCACACCACCATTATCAAGGCATACATTTGTCACAAAGTTTCAGGATAGAGAAGATATCAAAGTAGCAGTGGAATAGGTGTAACATTGACAGCGGCAAGAACAGTGATATTTGCAAAGTTGTCATGGACTCCAGGTGACCTTGTTCAGGAAGAAGATTGCGCCCATCGAATTGGACAGGTTTCCTCAGTCAATGTCTATGATTTACATGCCAATGACACAGTGGATGATATTATCTGGGATTCTGTGCAACACAAACTGGAAAATTTAGGCCAGGTACTTGATGGTCAAGAGGATGCTTTGGAAGCACCTTCAAGTCAGCATTATAATCCATGTAAAGGGAAGAGAAAACTAACTTCCTTTTTTCAATATTGTACAAATAATAGTTGTAGTACAATTACTTCAGATCAAGCATCAGGAGGTGAGCATCCTGGCTCTAATAGTGATTGATTCTAGAGCTCATAAAGTGAAGAAATTTAAAAGTTGAATGGTATATGTGAAGGAAATTTCAAGCCAACGGATTCTTGACAATCGAGGTATCTTAGTGGGGAATTGTATTCCTCTTTGGAGTGCAATGTATGCAAACTATAGATGATTATTAACATTGAGAAATGGTTCGTTTGTCAGCAGCAAACTAGTGATCCTGTTGAAGCAGTCCAAATATTAAGCAATATTTATTTAAGAAGTCAATTAAGTAAGCTCTTCCTGAAGGCAATCACTGTGATGAAGATGCCAGATTATCTTTTTCTCTGTTGGCATTTTTTTAAAATGAAATAGAGCAACGGTCTAACGAGCTAGCAGCGCATCTGTCAATTGCAAAGTGCCAGGAAGACAAATCGTTTCAGATTCCTGGAAGACAAAGAGTTTTATTTTTCTGTTTAAAAGACTGATGTATGTAACATTCAAAGGGGGGCGCGCATGAGCGCAGCAAGGGGAAAACCTCTGTCAAGAGGGTTTCATTTGAAATGACTGAGTTTTTTGTAAGCCATTAATGGACTGAGTTTTTTGTAAACTGGTAATGGAGCAATAAAGATGATTTTTTCCTTGTGATTGTGAGATTCATCACGGTTGATTTTCTTTCAGCATTTTTTCTTCTCCTTCGACTGTGTTAAATTGTTTGGATTTCATTTATGTATTCCTTACTCATAGTTGATGTGTTATCGTTTCTTTATGTCTTCCTTAATCCATCACAACTGCATTACATTTTGTTTTCGTCTAACCGATGGTCTTCGTTATACTTTAGTATGACCACTACTATAACGAATGGATTTGGGTTTTCTATAATTGTTTGATGTCTTTCCTCTACACATGCTATCAGTGGTGTAAGACCAGCCTACATTTTCAGAATGTTGCATATATCCTTCGCTACGTCGGCCTTTTCTTTTTCTTTCCGCTACCACATCATGACAATTAAAGCACTGAAAGATAGACTTACTTTGCCTCATTTTCTGCAAGTATTTAATCTCTGTTATTGTCTCTTTTCTTCGGTTTTCATTTGACTCCATGCCCAATGGACCTTTTCCTGGTTTAACCCACAAACCCCATGAATCCAAGACCATCTTTCACCCATAAATCTGCCCACCTTTTTCATGCTATTCAAATTCCTATCGTGACATTTTTCGAGAGATCCCTCTCAGGTTGGAAGAGGGCATCTTCTAATCCAAAGTGGTTCGAGGTTGCCTTGGGATTGATTTGTTGCAACCCATTACAGTTCTAAGTGTCAAAATTTTGGCGCCGTTGTCGAGGATCTTTCGCGCACATTAAAAAAGTTATAAGCGAGGCGCCTGTACTAGCAAGTCTGGATTATCTGAAGGATTTCCTCATCTTCTCTTTTTCTTCTAAACATACCATCGCCGTGGTACTCTTGCAGAAAAATGAAGAGGGGTTCGAACAGCCGATAGCGTTTTTTAGCAAAAGCCTCAGAGATGCAGAACTGAAATACAACGTAATGGAAAAATAAGCATACGCAATGGTAAAAGCATTGAAAGCGTTCAGAACCTATGTGCTACATTCAAAGATAATCGCATATGTACCCACCAGTTCTGTAAAGGACATATTGGTACAGCCGAACAGTGACGGAAAAAGAGGTCGATGGCTCACTAAAATACAAGAATTCGATCTGGAAGTCAAGCCGACTATATTGATAAAGGGGCAGGGTCTGGCCAAACTCTTGGCCGAATCGAATCTTAGAGCCCTAGATATTAATTGCCTCCAAGAAGAAGACGGAGACACACACCTGCACGAGTCGGATGACCGGACAGATCCAAGAAAGATTGAGGAAAATTTCATATCGCCGGGCTGGTATAAAGACATCATGTTCTACTTATTGAACCTAAAGTGCCCAGATGGACTATCATCAGCCAAATGCAGAACTTTAAAACTCCATGCTGTAAAATATTGCATCGCCGAAAACCAGCTATACTGGAAGGATCCACTCGGATTCCTACTAGTCTGTTTGGTCAAGTCGGAAACTCCTCGGGTTATAGAGGAATTTCATGAAGGAATATGTGGAGGACACCACGCATGGAGAGCCACAACCTACAAGATCTTGAGAGCAGGCTACTATTGGCCGAAACTATTTTCAGACGTAAGTGCCAAAGTACGCGTGTGCGACCCTTGTCAAATATTCACTGGGAAACAGAAACTCCCTTCACTACCACTCGTTCCAGTCAAAACTGAGGCTCCATTTCAACAATGGGGTTTGGAATTCATAGGTGAGATCAATCCTCACTCCAGTTCTCAGCATAGATGGATCTTAACAGCCATGGATTATTTTACTAAATGGGTGGAAGCCATTCCAACCAAGAAGGAAACAGACTCGGTGTTAATCAACTTCTTGGAGGAAAATATTTTGTTGAGATTTGGTTTTCCCCGAAAGATAGTTACTGACAATGCCCAATCATTTAAGTCTATGGCTATGATCAGCTTTTGTCAGAAATAAAACATCATTCTCATACATTCCACTGCATACTACCCCCAAGGGAACGGGTTGGTCGAGTCATCAAATAAGAGCTTGGTAAACATTATCAAGAAGGTATTGGATGAGAACAAGAGGTCTTGTCATGTACATTTAAAATACGCATTGTGGGCAAACCGCATAAGCATGAAAAGATCTATCGGTGTTTCACCTTTTCAAATGGTCTATGGGACAGATGTTGCTCTACCCATAAACCTGGCGCTACCAGCAATGAAGCTGTGGCAAGACCAAAATGAAGAACCTAATCCTATGACTAGGAGGATAAATCAATTAATTGAGGTCCAACAGCAGAGAACCGAGGTTGACGAAAAGATGCAGCGGTACCAAGATGACATGAAATCACTATTCGACAAAAAAGCGAAGGATCGAGAATTTTCTCCAGGTGATTTGGTGCTAAGATGGGATGCGAGAAGGGAAGAGGCAGCGAACCATAGTAAATTTGGCCATCTCTGGTATGGACCGTTCAGGGTTTTGGCTCCAGTAGGAGAGAATTTGTTCCTGCTAGAAAATATCGACGGAGAAGTCCTCAACGCCCCTGTCAACGGGCGATATCTGAAACATTACATGACCTAGCAGTCTCAAAATAAAAATAAAAATAAATTGTTTGTATATACATGCATTTTTATTTCCCTTTGGACTTTCTGTTTTCTTCTATTCATAATTTTTAGACATATTTTGAATAAAGTTCGTGTTTTCTTTTTACAGGATTCCAGCCGCTTACGAGCTAGCGGGAGGAGTAATTCACAAAGCAGTATCAGAAATAAATCGGCATGAAACAGGTGATACCCAAAAAGTAGTTTCATAATGCACAAAGAAATTGAAATTAAAAGGTAAATGTGGGCTTTCTCAATACACATGATATGAAAGATTGTCGAAATTAAACCAAGGTAACATCTTTCAAATTTGCAATATCAGCTAAATTGCTAGGTAACAGGATTATTGCTTGGCTTGATAGCCTTTGATTTAAATTGGTTTGAATGATACACTAAAACTAAGAACAGTATGTCGAAAGTAACCATCCCCAAAGACATCTACAAGAGCCAGTCTCGAACTGTTTTGACCTTCTGCATCTCTGATCAATGAATCGTTGCCCTGTATCCTGCCTGTTTTCGGGTCTAACTTTTGACAAGCTGTCATATTTTCTTTTCATTACGAAGGGATGAAAGTTTTTGTTTTAGTCTCCTGAGTCTAAAAATAGATTGTGAGAAGAAAGCAGGTCTCCACAACTACTTGATCCCCTGCTAAGCGAAGGAACGTTTAGAGTGATCCTACCTTTCCTAGGTTTTTCAATAGCATCAGAAGAATCAAATCTTGCTCAAACAGGATGCCCCTTAAAAAATCATTTTCTCTGTCACCCTAAGAACGAAGGTGTTGTGAAGGTTAAGGGAAGATTGGTACCAAGTAATCAAAGTAATTTGACAGACCTCTGATGCAAAATATTACACAGATATCAGCCCTAATACAAACTAATTTCCCCCATCTTCGCGCTCAAAAAATAAATTATAAGACGGGTGGTGAAAGGAAATTCAGAGATTATTGCCCCCACCTAGTCCAGGAAGACGATGAAAGGAAATTCAGAAATGATTTCCCTCGTCTTAGCATTTAAATGCATAAAAAATTTCCGAAGTGGTGAAAGGAAATTCAGTAAAAGGGGTCAGATAACTTCACCGGGGTACTGAACAGGCTCGCTGGTAGTGAAGCAATATCTGAGATATATGTAAGGCTGTTATACATGAATATCACTCTACTATGGTAACCAATACTTTCTAAAACCTGATCCACATCCCAAATTTAGACGGGACTTCCCGGTTAAAAATATGTAATTCCATCCTTTTGATGCAAGCCGAGAGCCACAAGATCTGTTGAGTCTCCTAGGGTCATTTCGACTATCTTAAAAAACACCCAAAGTTAGTAGTGGGAAATGGAAAATTGTGAAGAGACTACAGCCGTGCTTAGAAAGAGTATGTGATTTTGAAAATCTTCTCGAGATAAAAAACGGAGTCTTTTCCCCCCCTTCGATCCTTTTCTCCTCAGAATTTTTCACTGGATTGAACTTTTGACTCCATTTACCCAATTTTGGCACATGGTCCCCTGTTCTTCCCACCTCACAGGAAGGCGGGATCCCTAGTTGGATCCTATGTTGGAGCCGCCCTTGTTTTTTAACCCGTCACATTTTTCATTTTGGATACTTAAATTCTAAAGATGGCCTTTTGATTTTTCCCCCCCGAAACTTTCAAAACTCTGCAACCTTGTCACGTAAGTAGCGATGCTTTTTCTACCCTCAAAATGAGTCCACTTTCGTAGGAATGTTCTCTCTTTTTGTTTTACTTCGGGATCTCGCAAGTCGGATACTTTAAGCCTTGAGTTCACACATCCCAAGTCACGAAACAATGAAGTCGTTTTCAAATTTTCACCCAAGACATTAACTAGGGTAAAATATTTTGACTCATGATTATACGTCGTCGGGGTTTCGCGCCTCGGTGTTCGCCAAACCCAAGTTTTTATTTTTACAGCCCCGAGAGCCGAGAACACGAGGTACTTTTGGGATAACCCTGGTCAAGGATTAAAGGCAAAAACCTAACCATGGTTAAATTGGTTCTCGGCGTTTCGCCACTCGGCACTATCTTTTCGAAAGTTACGACGTCTAAAACCCCAACTCACGAAGTCGCGACGTAATTATAGCAAGATTAATTAATCGCCTAATCTAAATTGTTCTTCCCCTTAATTGAGTCTTAATTATCGCCATCTCGTGGTTTCGCGACTCGACGTACTGATCTCCCAGAAGCTTTCCTTCGAAGTTCTGATTTGCGATATGGTAAATAAATGGATTATAAAATTAATGATGCTCCAAATAGCGATTACAGTTAATTAAGCCAAAGTTGGTCCTCGCGATCTCGTGAGTTGGGGACTCAGAATGTTAAAAGAAAATCCACAAAGTAGCGAACAGCGAGGAATTGATGAAAGGTGGTAAAATTTGATAATTTAAGATAAGGCAAGATATATCCCGCGCCTCGAGGCTTGCACGTTTCCCGAGGTAGCCATCTCTCCCCCTACTCTGACTGACTGTCAAACCGCCAAAAATTGATGACATTAATGGAGAATTAGGGTGAATCCACGAATATAATATCAGATTTTACGCAATAAATTTGTTTCTAATTACAATTTGACAGACTTATGTCGAAAAGTACAGAATTTTCAAATAAATATAGGAGTTTTGTTTTATTATAGTGAAAGCATTTTCATAAGCACGCAGAGCTTGTCATTTTTCGAGTGAACTAATTTCTGCATGTATACGCAGTTCTATTGCAGAAGGGCAAAAACGCAAGCTTCATCTATGGCTCCACGGAAAGCAGCAAAGGCAAATGTTGAGGTTGCAGGGCAAGGCTCAGATAATATCTCCGACACTTCGCCCTGGAGTGTCGACTCGGTCCCTAGCTGGTCGTTTGTTTCAGATATTCTGCAATCTGAGTTGATGAATTATTCAGACTCTGACGACAACGAAAGGGATGACCTGAACACCAAATACAAGATAGTTGTGCAATCCGGAATGCACCAGGTAGCAACCAGACCACGATTTTTCCCATATTATGATATGATCCGATGGGCGTTGGATCATATAGACCTACCCACCAGAACTATCATGAATGAACAACGGGTCACGGTCGGGACTTTTAGACCGGAGCACATCCAAACCATGTATAAGCTCCTGACAACATCTGAATACACATATGGTGATGAATTCCTGGAGGAATTCAAAGAGAAGGAGTGTACACAATATGACAAAACCATGCCCAGTTTGATAAAGGATTGGGTTTCGCGCTCCGTGAAATTCAGAGCAAATGACCAGGGCGTTTATTCAATCGCTTCGCTGGAGCCACAGTATAAGTATGTGGCAATGATGACATGCCGACTATTCGGAAGAGAGGATACATCGCATTTCTACATTACGTGGGTGCCTCTCATGTTTTGGGTCGCAAAAGGTTGCTCATTTAATTGGGAAAAGATACTCTTGGACAGTTTGGCCAACCGGGTCACAGAGTATCGGGAGCAGAGGGAAAGCGAGAGACCATCCTCATTTTTCATGTCTACATATATTATGGAAGTTGTGTGTTCCATGACACCATTCCCTTTGATGAGTTGGGCTTGGAATCCAGCCCAAGAAAAACCTGTACATGAGTATCACGACAAACTGTGGGAGAATAAAGCGGACAAATTCATTTACAAAATTTTCAAATGGGTGATGATGCCCCTGCACATCGCCATTTTTGGTCACCTGCCACCTCGTATCTCAGATAGCATTGCTGCAGCTCTGAGTGGTATAGCGGAATGGTACGTGGAAGCAGATTTTTCCTACTTCAGAGTGTTCGGAGCTGTTGTTCCCCCGCTTGCGCTACCGCTGTTCATCCCCGACAAGCTGGCTTGTCGCGAGATCGCCTGACAAACAGTGATTGGCGGGGTGAGTAAAGAACTCAAAGCATATTCAAAGAAGGTGTGGTCGTTTTTCCCCGTTCGGCTAAATTCTTATTCTTTATTGGATTTCGAGCATGCCAAAGCTGAGGTTGCAGCCCTAGAAGACCTGAGTTTGGTCTCCATTGAGTATAAAAAACATGATCCTCAGAAAATCGTGAGCAACCATTTAGCTAATTGTGGGCTGAAGAGGTTTGAACATGAGTTTTCACCCCCGGATGACATTTTTCGAGGGGTGAGATCTTATGAGGAAGTGCTAGCTCGGATCCGATCTTTAGCGCTCGAAGACACAGCCTCTGTATTGAAATTTTAGGAACATAGACAAAGTTGTTTTCCCGTTGTGTTGCGAGGAGTCAGCCGGGGCGTTCCTGAGATGGAACCGAAGGATGCTGAAGGCCCCAAAGATGTAGCTCCTGGCTCGGGAAGAAGCCAGGACGAGGGGAAACAAACGAAGAAGATCGAAGTAGAGGCACAGAATCCGGCCCCGCCAAAGAAACAAAATCCAGAAACTAGGATGAAGACTCCTAAACCTTCGAAGAAGCAGGACCCGGTCGCCACCCCAGCAAAGGCAGTGAAACAAATCGGGGAACCCATCACTTCTGTCACCCCCTTGTAGTCGACGCAAGGAAATATAGAAGAAGGATGGATTTTCAATGAGGAACTAAGGCCTATCNAAAAGGGAATTCTACCAGGAGGGAGAATCGATCGCTAAAAAGTTCAAGGTTATGACCGATGGAAAGAACAAAAAGAATGAACAATTCTCCACAGAGATCACAGGAACGCTAGGAGCGTATGCATCGGCGAATCAATTTTCGATTGGATTGTTGAAAAACCAGCTCAAAAGAAAAAATCACCTGATCAAGACTCTCGAAGCCAGAGTAGCTTCGGCCACAGAAAACGCTAAAGGTCAGGTGAGCGGGGAGATAGAACTGGCCCGACTAGCTAATAGAAATGAAATAGAAGTGCTCAAAGCCAAGCTGGAGCAAGCACATCTAGTGATCCGAGATGGTCGGATACAGGCGGGTCAACAGAAAACTATGATCACAAAGCTGCAGGCCCAGGTAGAGATCGCTGAAAGTAGGGTGATCGATATCGAGGGGTTTAAATCCCGAGCGATCGAGATTCAGAGCAGGATCTCTTCTGTACAATAGAGTTTGCTAGCCAAAGTGGGAGTGATTCGAGAGGATTTCCTGTTGATGCATCGGGTTTCCGAGAACCTGACTGTCAGAGAAAGGGATGCAGAAGCAGCTCGAGTCGCCTTCCAGGAGGCGGTGATAGCCACAAACAACATAGTTTCGGCAGGTTCTCCCAGATTCACCCTCCTAGAATAAACGAGAGGTAACATTCTATTGAAGGATTGGGAGCATAACATTGCCCTGGGCAAGGAACAGGCTCAAAAAGTGACCAATTCATTAGAAGAAGCCTTCAATTCTATAGATGGTGAGTTGTTGGGTATGCAAAGTGGAGACAATGCAGAAACTCTATTGCAAATAAATGTAGAATAGATCTCGCTCGATCTAAAAGAGAAGGATGAGAGAGATTCGGCCGATATCTCTCAGATAGATAGTGTGGACATGGCCCGAGTTGACAAGCACCTCATCCAGCCCAGCGCACAACTAAGTGCCCTTGATATCATCAATGCACAAATGGGGGACAAGCTACAGCAGTTAGCCCGAGAATGTTACTTTATCGAGGCTAGCTGTCAAGTGGAACCTTCACGGCTCGTATCCCAACTTGTGGAAAGATGTATCACCTGCACCAAGTCTGCGCGAAGACGAGCACCTGGCACTAAATGAAGACAGAATAGGGGAGATGGAGCGATTGCTCTCTCCTCTGTCATAACTGAAATCTTCGCGACTATTGAGATTCTACCTGCTTGGTAGGAATTGTACAAATATACCCCAGAGAGAAATAAATGAGGCTAAACCCTTGTTGAGATTTTGTAATAGAGTTTTTGCATTGAGATTTAATACAAGCAGATCTGAGATTCTTAATTTCGTCACTTCTGTATTACAAGTTTGCTTTCTTGTTCCTCATTTTTCATTTTCAATTCATATTCGTAATTGATGTGCTTCATTATACTTTAGTACTACCACTACTATAATGAATAAATTTGGGTTTTCTGTAATTGTTTATTGCCTTTCCTCTGCACCAGCTATCAGCTGTGTAAGACCAATTTGCAATTTCGGAATTCTACATGTATTTTTTGCTACATCGGTTATTTTCTTAAATATTTTCTTCTTCCATTTACTTCGTGAGATTTCCCCCTGATAGGAACCTGACACTGTAAACGGCTTTATTTTTTTCCCCCATCTCGCCCCTTTGATTAAGATATGATACAGTTACGGGAACGAGCCTTAGATTTTCATATATCTTTAATACTTCAGCCATGAATTCTCTTTTATAAAACTAAACTGAGACAGCACTCAATCTTTCTTAACAGTTCTCTTATCGGTATTGTTCCCCCCATGACAGTTCCTACACCAACTCAACCTAACGTTGAACCCGAATTATTGAACCAAACGCACATCGCCTTAAACCTTTTCGACACTATCCTTAAAATAGCCACTAACCGGGTCGAGCTTGAACAATCATGGGCAGCCATTGAACGTGACATAACTATTCAGGAGCAGTTCGAAGCCAGACAACCTCAACGAAGAAATCTCCCTTAGACTCTTTCTCCAAAGGTTGAAATTTTCCCTTCTCCTATCCTAACCACTTTTGGATGCCTAGACACTGTGCTTTTAAGCCTTAAGTACAGACTCAGGAACAACATGTATGATCGTCTCTTTCCTCAGAATGTAATGTTTCCATTGACAACAAGCTTGTACAATGGAATACATTTCCTTATCATAGAAGGGGTATTTCTGGAAAGTATCGGAGATTGTCTCACTATGGTATGCCACCAGATGCATGTGTTGAGTGAGAACTGTGCCCACGGCATAGTCAGATGCATCAGTCTCAATCTTGAATGGTTGTTGCAAATCGGGCAAGGAGAGCACTGGAGTTGAGTACAAACAATGTTTCAGATCATCAAATGCTAGTTGATTCTCCTTCCCCCACATGAACTTGGCCCAATCACCACCCTTGGTCACCTGGCTGAGAACCCATGAAATATGGGATAATCCCAACATGAATCGTCGGTATAAATTGGCTAGTCCCAAGAAGCTCTGAAGCTTGATCAGTGTGGTCAGGGCTGGCCAGTCACAGATGACTTGGATCTTAGCTGGATCAACATGTACCCCATGATCATCAACAATGTATCCTAGGTATTGGACCATGTTCATGCCAAAAGAGCATTTTTCCAAGTTGGCATAAATCTTGTGTTGCCGCAGAGTGCTCAAAACCTTATGAATATGCTACATGCGCTCCTCCCACATTTTGTTGAAGATGAGGATGTCATCCAAATATACTACCACAAAGGAGTTGTTGAAGGGTCTCAATACATCATCCATCAACCTCATGAAAGTGGTTGGTGAATTTGTTAATCCAAAGGGCATGACTATCCATTCATAGAGACCTTCTTTAGACTGGAAGGTTTTATTCCTAACATCAGTTGGTTCGATGGGAACCTCGTGGTAGCCAGACTTCATGTCAATCTTGTTGAAGAAATTTTCCCCCTTGAGTTGGTCAAGAAGGTCATCAATCCTAGGAATGGGGTAGCGGTTCCTGACTGTGATTTTGTTTAAGGCTTTGTAATCAATGAAGATTCGCCAAGTCCCATCCTTCTACACCAGTACAATCAGGATTTCACAAGGGGAGGAATTGGGTATGATGCGCCCCTTTTGAAGAATCTCTTGGATATGACGCTTCATTTCATCATTCTCCAATAGTGAGCACTGATATACTGGTCCATTAGGTAGAGGTTCATCGGGGGTCAGATCAATCGGATGCTTGACTTGGCAGTGTGTCGGTACCCTTGTAGGTGAGGCGAAGATGTCTTTGTATTCTTCCACGATCATGTCTACTTGCTTCTGCTGCAAAGAGAGGCATTGTGTAGAGGCCATGGATGTGGCGGCAACCTTATGCTTACTATGAGCATGAATCACAAAGAAGATGAACTTCTCAATCTGTGAAATGACCTTTCTTCACTGCTTAACAGAGATTAAATAAATAGCATTAGGTGGTGCCACCTATGGGATCTTGTACAATTTTCTACCCAAAGCAATAATAATACTATAGGATCTAGACTCATACACAGCATGACGCTTCCACAAATATGGTTGTCCTAAAATAAAATCACAAACTTAAAGGGGATAAATATCACATAATACCTCATCTTTGAAAGGCTTGATGTTGTAGGGAAGATGGCATTGTTGGTTGACATGGAGTTCTCTTCCTTGACGAAGCCAATTGATGGTGTAGGGTTGTGGGTATGGTGTCATTGGTAGGTTCAACCGCTTGACGGCCTCTGTTGAAATCAGGTTCTTTTGACTACCATTGTTGACATTGAACTGAATCGGATCCCCCTTGACCCACATCTGCAAGTGGAAGAGGTATTCCCCTTCCTTTGGTTCTTCTGGTTTTCTTAGCTGGACTTTGGTGGTAGAGACCATGGCACTAGTTTCAACATCGATAATCTTCTTCCCTCCTTCAGGATTTGACTTGGAATCAGAATTGACCTCTGACTCAGAAGCATTCAGCTCAGCCACGAGGGACTGTTTGGATTGTCATTCGTCAGTGTTGTGCCAAGGACGTTTATGGTACTCACACCATTTTCTTGTGTCCTTCTTCATCTTCTCGTTGCCCTTCTTGTGTTGTGGCTTGGACAGATTTTCCTGAGGGAGTCCATCTCGACTTAGTCCCTTGCTGTGTAGGTTGGGGTTTCCTTTTCCTTGCTTCGGCAGTGAGGGGTTTCCAGATCCAAACACTCGTCATTTATGCTTAAATTTCTTCTCGATATTGACAGTGTATCTATAATTCGTGCCCAATGAGGCGATGTCCAGGAACTCCATTTATGTTTGAATGTATCTATGCAAATAGTCACGGTATTTGAGCACCAGATGATGCTCAAAATATTTGATACCCAATTTGGTGCATAAGGTATGGAAATTATTGGTGAAGTCTGGTACTATCTGGTCCCTTTCTTGACATAGGGTGGTCCATCTGGTGTACTCATTCTTGTAGCTTCCAATAGGGTAGTATTGTTCTTTAATGGCATCCTAGAAGGAATCCCATGTAGGGGCCACCAAAAAAATTGCAGATTCCTCCATGTCCCTTTGCTCAAAGTAAGTATCCCACCAATCTTTAACATGGGGAAGGACCTTGAGGATTGAAAAAATGATCTTTTCCCTATCGAAAAAATTGTGGACCGAAAAATATCCTTCGTGAAGATTCAACCATTTATCTATAGCATATACATCTATCAGTCCTTCAAATAATGGAACATCAAAATTTACTTGTACCTTGAAGGGGGTTGCATGGCCACTTGATGAATATGCTTCTCCAGTGGGAAACCATCGAAGGATCTCCATGAATTTCTCCATCATTTCGTTCCTTTTTCGCAAGAGGAATTCCTCGAGCAACATTTTAATAGGATCTCCTGCTCCATCATATTTCTTTTCATCTCCCATGGGTTGTTGTTAGGCTCGTCGCAGCTGATCTGGTAATGGCTCAATTGGTTCGAGTCCAAACTTCTTGTACCTAGACCTTGTTGGGGACATGCACGAAGAAAAAGAAATGAAGAGCAGACCACTCTGATACCACTGATCCAGATTTAGGAGCGAAACAAACTGATTAACATACTGAATACAATAAACACATAGATAGGAAGAACAACACAAATATACAGTGAACAATATCTTCTATTAAATAATAAAATAGGTTGAAACTGTAAAACTGCACAACTGAAACTTGCTCGAATGGTGGTAGCTATCTCTAAGAAGAGATGTGGCTACTACGTGCATCCTTCTGAGAAGAATAGATTAAAATGAGGCTCCAAAGGCCCTTTTCATATTACTCATGAATGCAAAAACCCTAGACATCCAAAAACCTAACCCTAGAAGGTGAAATGCCAAAAGTCATGTGGGCCCTGTGGGTAACTTGGTGTAATTTGGTACCTCAACTTCCTAGGATCGTAAATTTTTCATACGACCTCCATTTTAGGCGCGTGATAGCCCATTAGAAAGGTCTTTCAAATAACTACACATTCTGCCATCAAAATTTGACTCTATCTATAGTTGGATTGTGGTGAGTAAAAAACAACGTTTAGGGCCTCAAAATAGACCTGGAAGTACAGAAAGATGTGATAACATGAAAACATACAAAATAATCCAGTTGGATTAGGTGAGAGGCCACCCATATCCCCCTGGAGAATGTGTGAGGCTTCAGACAGCCCCACACGTGTAGAACTCACAATTATAAAGCTATACAAAAAGATGTGTTGAATAAAAAATGGACATAAGGAGCCAGTTTGAATATGTGGGTGGCCACCAATATCCACCTAGATCAAAGTATGATATCTGGGACCTATTTTTCATTCACCTGCTCTTATTGTTTTTCATTTCTTCTCCAAACCTTCATATATATGACATTAATGTTTTCCTTCATGGGAGGCTCTATTATGTTTATACAATTTCGAGCTATGTGACCATAATTGTGGAATTTGTAACATTAAATATTGGAGAGAACCACATAACCATCTCTTTTTTGAACATTTCTTCCATATGCTCTGCAATATACAACTTTATGTCCAAAGTTAGTACATGTAAAACAATGACCCAAAAAGAAATTTTGATACTTGGGAGTGAATGATATTCTTTGTGGTGTAGTTTTTCTGAATTCCTTCCTTGGTTGATCACAAACTTCTCTTTGGTTTTTTCCTTCACAATGATTGAAGCTTCCTTGTTTCCTGAATGTAAAAGGTCTTATGTATTCATTCATCTCTAAATATTTTTTACCATGATTTCTTCCTCTAAGAACTTCTTCATAACTCTTTTGTTCTTATTCTTTCGTCATGGAGCTTGAACCTTCCTAAAAATGAACATTCTTGTATCCTATTCCATATTTTTCATTGTATGGATTTTGAATATTGAGAATGTTTTCTAACACCTAAGAAATTTTAAATTTCTTGTTGAGCTTGTTGACTTCAACTCTCAATGTCATGACTTCCTTTTCAAGCTTCTCACACTATTTTTCTTTCTTCATCATCTGGATCTGCATTACTTCTTCCGTTATTTTTCCTTATTCAAGTTGGGTTTTCAAGGATATGATTTCTTCTTTGAATGATTTGTTTTTCTTCCTTTATTTCTTCATCTTATCTAAAGAATTGATTGATTCTGCCTCAAGTTCCACTTCACCTTCTTCTTCATCACTTTCAAGAGTTATTTTCTTAGTTTTCGTAGCCATAAAGTGTACTCTTTCTAAGTCACTATCACTTTCACCATATTCATCAAATGAGGAATTCTCTTCTCTTGACTAGAGATTTTTCTTGAAGACTTTCCTTTTATCTCCTTTCTTGCTTCCCTTTTGATATTTCTTTTCTTTCTTGGGATCTCATTCTTCATCACTATCTGACTTCTTAGCCTAAGGAAATTTATTTGCAAAATGACCAATTTTACCACAATTAAATTATTTTAACGGAATTATACCTTTGTACTCATTGTTTACTCTCTTCAAATTTCTTACAAAGTTGTATATTTCTTCATCTTTGTTTGAAACATTGTTGTAGCTTAAATTTGTCTTTGAATTGTTCCTTTTCTTCTTCTTTATCATTTTGGATGTTTTGAAAGTTGCTTCCTTCTTGGATGGGTTCTCTTGTTCTATTCTCATTTCATAAGTTGTAAATATTCCATGTAGCTCATCCATGCTCAAGGTATCAAGATATTTTCTTTCTTCTAGAGCTAATATATTAGGATCAAATCTCATTGGAAGAGATCTTAGTACCTTTTGAACAATCATAGATTATTCAAATTCTTCTCCCAGTCATTTAATTGCATTCATTGTTTCATCAACTCGTAAAAAGTAAGATGCAATGTCTCCATATTCTTTCATTTTCAACTATTCAAATTGACCTCAGTAAGTCTGAAGCTCAGCTGCCTTGAATTTGGCATATCCTTCGTAAACATTTTGAAGTTTGTCCTAAATTTCCTTTGCAGAATCACAATTCATAACCTTGATATATACTGAATCAACCATGACACTCAACAAAGAATTTTTAGACCTCGAATTGTTTTGACTGAGTTTATTTCCATCATTATCTATTGGGGGAGTGATGGGCTCTTTGTATCTGTCTACTACTTATTGCCAAACATCAAATCCATGTGCTTGTACATATTTTTTCATCCTTATTCTCTAGAAGACATAGTTCTATCCATCAAATTGTGGTACTCCAATATTAGCATATTCCATGATCTCCCTTCCAATGATTAGACTATTTTCTTGAAGGACCTACTATGATACCAATTGTTGGAATATTGTGAGGGGGGTGAATCAATATGAGCACTTTTTACCACTTTCAATCACAATATATATAAACTTCAAATTTATCAATGGTATTCAATATTTTATCACTCATGCATTCAGTATATCATTGCATCATAAAAAATATCATTAATTAGTGCATAATAAACAACCACAAATAAACAGTACACCAGAATTTATGTGGAAACCCAAATGGGAGAAAACCACTGAATGCTTTCTTATATTTATCTAGAATAAATTCATAGGAAGCACCAACTTAAAAAATATCCAACACCAACTAGAAGGAGGATCCAACCCCCTATTTGTAGGATCCAACCGTAAGGAAGCTACAAATCCTTGAATTCTTCAGCTACAACTGGAAGGAGGATCTAGCTCGTAGTTTACAGGCTCCAACCTAAAGGAATATCCAACTCCTTGTGTTCTCTAGCTCCAACCATTAGGAGGCTATGACCCCTTGATTTATAGGATACAACCTAAAGGAATGTCCAACTCCATGTGTTCTCCAACACCAACTGAAAGGAGGCTACAACCCCCTTTCCTTGCCCCGTCCTTACACCATTAAATATAACTATAGACTTAAACTATCAATACCATTGATTAACCTGTAACTTCCACTATCACTCATACATCAACCTGTCACTCTCACTATCATGTCAACCTATAATTTATGATCAACCGATCATCCAATCTATCATTGTCCCTGTCACCGTCATTGTCACTGATATACCATCATCAACCAACTATAACCATATCCACACACATGGATACCAAAACCATCACTGTACCATGTACATCAACCATGTACATAAACCATGTACTAGAACCTCTACCATACCATGTACATCAACCATGTACCAAAACCTGTACCATACCATGTACATTAACCATGTACTAGAACCTGTACCATACCATGTACATCAACCATGTACCAGAAGTTGTACCATACCATGTACATCAACCATGTACCAAAACCTATACCATACCATGTACATCAACCATGTAACAGAACCTATACCATACCATGTACTAGAACCTGTACCATACCATGTACATCAACCATGTACCAGAAGTTGTACCATACCATGTACATCAACCATGTACCAAAATGTGTACCATACCATGTACCAAGATCACCAAGAAGTTCTTCTAGAAACATACCATGTCATCATCAACTCATGAACCATAACATCACCAAGATGTATCTCAATATCACCAATCATGTACCATAATATATCCCAAGTGTAGGTACCATAACATCAATGATCAACCATATACCACAATCATATACCAAAACCATGTAACCATGTACCATGCATCAACTATGTACCAAATGATGTGCCTCAACCAAGCACCAAAGAATGTGCCTCATACATATGCCACCATATACCAAGTCTATACCTCAACCAGATCACAATTATGTGCTTATAACAACCATGGCATATCCCAAACCAGATACAAAGGTACCATAACATCACTCAACCATGTAGCCAAGATGTAACTCAAACCATGTGCCTCAAGCATGTGTCAACATCCATAAACCATGTAGCAAGAGATACCATCAAACATGTGCCATATAAATCATGATATTTCTCAAGTATATACCATTCAACAACCCATGTTGCAAGTATTCAAGATGTTCCTTAAGGAATATACCACAACTCATAAAGACATGTCTCAATCATGTGCTAAACCTTCCAATATGAAAGTCTCAAAACACATAGAATAAGATACCTTTATATGTTGTAGAACCTGGATGCATCACATCTCAAACCATGCCTTCCTGGGCATAAGAAACTTGGAATAAGATTCCTCCCTCATATTTTTCTTAGCCTTGCAGGACCAAGACATGTATCACACGGGGTCTCACGTGACGAGGGTCGTACGAACTACGAGGGTGCCTCATAGGACAGCAGTAGCCTAACCCGCGGGGGTCATCTAAATTAGGGTTTATCGAAAAACCTTTTCTCTCCTATGCAATACTGAAAATTTCTCACTCCTTTCTCTTTCGTTGTCTCATATTCACCATTTCAAATTCGCCAATAGATCACTTGCTCACATAGAAGATATTCATTGTGTGTAAGTTCTTATGAGAGGCTTCTTGTTGTGTATTTATACTTTTACAATTGACTTTTTTCATTAACTTTAGGGGAAACCTATGATTTCTTGTTACAACCACTTTACCCTTTAATTAATGACTTATAACTATTTAGGGGCTTCTTAACCATTCTTTGGGGCTTCCAACTTCATGACGTTATAACTCCTCAACCATGAGGAACTATGTGATGTTCTACCTACCGTTGGAAACAAAATGATGAGTACTATCCATATATGAGTGTGTTGCATGCATTTACACTTTCCTTCATATCGTTATTACTCAAACAACTTCGAGCTTCATGACCACACCTTTGGGGATTATTGTAGACTTCTTCAAATGCACCCATCACATATGTTGGCATCAATGACAACCACTTATATTGATATCAATGACAACCAATTGTCAAACAAAATCAATGAAAACTAAATATCCAACACCACTCACACTACAAAATCCCTTGTACTTTACTCAACTCTATAATATAACTGATTTTGTGTCCATGTTCACTATCAGGGTTATATATTTGAATGACTAGTCACATCCCAACACTTTAATTCGTGGACTCTCTTTTCAACTTCATTTTCCTTATTTTTTCCTTGCTCTCAATTATTTAGGTTCATTTGCATTATCTATTCTTTAAAAATATTTTCCTTTCCTACCAGTGTGTGTTCTAGTCTATGCACCATTATGTGTACTTACTCACACACCATTTTGTGCACTCCATAGTTGTTGGAAAAATGGTTGTCATTGATGTCAATTTTAGAAGAAGTCAAGAAACCTCTAAAAGTAATGGGTATGATTGAAGAAGTCTCCAAAGTGTTACCCTTGTGGAGTATATTTGTATGGACCTCACAGGAAGATGCTTTGAATAAGTCTACAAGAATCCCATAGGTGTGGTCATGAATCCTAAATTTGACTAAGGAAAAAGAGGTTGAATAACATTAAAAAACCTCGTAGATGGATAGTCCTCATCGTGTCATTTCTAACAGTAGGCGATACACCATGTGGTTCCTCATGGTTGATAAGTTATGATTTCTTAAAGTTGAATCCTCGAAGTAGTGATTAAGAATCCCCAAACGATTTCAAAATGAGGTTACAAGTTGGCCCAAAATTAACTAAAGGAGAAAATTTGTTGCAACTAAAAGTTATAGGCTGACCCTAAAGACAAGTAAAGGAGTTGGTTTAAAAAGTAAAAATACACCTCAAGAATCCTCTCATTTGTATATACACAAGTTCATTGATTATCTATCTATCAAGTGATCTCTTAGTGAATCTGAGGTAGTGAATTTGAGGAGGAGAATATGAAGCAATGAAGAAAGGGTAAAGGTCTCAGAACGGTAGAGGAGAGAGAAGGGTTTATGAAAACCCTAATTTAGATGACCCTCGCGGGTCTAGATTAGATCATCCCATGAGGCACCCCCATGGGTTGACTGAGGATCGTCATGCCAAGCCTTGCCAGATGATTGGTATCTGTCCAACGAGGCTGAGGAAAATTCAATAAATATTTTATCTTGTGTTGGTTAAAGATGATATGCATCAGGTTGGTCTGTTGGTCTGAGATTATATGCATCAGGTTTTATTCATGAGTAAAGGTATGTCTTTATGTATATTTGATGCTTGTATAATGGATGGTTTGGCACATGCTTAAGGCATGTCTTGGAGGCATTTTTGTACAGGGTTGCATATGGTTGAGGTACATGTCTTAGTGATATTTATACATGCTTGAGACATATCCTTCGTACTTGGTTTATGGATGTTATGGTTCATTTTTAGAGGCGCGTCTTTGTGATATTGGTACACATTTGAGGCATATACTTCGTATATGGTTTTGGATGTTATATACTTGAGGAATATCTTATGGTACATGGTTCATAGAGGATATGGTACATGCTTGAGGTATATTTTGGCACATGGTTTGGATACTTGATGTTGGGCATATGTTTTTATGTTGGTATATGATATATGTGAATGGATTAGGTTGATGATGATGATGTACGAATATCAGTAACAATGACAATTACATGTTGATGTATCAATATCAGTGACAATGATAGTGATAGTGACAGATATAGTGACAGTGACAGTGATAATGACAATGACAGTGACATTGGTAGTGACAAGTTGAGTCTACATTTATATTGCATGGTGAAAGGAAGGGGAAAGGAAAGGGGGTCGTAGCCTCCTTTCAGTTGGATCTAAAGAATTCAAGGAGTTAGAGAGGGAAAATTTAGGGAGTTGTAGCTTTCTTCAGGTTGGATCCTATAAACAGGGGGTTGGAGCCTCCTTTCAGTTGATGCTAAAGAATTTGGAAGTTGGTGCTTCCTATGAATGCAATCTTTGATACATAAAAAATTAATCTGTGGTTTTCTCCCATTTGGGTTTCCACGTAAAAATATCGTGTGCACTATGTATGATGTGATATATTTTTGAATGATATTGTTTATGGTTATATGTTCATGAAAATTTAAATGAAGGCATAAGTGATAAACTTTTGATGAATTGATGCATACATATTCTGGTTAAAAGTGGTAAAAAT
>JASDQU010102631.1:0-10836 GCA_032191745.1 Picea mariana
AGCTTGTTCTCAGACTTCATAGAATTCGTCATGGCTTGCTTGACTTGGTCAAACCCTAGATTTGACTAGAAATCCAAACTTCACGTCTTGGCCTTCTGAGAGTACTAGGAGATGCGTTGGGCTAGGGCGCACTAATCTGTCCGGAGATTAGGTCAATCTCGTCACTTAAGGTGCCTCGACAAGAGGTTTAGGGTTTCTGCAACTGCTTATGCTGGTAACCCTAGCTGCAGTGCTTTTGGAAGCTGCCCCTGTTAATAACCCTAGCGGCAGTTACTCAACGAGCTCAATATCTAGCGGTTATGTTTCCTTCCAGCGTTTTAGGCTAACTGAAGGGGTGTGGGCCCATAACCTGTTAGAATATAGAAGATGGTGTGCTTGTTTTACCATTGACGATACCCTCGTCACCCAACCACGAGCCGAAGCCTCCCTCCAAGCACCTTAACCTTGACTGAGAATTCCTCCGGAAGCAAACCCTAGGATAGATAGCCAAACAAAGGACAGTGCATCTCTCCCCAAGGATAGCGCAACACAAAAGACTGATCAAATAGTCCCAAACCCTAGCCAAGAGAAATCCAAGCCAATATTGAAACTAGTTGTTGCTGCAGCTGCACCTGCAACCCTCCTCCAAACCTGCGCACCAACTGGGAAACTGCAATTCTGAGATGCTGTCAAATGAGAACTGGCGCCCTGTATTTATAGTAATCCTGCCAGTTTGTTGGGGCCGACNGGGTATGTGTCTGTTCAGTATATTATTATTAATTCTGGCCGACTTCTTCTCTTGGAGGCTAATAGCCTAATATAAATTATCTTCTTGAGCCGACAAGGCTTCTAGGGTTATTAGCCAATTCATTAGGGCTTCTCTTGCTTCCCGGAGTCTTCTATTCTCGTCAGGTTCACACGTGGGGGTAAATACCTCCCGCAGCTACCATAATATTAACACCTGGCTCCAACAAGCTATTACACTCATGTATCCCTTCAGATAATATGGTCCCAATAACACATTTAGTGTATTTAATTAAATTAAGCCCAATAATAACCAAAATTACGAAAATCATTGGAATCCCTCGGAACCAAGAGAGAACTGTGCGGAAATGATCTTGATGATAAAAGATGGTGAATGGACTAGCCTGGGATCCATATAACCCCTCCAAATTACCCTCACTTTACTCACCCCTCCAAATTACCCTCACTTTACTCCTTTGGCCAGGCTAATATAAACTCACAATGCATGATTCAGCAAGGTATGTGTTGCCGTCCTAATACACACTTGCAAACATGAGCTAAGTCCTACTCACTTAGTGTGTCCTTGGAGGCACAATACCTAGGTTCAAAGCCCACGCTGTCACTTTGACTTGAACCTCTTCCGTCTAGGCTTACTCCTAGGGAAGCCAAGGGGGGTAGACCCTAGTTACTAGATGAATTCTAGGAGTTAATTTTAGTTTATTAAAGGTGAAGGGAAGCTAGCCTATATGGCAAGCAACAATGCAAATGCAAATCTTTAAATGAGAGTCAAACATTTCCCTAAGTCAACTACGACTAGTGCCTAAGGTTGGGCAAGGGGTCAATTAGATTATACAGTTAAAGGATTAAATACAATTATACAAGAAACAAATAACGATATAGGATACAACATGAATTATGTTACAATTGAGATATACAAATTGAAATACAAGATAGCTTAAAATGAGCAAGACAAGTTAGATAATTGCACAATATATATAAAATGAACAAAAGAATTGCTAAGGTAAGAAATATTAAACTCATAAAATGAAATGATTGAAACAAATCATACATAACCTTTGTGAAAAGGAAATAACTACAAATAATGATTTTACAAATATACAAGGAAAATAGATTTTGGACCAATCACATGAGATAGCACAATAAAGATATTACTTGAAATGTGAATTGCTTGAAATACCCAAATGTATGAAAATGTGAATTCCCTTAAAGTGTGATTGTAAAACTTGAGATGAATACTTGCTTGAGATATAAATACCACAACTATAAGATTGCTTGAAAATGAACTTGAAATGCTATGTTGTGAGATTGCCTTGAAAAATGTATTGCAAGTGTTGTGAATGTAGTGAGTAGCTTAATTTTAATAGATTTTAGATGTCACTTTGATTAGGGGATTTAAGTTTGATATATTGAGTCCTAGACTATGTGACTACCCCAAAACCGTTATTGTTCTGACCAAAAGGGAGTGTTGGGTGCTCAAGAAGTATGGCAACAAGGCCTACCCTAGTTCCACAGGTCAAACCCAAAGTTTCAAGGTACTCCACCCGGTGGATGTCGAGCGTCGTGAGATCGTCCCCGACCTAGCACCCCGAGCTTCTTTCCAAGTCTTTGATTTTATGGTGCAAAAACAATAAGTGGTTGTGGATGCCTAGTTACTACCTCCAACCTTTGCCCTTTCTTGTCACCCAAGATCCAACTAAGTGGCAAGGGGAGGGAATACGGGACAAACGTTGGGAACATAAATATTACTTGAGCAATGATTTTAAATTAAAACAAGTCTTCTGTTATTGCAAGGAATGGCTAGGTGCCAGTCTCTTACAAGATGGGGCAAAATAAATGAATTGAAAAGTTTTATTAGTTTGCTTTAACAAATAATGAAATTAGTTTATTGCTTGCTTTAAGAAATGAATGAAATTACAATCCCAAAACTACGGTCATGTGGAGGCACTATGCCTACCTTTTGACCAATATGGGTATTAATTAAAGAGTTAAAAATTAAATTTGCTTGAAAGAATTGAAATAACTTGAAAGCAAAACTATCACAACTATGGCACATGTGGAGACACAATGCCTACCTTTTGGGCCAAAGTGGGTACTTAAAAAGAAGGAAAAATGCTTGGAAATAAAATGCAAACCACTCAATGTCTCAAGTGGAGGCGCAATGCCTACCTTTTGGCCAAGTATGGGTGTAAAAGTAAAAGCAAGAAAGGAAATCCTAACTATTACAATATCAGATATTTACAAGAATGCCACCCAAGAGACTCTAAAGGGTGGCTTACAATGATATAGAAGATGTAAGAGGGAAGGGGACTTGATGTCCCAACTTAGAAATGCCTTTTGGAGGCCTTTGAGGCTAAATCACATGTAGCAACTCTCATTTGATGCTAAAAATCTGCATAAAATATGTCAAAGGAAATATCCAAAAAATGCTACAAAACCATGAAATTATTAGATAGATTAGCCCAATGATACATAAACTTAAATGAAAGCTTGAGATTGATTTTGAAACTTTTAGAACCTATTCTATATCATAACAATATTTAGAATGAGAAAGTAGAATAAGAGAGAGGAAAGGAAGCAAGGTTAGATAATCATAGAAACTTTGATAGATTAAAAGAAGTGGCTTTCAACTCTAAAACCAATCTTCCAATCCCTTAGTGAATCCCAAGTAAGCTTGCCTCTTGCTACACAAAGAAACATGGAGGTGAGAGCATCCAAAGAAGCTTGCAAAATACTTTCCAAACTTACTATGAAACTACCACAAAATCAATAGCAATACCACTACCAATAGCACCCAAGCAAAATACTTTACTTGGGTCTCCAAGCATAAACTAGTGAAGCAAAATGCAAAACTAAATAGAAAGATATCACCTCACGCATAAGAAATGGAGACACCAAGAAGACTCCCAATGTACAACAAAGATTCTCCAAAGATTCTTTTATTATCCACCAAAATGTCACTACAAATACTTGTAGCAATATCCACACATGAGAGAGCATGAGAGAGCATGAGAAAGAGAGGGAGAGGAGAGGAGGAAATTGGGCATAGTAGAAGTGCTATGAGAAGAGATGGTAAAATGAGGAGAGGTCTCAATTTATAGGAAAGGAGGAGGAGGGAGCCCACTTGGATGGGCTCCAAGTGTCACCCATCCAAAGGAGGAGGGTCCCACTTTAGCTTCATGAGAGCAAGTGGATGGATGAGGGTTGAGTTGGGAAGGGGGAAACCCCTTTCCCTATTATTTAAAAGTCAAGTGGGGTCAAGTGGGGAACTTTTGCAAAGTATTGGAGGTCCCCATGGCTCAATTTATTTTTTATGAGATATTGGGCAAAGAGGGGGGTGCCCCTCTTCTAAGAGGATGGTGAGTGTGGGTTGTGGGTTAGGCTAAGGGGGTTTTTCTAAGTTGAAAATTGCTTTCCTAACTTAGAGGAGGCTATTGGGACACTTCTCCCATACTCTCTCATGACTTTCATGATTATTACAAAATTCAGTGATTTTAACTAAGCCAATTACATGCTGATTTTTTACTGACTCTGACTCTTCATGGACAAAGCCCTAGCTGAACTTGTCCAACTGAGCTGAAACTTTGTCCAAGGGTGTAGGGGGTCTCATTCCAATTCTTTTGAGCACAAATACCCGTATCAAAAGCCCAGGGACCTAGTTTTTACAATATTTATCAAAAATTAATTGATTAATTAATTAATTAAATTCCCAACCTTAGGAAATTTTAATTAATTAAAAAAAACCTATCTAGACTTGACGGAATTCTGCGAAACTTTTTGAGTTGTCTTACATGGTCATTTACATCATTCCTAAACACTAGCTACCAGAGGATGACTTCATTAGAACACCTTTCACCACTTTGGAGAATTTATTGTGTGAGAGTGAAAAACTCAAGGGAAATTAATAAGGTTGGTTAGGCCAAATTAATAACCTGAGGATAAAAAACACTCGGTGAAAGGACTCTCCTAATGAAGAAATCCTAAGGTAACCGACCTAACTATGATCCATGCAGACCTATTACATTATTATCCCACGCTGGGGAGTGGAAATTCCATTTACAAAAATGTGTTGAAGACCAAAATTGCCTTGTAGAACCAACAAGTCTTCAACTTGGTAGCACCATCAGGTGCATATCTTCATGGTACATGGAGTTGACCCCCTAGTTGAATAGGTGGTCAACAGTATGGATATAAGAGGCCTCCTGAAAACTGCTGCTAAGTATAGCAACTCGGTCCCACAACAACTCGATCAACCCCTCAAAGAACTGCTCTACTGGGTAACCAATCTCATGGAAGCAAAAATTGGCTCTCACCTCAGTGTCAGTTGCTGACCTGTCTAGTACTGGAATCCCGGGTTCCCAAGCTAATATCAGAAAGGAACCACCATGTTGTCGTTGCGCCACCATGATCATAACCATCCAAACGTCGTGCCCAACCTACATTCTCCTCTCCTAGAACTCCAAGTTGAAATACCTGTAAAGGTTGAACCTACTACCATGAATAGTAGCCCGCATAAACATCCATATGAAGTCATGGCCAGCAAATCTACTGCCATGCTTGATCTCAAATATCGAAAAAGGAAGTCTCTCTCGATCACAGGAAATGACTCTGAGCTACTCGTGTACTCTAAACATCTCCCCATTGGATAACTCTATCACAAGTGCTGCCCCACACTCCAAAGACATCACCGAAAAGTGCGTGAACTCTGATGACATACTATCTTCTCCCTACACCTTCGATAAACCTGTGATGCGATCAATCGACATACTCTCCCACTCTCACTCAGAAATGGGCAAGGATTGCATCATCATACTCTTGTCGAGTGGCAGTGTCCTGATGTCGTAGCCTCCTATAGTTGCACGTGGTCGAGCCCCTTTCGCGCTGGAAAAACCCTAGCCTGCGTCTTAGTTGTCATTCACTTTGCAAACATTTTCCAAGGAACACCTAATCGTTCTAACTCAGCATTGATGAGCACCATAATAAACCCTTTATGGTATAATGCGGTTTCAGGGCTCCTTCATTTCCTTACAGCCTTAGCCATTTTTGTTAGGATCTTGACCAGGTAATAGGGCATATTGAGCGGTTTATCCTCCTTCAAGTGCATAAGGATCAAAATGTGGTAGTGATATGCCACACTAAGCCTACCTTCACAGGTAATAAACTTCTGTAAAAAGAAAACCTCATTCCAGGGAGGAGATAATGCATCCCTTTGTATGCCCTTTCTTAGATCGAGCAATGGAGAAGGTTTTGTGAGGAATTGAGACCAGTTCTCACCTGCAATTCCGAAATTTGTGTACAATTTCTCTACCTGTCATGAAGGCCCTGTTACTTGGATTATTGACTCCTCCGAGACTGAAATCGTTAATTGTCGCATTGTAGCTTGACTACCATCAAAGGTTTGGGCGAATTCCATTTCCAATTGGGTATCCAAGCCATGAAATCGCTCAAGGAATCCAACCCTACCAGCGCACGCGAACACCTCCATGACCGTGGAGTTAGCTTTGATATCCTTAATGTTGTCAGGTTCAGTTATGTTAACCGACCTGTAATATCCCCAACTAGGCTCGACTAGGATATTAAGATCTTATATGCAATTATATTGTTCTTGGCTGTCATTTTTCTATAGATTCTTTGCATTCATTATACTAAAGACATTTCGTCAAACATATTGCAGCCAATCTAGATACACATAGAATAGAAGAGAAGCATGGAGTATTTTTATTATGAATGAAGATCTGAATACAGCAATACAATGGCTATTATGGTAGTTGCAATACATCAATGAAAAACACACAATACAAGCTAAAAACCTGGAACCACGACATGGCCTCCTCCATAGATGAGATCAAACTCTCCAAGTGCCACAATCTCTCCAAGCAAATTGCTACAACCCAAAACTGAATTCAAATCACCAGATGAAGCTCCAATGAAGATCCTAGATAGATCCTCCTCCTTGTCTAGCTAGGGTGGATATTGCACCACTGAAACTAAACTACAAAGAAAGGGTTTTGCAAAAACCCTAACGAAAACCTTGGCTCTAAGAGCACTCCAAAGAGATCAATCCAAAACATAATGCAAAGTGAAGCGCTACCCCTCCTTTTATTCTTTCTCTATGCCCTCTAGAAATTTCCCCTTTTGACTAAATCAAACATTGTAGATTTTAACCTTGTATAATTATTTACTGCAAACAGATTTTCAGTAAAAGAACAAAAAAGATACAATGGCAAATACACACATTACACAGAGATTTTTCCCCTGGAAACTCAAACCGAGAAAGCCAGCATATTCTATATTCATTCATTATCCTACATTGTTTACAATACAATATACATATAGGAGCCAACGGCATCCAAAACCCTAACCCAATGACCTGGATTAGTCAACAACCATAATTCCTTAACCAGAAATAGAAAACCATCAGCAAAAAACCATGTGCCGAAAAACAGCCCAACAATGGACACGAAAAACGAGGCAAAAAAAAGGTGACACATTTCCCAAGGCAAAAAAATCGGGGGGGCTAGTGGCCCCCACTCAAATCCCCCCGCACGCCCGACATAACGTAGTAGGCACAAGAACTAGTTGTGCAAAGAATATAACACATACCCAACAAACATGACCCTTATTCCCCTTTTACCTTTTTACTTAAAGATTAAAAGTCACGTTTAATAATGTTTAAGTAACTTATTAATCTAAAAGTCACTTTATGTCCTTTTTAATTAATGTCACTTTAAAAATGTAACATCTCCTAACTAAGTGACATTAAATAACCCTTGACTTCCTTTTTTCTTCACTGACAAACCTCAGAAGTCATTTTCGACTGTTGAACAGGGGAACCCAAAAATGGGGACATGACAAATCCGCCCTTCCCAAAGGTTGCTTGTCCTCAAGTAATGCCATCACACCCATAGAAACAACAAACTCAACCAAACTGAAACTACTGATGATCCCCGGGTCCCAAACCAATCTGAAAGATGCGTAGCACCTGCTCAATTTTTGTAACTATGGTCGGTCTTCATAATGTATATATTCGAAAAAGAATAATCTAGAAAAGAATATGTGTACTTGTAAAAGTCGGCCCTACCAAAAGGTATTAAATTAATATTTGATTATTAACCTAAAGGAAAAGTCAGCCCCAGCATAAAGACACCTCACGAAAAGGTGCCTCTTGAAAGGTCATCTCTCCAATATAAATAAAGGGATGTCTCACCTCATTTGAACACAAGAAGTTCGCTGAGCTAAAAGAAGGAAACCACAGATTTGAGGCAATCGCGGCAAGGGTTCATCTAAGGTCTCTTGGGGTATTTATCTTGTTCTATTTTGTTGTTGTATTTCTGGTTGCTCTATGTCTCTTGAAGAGCAAGGTTTGGTTGGGAAATCTTTGTACTGTCTTCAAATTTGGCACGAAATTCTTCTAGAGAAAAGGTTGTTGGGTTTTTCCCCCTGTTGGGGTTTTCCCAGGGTATTTCTTATGTCTCTTGTGCATGTTGATCCTTGTTTTTTTCCGCTGCTAGTTAGTTGTATGTTTTAGTGTATGGTTAATTTATGATGTAAAAGGCATAAATCTGGTTAACATTATCATAAGAAATTAATCATCAGATCTGAAGCTAGAAAAACAACATGTTATCAGAACTATCAGATCTGCCATTGCACAATTTCAGAGACAGTTTTTGAATGAATTGTTTTAAAGTAAACCACAACACCTTCAAGAAGGTTTCAAGAGGCAACGAAATGGTTTAAGGGTTGGTATCCCTGATCGCGGGTCCAAAGCAGGCCCTTTCAGCCTAATCACAAGCATGTTTAAGGCTCTAACCACAAGCCGCACATGTTGAGCCCTATCTGCAGCATAAAGGGAAGGGCTTGAAGCCCCAGCCGCAGGTCCTGAAGGACATTAGAACCCTATCGCAGTCTTAAGGGGGAGATTAAGGCCTGGTCACAGGCTTGAAGAGGTCCCGCAGACCAAGCCGTGGTTCTGAGAGACCTTACAGCTAGGCCATAGGCCTATTCCTTGTTACGAGTCCTACTAAAGGTACCCACAGGACTGTGAGGCCCCAACTGCAGCACACTACAGCAGGGCCGAAGATACTTCTTGAGTTGGCTGAAAAATTTATTGACTTTCATTGAGGTGTTACAGCCGGTTGAGACCTCTAAAGGCTTACCAAGTATTCCATTTTTGCAACAGCAATAGTTGCTTGAAGTTTCCAGTCTTAAATTTTTGTTCTAGCAGTTCAAGGGTATTTCAAACAGCCAAGACATTGGTTGACAACAAGGAGATTCTCATTATTACTTATCTCATCTACAACAACAAGAAAGCCTTAATTGCAATCTTGGGAAAATCTACCTTGCCATATTGAACAAGGCGCAACAACTCCTCTCACAACATCCCCACAATGACGCAGACCAATCACTGTCACAACCCTGTCGATCACCCTCATCATTTGAAGCAGTCTATCACTACGATGAATAACAGGGTCTCGCCACCAAATTGGAACTCCATCACTCCCAATGCCTACTAAAATCTCTGTGAACTGATCCAACAGAATTTGGATCTCTACCTGTGCACTTTGCGCACTGATCATATGGTCCAAATGAAAGACCTATGACATGGCCACAGTACCACCTGTCTCATCCAACTGACTCTAGTGAAACTTCCATGTCCTGTTGTATATAATGAGGGCATCAAATAATAGCAATAGATGCCTCTACCACTGCCTGCAAGACTAGAAAGTGACTAGTGCATTGGTCAACCCCAAGGGCATGACGAGGAAATCATAAGGAAGTCCGGAAGCAGACCTGTGACTATCCTGCTCCCTGGCCCTCATCTGATGATATCCCAGATGAAGCTTGGTCATCAAGGGATATCTTGCACCCTGAGGCTCACCCATCCACTCATTGATCCTTCGTAACCTGAACTCAATGGTATGCTTGAGGACTCTATTAGGAGGTCTCCCTGGAAGAAACGCCCCAAAACTGAAGAAAATTGAGGTCCTATGAGGCTGCCAACTAAGGTTTGTCTTTGACCTTGAGATTGGCTCTAAGTTTCAACCTTCAAAATTGTCCTTTGTTGTTTAAGGACAGCAAATAGTTTAGTGACTTTCTGCCCATAGTTTTTGTAGGTTAAGTATTCTTTGAGGTGCCCTTGCAAGTGTTTTCGTAACCCAAAGTTAGCACTTGCAATATAACTCAAAACAAGTAACACTTCCTCTAGATTAAACAACACAAGTAAGTTGATCTACACTCTAAGCATGCATGAAATGAACACAGGTATTTTTGGTCAACATGACCCTGGATAAAACCCCCCCCCGGGGAAAACCAGTTTGGAATGGAAGTATATATAAGTGGTGTCTAAAGCATAGAGTACGACAAGAAATACAATATAATGGAACCTGTAAACAAAGCAAGCTCCTCTCGAGACTTGCCAAAGGAACCAGGAAGAAATGCGCCCAAGACTAGTGTGCCTCTTCTTCTTGTTGCCAAATCCACTGAAGTGAAGCGCCCTTGACCCTGGATGCTCTGAAGAAGAATCCCTTGCACAAATGTGCTCTTGTGTGCTACCTCTCCACTGAAACAAACAGATCTGACTTCCTCCAACTGTAGCTCCTCCCTGTTAGGAGTGTGCCCTCCTCCTATGGTGCACCCTCCTCCAAGCAAGTGTGATCACCACTAAATAATAGGGTCTCTAGCTCCCATAGCTCCTCCATGAATAGAAGCGCCCAAGTTGCCCTCTTCCAATGCCTCCAACCTCATGCTCATGCTCCTCCTCAAGCTCTCCAAGTGAACATAAGAGTGAATGAGCCTCCTTAGGCCTCTTGCGCCCTCTTTGAGCAAATCATAAGGAAACCTAAAAGTGAATGGCTAGGATCATCCCAAGCCATTCCTAATCAATGGTTGAGATCGTCCCACAATAATCTCATCTCAAAACCCACTTTGGGTTAAGTTCCCTTAGTTTATTTTATGTCCCTCAATTCACCCACAAAGTGAATTAATAGTCACTTTAGGCTAAAATGACCAAATTTCACTTTTGACTTAAATCTCCTAAGTCAAAGTGAAATTAGACATAAAGTACAAAGTACAAGAGTACCAACATCTCCCTCTTGT
>JASDQU010102631.1:80416-100705 GCA_032191745.1 Picea mariana
TGAAAATTGAATTATCTCAACAAAAACTCAAAGAGCAAACCTTAGTATGCTTCTCCTTCTATTCTCCTCTTGTTCCTCCCTTTTATTTTGCCTTTAAGCAAATTGGAATTGGTTGAAGTAGTTGAACTACTTCATTAGTTAAGTTAACAAAAACTCAACCAACTTTTTTAGTTAAGGGGGAAAAGTAATAATCATAATAAGGGTTTTTTAAGTAAATAATAACTAGTAGGTGGGACCCCTTGTGACTCCCTTTAGCTTTCAACAATCATAACAAAACTAGTTAATTAAACAAAACATCCCTCCTTGTGACTCCCATCATCACATTCATATTTGACAATTTATCTCAATAATAATTGAAATTATTTCCAAAAAATATTACTCATATATCCAAAAAATAACGTGTTGTCCAAAATTCCATAAGTCAACTGTTATCATCAATTTATAAATAAATAAAAAACTTAAAATCCATATTTTCCACTCTGAGATGTAATCCTTCCCTTGTTGTTGCTATCACCTTTTGATCTCTCTAAAATTGCCTTTGGTTGTGCTGAGCCTTTAGGCCTAATCTCGCTGATCACCAAAGAGAAATCATCCCTCAAATGCATGCGTGAGGACACGGATTTATCAGAGCCATTGGAGGGTGAGGAAGGGGTATCAGTGGCTTTTCCCTTGTCGGGGGCATGGTGGGCCTCGGTTTTCAACCTTTTACTTGCATGGGAAGACTGAATTGGTGAGTGGATAGGGGCAACTTGGACAATTTGATTGATAGGCGAGGGAGCAGGTAAAGACAAATTGGGCCCGCCATGATGTTGAGAGACTGTCAGGTGGACAATCTCTTTCCATCCATCATTTTCGGGAACTTCAGGTTGCAATGAGACATGAGGGGGCACAGGGATACCAGGGACCCATGGGGCTTGGAAGGGAGGCCTTTCAGGCCTAGGTTGGACCACTCCTTGCCGAATCCAAGTAAAAAACCCAGCCTGAAATAGCTGGCCTAACTCTTGCGAGTCAACATCAAAGTGTATGGAGAATCTTGGCCTTCTAGGGCCCCTGTTCCAATTACCTCTTCCTCGATTACCTCTGTCGTGGCTACCTCGGCTAAAAAATCTCATTCCTGTATGCATAATTGATTAAAAAATAGTCTCTTTAACAACCATACATGACAAATCCTTTTAAAATATGAAATAAATTTGGGCTCAACAACATATCAGACTCATGCAATCTAATCCATACAAATTTTGTAATCATTGTCAATGAGCAGGGGCTGAACAAAGGTTCTGGGATATGCGAGGGGTTGTATTGACTGAAAAATGTTAAAATGAGGGGGAAAAGATCACGATTATTGCTCACAGACAACAAACAATCAACTGTAGTGTAAACCCAAGAACATATCACTGTAATCCATCCAAAAAACCGTGAATTCAAACTGTTACAATATATAGTTCCTCTTAATTGTAATTAAATTTTAGGAACAGGGAGTGGATAATGAATATGGGAAGGCGAGGGCATTTTAATTAGCAAAAAGTGAAATAATGGTAGGGGAAAGAGTGGACACTGTCCATAAAATCAATTAAGTAATCCATCAAACAATTATGTATCTAATGCAAATGATCCAACACTAACCAAACAGTTATTGTGATCAATTAAACAATTATTGTTTATAATTTAACCATTACTGTGTGTAAACTTGCTCACTGTTCACATTTAAATCTTTAACACAGTGTCATCATCCTCAAAATAATATGCCTTCCAAAACAATCTCTATAAGAATTATGTTTCCTCTCATTTGTCCCATTTAATATTTAAAACAAATTCTAAATGAACACACAGTCATTTGTATCGACTTTGTTCAACATCCAAACCATCAACCATTGTCCATAAATTATCTCCTCAAATCAAACATAGACACAAGTTTTTTTAAAATCGTGCTCGATTCCATTCCTCTAATCAATTTAACAATTAACTTGTAATGAAACCATACTGCTATAAAACCCGTGCCCATCTCTGATAAAATGCACGATATCCATAAAACATACACAACATACAACCAAGTCACAACTATCACGACTTTAAATTGCAATAATCTCGATTGGCAATTAAAACACATAGTAAGAACAACCATCATTTCAACTTATACCATGTTGTAGGAAACACACAACCCAACATATAACGCAAGAGGCATACTCTCAATCAAACCACAAAACAATGTTGAGTTAACAATCCAACTATTACAACACAAGAGGCAACGACTGTGTGCCCATTTCATTTCTCGAATCAACCAATTAGCCATGCTGAGTTATCGATTCGACTATTATAATACATAATGCAATGACTAAATACCAATAATAAAAACCATTGTCAACGCTATTCCATCAACTCTGTAATTAACCCGATCAACAGGGACGAGCCAATAATCAACCCACTGGCAATACTACCCAACAACTATAATAGTCAACCAGATAATCGACAGAGTGTGACTGTTGAGTTAATCAAAATCGGGCTCGGTACCAACGAAAATAAGAAAATAGTCAAGGGTTCGTTCGATCATTGAAACACAAGGAGACTGGAGTCAACCATATTAACAGCAGGTGAGAACCCTTTAAAACAACACGGTGGACACACAGGCCATATAATAATTAACTTGTATGAAAGGGTGAGCATTCACACTAGGTAGGAGAGACTATGAACAGAGGAGCAAAGGCTCTTTACTGGCCAGTAATAACCCCAAGACCACGTATGGGTATAACCCTGGTGGTTTTCCTAAAAAGCCGAATAATGTTGGTGAAAATGCAGAGCCATGTAATAGAAAACAACCCTAAAGCAAGCCTCTTCGCATAATAGCCACCATAACCAACTGTGCAGAAACCAAAATCATACAGGAACCCACGACCCGGTGGAAAACGAAATGCAGTGACCTAGGGTGGTTCAAAAACGAACACAACAACCCCATAACACCAAATATGACTCGATATGTTTACAAGAACTGTGTGGAGACGACCAACAAGTCTGGACCAAATGAAATCCTCCAACCAAAACCCATAAGACAATAAAGAGCCTTCATGGATTCCACTACACAGAATCATCAATGAAATCGTGACTTCAACTATTCAATTTTTCTATTTACAATGAATACACTCAACCAACCATTTCAGAGAAATATCACAAGTTTACATAGTTTCCAGCCCTAAGAAAAACACAGACCAATACATCACTAAGCCAATATCTATTTAATAAACAGAGCGGGTTCATGGATGGCGGAAAAGACATACCTGTAACCAAAAAGCCTGAAAAATGCGAGCTTGGTCGAGCAGTTCTTTTCTTGCCTGAAAATCAGAGCTTGACCATAGCGAACAACAATTGAACAATAATCAAGCTAGGGTGACGACCAATGGGAGAGGTATGGAGTGACGTGCAGTAAATGTCCGTCGCTTACATCCTCTACTCATTTAATTACTTATACACGCCAGCCAACCATCCATTAATCCATTCAATTAATCTATGCATCGAAACTAACATCCATTACTTCCAAGTGCGCCACCCCATATCACATTAACCATTGCCAAACATACCACAACACCTATTGAATGTGCCTTCATATAATTCAATACACCGTATAGCCACTAACTTTGTTAGCTAGGACTAACAATAATCCTTTTAATTTCATTTGCGTATAATGTAGCATAGTATAGTATAGGATAGCTCCTCTTCCTTGGATTTTTTTTTATCATATTGCTTTTATATCTTAGTACAACTAACATGTGTCTTGTGCAGGTGCAAAATGTAACAAATCATGGCACTAATAGCAATGTGATAACAGTGAATATAAGCCATTCATACAATAAGGAATTTAGAGCCTAGAGTAATCAGAACCAACAAATAATATGCATTATCCATCTGCTATTATGTCGCAAATAAAACCAATCATGTAGAACCCTGTGCACAATGTCGAACAACAACATAAACATCAAATAAGAACCAGATCTGATCCTCCAATCTACAAGGGGGTCCCACCTAGTAGTATTATATATATTATTAGCTTATAATAATAGGCTTTTAGCAATACTTTGCAGGTGAAATCCTCGTTGCGATTTTTATCGTCAACAAACTGGCGACTCCATAGGGAAATTTGCTTTCAACAGATTTAGAACTCAGAACACATGGTTTCACAGACCAAGAATAACAAATCAAAAAGATATAACCAGGAAGATTATGCAACAAGGGGAAGTGAGCGGATTTAATGGAAAAATGACCGGAAATTTGGGAATAACTCATGGAATAACTCATGGAAAAATGACCGGGAATCTGCTCTTTACTTCAAGGAGAAAAATTATGGACTTGCTCTTTTAAATTCTCAAATGGATGAAGAAATGGAAAGCATAAGCGGGAGATGACCAGTTTCTTTATAAGACAATAGTGGAAGCAAATAACAAATTCAAGTGATTTCAAGGGGAACATTATAACAATTGTATAAGCTTGATTGTTATTAACTAACAATATCTTGCAGGAGTGTCATTGCGACAAAACTGATCCAACATGTTATGCTTGACTTAACTAAAAGATGAAAAAGCAACAAAAATCATGACAAAATTAAAATTGCAAAATTTAAAACAGCAGAAATAAAGCGACGAAAATGTAAAAGCAATAGGAAATTGTTAAAAGCAAAAAGCATAAATCAAACTATTATAAAAGCAGAAATGAAAAATAGTGGAAAAATGAAAGCAGAGCTAGACTACTAATATACAAAAAATCCAAACAGCATTAAAACTTTTCAAGTTGGGTCCATATAATTTTTCAAGTGAGAACTGTTAGTGTTGTAGGAGAATAATCGCTCCTGTAAATCTTTTAGAATGTAAGAGTTAGTACCCCGGACAAAAGCGATTTTGAAGGGACCCAGGCATAGTTGAAACTCTGAGGTAATTAGCAGCCCTTTAACATATATAATTAGACCATCAAGATAGATATGGGTATCGATCAATTCGTCACGAGTTATTTGTATAGATATTTTAAAAGTGGTACTTGCATCAGGTAAGCCAGAAAGCATACGTTCACAAGTCACAGTACTCCAATTAGTGATAAAGGTGGTTTTGTAAGCTTTTGCCCTTTTTACCTTGATTTGATTGTAACCAAAAAAACTGTCAAGTGAGGGCCTCATCTGTGAGCTTACAACTTGCTGCAGAATCATTTTTGTATTAGGGGGATGGAAAGGATTTTTCATAATATCCTGATTGAATGTGCGATAATTAATGCAGAAGCTAACATGATTAGTGACCTTCAGAACGAGAACCAATTTGGAAACCCATTCAGGGTACTTGACCGGAAAGGTGATTCCAACCTTCAATAAATCTTCCAACTCCCTTCGAATAGTTGCTTCCAGTGCAGGGTTGATAGCTCTTTGTTTTTTCCTAATTGGTTTTATGCCTTCCTTAATGAGGATAGCATGTTGTATAAGACCATGATCAAAACCACGAAGATCCTCATAAGACCAAGCAAAAACATCTTGAAATTCACCAAGTAGCTTTGAAAACTTCATTTTCTCTTCATTAGAACATCGGGCACCTATTTTAACATTCTTTGGAGACTTTAGTGTCCCAATGTTCAAGGAGATAGTTTCACCCACCTTCCTTTTTGAATCCTCTTCTTTTCATTTCTCTTTATCGCCTACATCACTCGATGAAAATGAACTCTCTAGAGGAGTCAAGCCTTTAGGAATATTGTTATATTGTATGGATATGACTTCCTTGGGCTTATAGGGTTCATTTTGAATGAAAGCACAAATGCTCTCACCGCTAGGGAAGACCTGCCAAGATTCTATATTGTCAGGAACATGTGGACGATATAGAGATTGAAAAGTACAATCAGGTCTATGTGGCAGAAGTTGTCGATTAGGAGAGGCTGCAAAAACAACTAACTGATCAACCATTGAGTTCAATTCCCTCTTAACATGAGTGATGTTGAAAGATAATAGGTTTGAGATAAGTGCCCAAACAGTTTGGGTATATCGTTTCATCAACTTGTTGCTAGGAGAGTAAATATTACGTACAAGGTTCACAACAAGCTAGGAATCCCCAAAAACTAAAAGGCGACCACAACCAAGATTATAAGCGTCTTCAATGCCTAATAATAAGGCTTTGAATTCAGTGACATTGTTTGTGCAAGCAAACTCCAACCTATAAGAAAAATTATGAATCTTCCCACTAGGAGAGTATAATATTATGCCACCTATGTTACCTTCACTAGAGCATGAACCATCAAAGTGCATGTGCCACATACCATCATATAAATCAATATGTTCCAAGGGGACATTATCTTCCTCAGAAAAGATGGAATACACCCCTAGGTGCTCTTCGATATAGTTCACATTTGGTTGTGGAACACTTTCTATGTAAGGTGAAATCCTTCCCTCTCTAAGGACTATAATGTTTTTGCCATTCTGAGGAACAGACAAGTGTGTCCCGTTGAGTGAGAGGTATCGACCCGTCAAAGCTTATCAATCTCTTCCTAAGATGATTGAGTAATTTCTTACTGACATGTCGATTACCTGAATGCTAAGGGTTGTCCTTATTTTAGGGTGTGCGCACAAAACTAAGGTCACATCTTTAATCTCACATATGGTTGTTTGTTGTAGACTATTATAGGAGAGCATGCTTCTGGAATTTTCAAATTACAAGACGAGCCTAGATCTTCCATAATAATCTTCGACATCACACTTGGGCCCGAACCGCCATCAATGAGGCAACAATGGGCAATATTATCCATAATCTTAATATAAATATAAAAAGGGGGATTTTTTATAGGGTATCTAAAGTTATGTACACCTACTTTATTTACATATGAATCCTCTTCATTCACCTCTTCGGAGAGGTTGGCTACAACATAAGCCTTTCCTTCCATGAATTGTCTTAGATGCCTTTGTTGTTCATGGATGACAACCATGTCTAGGAGGGTGGCATCTGCTTTGATGTTGGCCAACTGATTTAGAATATTGTATTTGGAAGAGGATAAATAGTTCCTTGACTGTCAGGAACCTTAGGAACCTGAACCGTAGCAGCCGGTGATGATGAGCTTGGGCTAGAAGAATTGCGGAGAGGATCATATTTGCCTTTGGGAGCGCAGGATTTATTCCTAGTATTGATGATCATGACATCCTCCGACTCTACAAAATTTAGGACAACTATGGTAGTTTCTGGTCTTTTACCAAAGATCTTGTCTCTGGCACTCTTCCTTACCTCACATGTGGCTTCCTCGTAAAATTTACACCAACTTCGAGGCAAGATAGCCTTGGGCTGAAAATTATTTTCAATTGGGTTTCTAAAGGGGGGTGCAGAAGAGGATGAAGCTCCAGGGGTGAGAGGGGAGACATTTCCTTTTGGCTCATACGCTATCATATGATTATTCATATCTTGTACTAGCTGTAAGAGGGCGAACATGTCTGTCTATTTAACCGATTCTCCCTGAGGAAGACCTGTTCTTTCAAGCTATTCTTCATACTCTAGACAAGTATGTAGAGCGGAACCGAGGTTATCAATGGATTTTTCCTCCAGCCTATCACGATAGAAAGAAGGTAATACATTGTAATAATGCATGAAAGAGGCTTGGTTTTGAGGTCAAATGAGTTCAGGGATTTGATTGTATACCTTAGTGAAACACAAGTTGAAGTACTTGATGGTTTCACCATCCTTATAGGCAATGTTATTATACTCACGTAACTGCTCTGCTGGGATTTTAGATTTCCCATAGGTGGACATGAACCAATAAACTAACTCCTCGCAAGTGGACAAAATCTTAGGAGGAAGGTTAAAGAAATCGGCCGCAGCCTTCCCTTCCAAGGAATTGACGAATAAGCACATGCCAGTATCGTTGTCATTGGCTCCTATGTTGTGACAAACATTAGAAAATGCCACCAAGTGTTTGTTTGTAGTGACAATGTTATTTCTCAAGAACCTAGGGAGATACTTTTTGAATTTAGGAAGTGGATGAGTAGCAGGTGCTAGGTTAAGAGGAGAGGACACATGCCACGGTGTGGTTGTGGCGTCTTCTTCGAACTGAAAAAGCCCATACTTTTTAATGATTTTGGTGGGATTTGTGGTAGATTGGATAGGGATATGGTGGCTATATAAGCTACCAATCACTGATGAAGTTGAAGACTGAGAGGAGGAAGCACTTCCAGTGCCACCAGAGCCACCACTAGATGCCATCTTGTGGATGATAGATGAAGGAGATAAAGACGAACTGGAAGAATCAGAGAAAGTTCTCTTTAGAGCACTTTGTTGGGTTGACAACACAATGTTCCTTCTTCCTATTTCAACAATAGGATTAATTTCAGGTGATAAGCCTCTTCTTCTTCTAGAAAAACCGAGAGTCTAAGGACATGAAAGTAAGGCCAAAACTGAAGGAACAAGAAGGTTACTGTTGATTTATAGGTTGTCTACGTCTAACTTCCCAATATTCTTGGGCACTAATATCTCGTTCAATTGTTGCCCAAGAATGATTAAGCTCAACACGAGTATCTACATTGCCTAAAATGGTGTTGAACAAATTCAAAGGAATGCTGATTTGATCTTGAAGACCGGGCTTAATATTGGCCTGCCTTGCAACACACACAATCATTAAGAAATAAAACAGTCAAAGAATCAATATCATAAAAAAAGATGTATTCGATGCTAATCAAGCATAAAAATTAACCAGAGAGATATTGAAGAGCTCCCCAGTATGGTTGCCAAATAAATGTTGAGGAAAAGATATGAAATGATCTTACTCAAACATTTTTAGATCCTGCTTGGCTAAAGCAAGTTAGACGAGAATATCACCCTATGTTTATAGCCATCAAAACTGATATCCTAATTCACAAGTATTGTTTACAAATGCTTAGGCTGTTTTTTATAATTAAAAGCTTGCTGAAAAAATCATTTTTTATGTAATTTTTTGAACATATCAGATGCTGAAATAGATATAGAGACAGAAGTAAAGACACTAAGTCAATAATCAACACATATGAGACATAAAGCAATCCTTTATTTCATTCCAATTCATTAAAGAATCGTTCTCTTTACAAAATTTCCTGAGGAAGTTTTGGACCAAAGTCAAACTTAGACGTCCCCGATGAAACATACAAAAGGACTTTTGATAGAAAATAAAAAAAAACTGAACTTGAAAAGCTGGATCAACTTGCCATAGATTGCTTCCCACTAGACTCTACACAATAGACTTTGTCAGTCATGAAAACTAATTCACAAACAGACAAGTCTACATAGACTATCAAAGATAGATCAACACCTCTAAAAAACAAGTGTCTGAATGATGTAATTCAACCCTGAATCTTGCTATCTACAATAGGACCCTGCTATCATAAAAAAGAATTAGGCTTCTAATGAATTAAGGAATGAATGAAAACTGAATTATCTCAACAAAAACTCAAAGAGAAAACCTTAGTATGCTTCTCCTTCTATTCTCCTCTTGTTCCTCCCTTTTCTTTTTCCTTTAAGCAAATTGGAATTGGTTGAAGTAGTTGAACTACTTCTTTAGTTAAGTTAACAAAAAATCAACCAACTTTTTTAGTTAAGGGGGAAAAGTAATAATCATAATAAGGGGTTTTTAAGTAAATAATAACTAACAAGTGGGACCCCTTGTGTCTCCCTTTAGCTTTTAACATTCATAACACAACTAGTTAATTAAACAAAACATCCCTCCTTGTGAGTCCCATCATCACATTCATATTTGACAATTTATCTCAATAATAATTGAAATTATTTCCAAAATATATTACTCATATATCCAAAAAATAATGTGTTGTCCAAAATTCCAGAAGTCAACCGTTATCATCAATTTATAAATAAAAAAAACTTAAAATCCATATTTTCCACTCTGAGATGCAATCCTTCCCTTGTTGCTACTGTCACCTTTTGATCTCTCTGAATTTGCCTTTGGCTGTGCTGAGACTTTAGGCCTAATCTCGCTGATCACATGAGAGCAATCATCCCTCAAATGCGTGCGGGAGGACACAAATTTATCAGAGCCTTTAGAGGGTTAGGAAGGGGCAGCAATGGATTTTCCCTTGTCATGGGCATGGTGGGCCTCAATTTTCAACCTTTTACTCGCACGGGAAGACTGAACTGGTGAGTGGACAGGGGCATCTTGGACAATTTGATTGATAGACGAGGGAGCAGGTAAAAACAAATTGGGCCAACCACGATGTTGGGAGACTGTCGGGTGGACAATCTCTTGCCATCCGTCATTTTTGGGAACTTCAAGATGCAATGAAACATGAGGGGGGCACGGGGATACCAAGGACCTGTGGGGTTTGGAAGGGAGGCCTTTCAAACATAGGTTGGACCACTCCTTTCCCAATCCAATTAAAAAACCCAGCCTGAAATAGCTGGCCTAACTCTTGCGAGTCAACATCAAAGTGTATGGAGAATCTTGGCCTTCTAGGGCCCCTGTTCCAATTACCTCTTCCTCGGTTACCTCTGACGTGGCTACCTCGGCTAAAAAGGCTCATTCATGTATGCATAATTGATTAGAAAATAGTCTCTTTAACAACCATATATGACAACTCCTTTTAAAATATGAAATAAATTTTGGCTCAGCAACATATCAGACTCATGCAATCCAATCCATACAAATTTTCTAATTGTTGTCAATGAGCAAGCGGTGAACAAAGGTTCTGGGATATGCGAGGGGTTGTAATGAGTGAAAAATGTTAAAATGAGGGGGAAAAGATCACGGTTACTACTCATAGACAACAAAAAATCAACTGTAGTGTAAACCCAAGAACATATCACTGTAATCCATCTAAGAAACTGTGAATTGACACTGTTAGAATACAGAGTTCCTCTTAACTATAATTACATTTTAGGAACAAGGAGTGGATAATGAATATGGGAAGGCAAGGGGATTTTACTTAGAGAAAAGTGAAAGAGGAGGGAAAAGAGCGGATATTGTCCAAAAAATCAATTAAGTAATCCATGAAACAATTTTGTATTTAATGCAAACGATCCAACACTAACCATATATATATTATGATCAATTAAACAATTAATGTTTATGGAGGTACGAAGGAAAAAATTCGAAGATGAGAGACTTGGGAGTCGAATGAGGGTTTGCAACAATGGCAGAGGTGATTTGAGCATGTATTGGTTCTGTCAGTCAGAAGTGACCAAGGACCTCGTGACTACCATAGTTTTTGGAGTAAGATCAGTGTTGTTTGGGCCCTTTACCGAAGCATGAAGTCACTTTAGGAAAAGGGAATCTCCTTTTCCTCGGATTTCGCAGGGCACACCTCACCATCTCTGGCATTATCATCAGGAGGCGTTCTAGCTAGTATCTGGCAGGCGACAGGTGGGTCAGGTGAATTAATTGACACCGGGCTCACAAGGCAGAGGGAAAATGATAGTTTTTTGCCACAAAGTGAGGAGTTAGGAGGCTCAGGTTTTTCGGTGGTCGATTGGATAGGTTTGACCTCCTCTTCGGAACAACCACTGCCACCTTCAGATGGTCCGGTATACTCCAAAGAATGGGGTGGTAAACTATCCTTTTACACCGAGACCCCAGAGGGTTTCTAAGGGAGACCAGGGTTTGCCGTGGGGAAGCTATCCTCTGGTTATAGCGCACCTTTCTCGGACCTGCTTGAGACCCAGTTTATTGAGCGACTGATCGGGGTTTCAGAAGGTTTCACCGCCACATAAGGTTTTTTGCCATCAAACTTCCTGGTGGAAGCCGAGCAGGTTGGGGATATGAAACCCTGGGTCGTAGGCTACGAGGTCGACTCTTCTTTTTCTACTGATACTTCCATTGAACCAAAGAAGAGCATCCCCTCCGGTAATTCACAAAAGGGGAAAAAATCGAACAAAGCCCAGATCAACTCGGAAGAACGACAATCAAAAGCTGTTACGTGTGCTAGGGAAAGGATTGGTTCTGAGCGACTTGTCTTTGGTGAGGACATTGCCATGGATAGGGTCTTGGACTTCACAGAAAGAGTAGTGGTGGGAAGGGTCAGGGGGAAAAAACTGGGTATGGATTTCCTCAAAAATAGGGTTACCAATTTCTGGCTACCAGAGATCTCCAAGATTCCCCACATCAGGATACTTACTAGAGGGTGGTTTTCCTTTGTCTTCTCCTCCTTAGATGATGTGGATTGGGTACTAAAGAAGGTATGGAGCTTTGCAGACACCCCTACACTACTCAAACGTTCGATGCCAACCTTTGATGCGAAGCGAGAACAGATTAACGATGAACCCATTTGGGTTAGGCTCCAGGGCCTTCCGATACAATACTGGAATACACACCGATTTGCAGCAATTGGAAACCTTTTGGGCAGATATCTCGAAGCTGATATGTATTTTGAAGTTATAGGTTACATGAAAGTGGCTCGAATTCTGGTCCAGATTAATCTGCAGAAGGGTTTATATCAGTAGATTACCATCAAATCTAATGTCAGGACCTTTGTACAAACCCTGTACTACGAAGGAATCCCTTTTAGGTGCCATAGATGCCTCATCTATGGGCATGGTATGGCGAATTTCCACCTGCCATAAAAAGGCAAAGATCGGATGGCAAAAGGAAAAAGCTCCTCCTCCTCTCCTCCAAGAAAGAAATGGGAACATCAGATGGACGCTGGGGAGGACAGGAGCAACAACCTATTGGGGATGTACGCACGGTGGGATAGGGCTTGGGTAGAGGGTGCAACCAGGGAGTTGGGAAAGCTGTGCCTTCGACAGCTGGTCCGTCTTCTTCGCCTCCTTTGGAAAACCTTCTCCGTTGTGATCTAGAACTTACGGGTAAGTCAACTTTGGAAGTTTCTTCTTTTTCTTCTTTGGAGTCTTTTGATCCGGTTGTAAATTTTGTGTTTCCTTCACTTACTTTGGGAGGGAAGACTCATTCCTCAGTTAGTCTGGCCTCTCTCCACTGTCCCTTCTCCTCTTCCTCGTCGGTTTTTGCACCCTTGTTGGTCACTCCATCCAAAAACTCGGCGGGGCTGGGAGCTTCAATGTTGACTTTGAATTCGAACTCTATCGGACTACCTCCCACTCCAGCTGGCGACACTCCATCCCTTACTACATGAACCCCCTCTCCATCCTCTTTGGAAAATTTGCGTCTTTCCACTCTCCCTACTACTTTTGCCACACCCTCGGCCTCAACAAACTCCTCTCTGGAAGGCAATATAGTCCGTTATCATATTAGGAGTAGATTGGTGGTCAAGGAGGACCTCCTGGAGAGTGGCTCTTTCTTGACGGATGGCCGAGGGTTGGGGCCACTACCCCGGTTGCACTCAGTGGTTTCAGGGAAGGGGTCGAAAATCACAATTATATTTGGCACAAGACCGGGCCAGAATTGACCTGGCATCAAGTACATAATCCTCAATCGAATGGGCTCTTAGAGAAAAGCTTCCCCAGGAAGGAGTTACCTCATGAAATTCCTCTCTTTCAATTGCCGAGGGTTGGCGAACCCCACTAAAAACTCATCCTTACAAAGATTGGTTGAATAATCCATATGTCATTCTTCTGCAAGAAACTCTAGGGGATAGCGTATCAGTGGTTAAGACCTTGGAAACACTATTCCCGGGATGGATGTTCACAGCAGTAGATGCTAGAGGCCGATCGGGGGGTTTGGCCACTGGATGGAAGAAAAGGAACTGCAAACTAGAAACTGTCTGGGGTTTTATCTCAGGGATCAGACTAACTATCTACTCCACAGACCTAGGTCACAACTTAACTGTTATAAAAATCTATGGTCCTCACCAGGATAGACAAATTATTGGAACTCATTAGCTGAGTGCGGTTGGTTTAAGCATAAGGACTTTCTACTTGGTGGAGACCTCAATTTCTCTTTAGGTTCCTCGGAGGCTTGGGGACCTAGAGCTGCGCCGGACCCATTATACGATTTCTTTCTAAATTTCCTGGACCAGGGGGGGTTGGTGGATGTGGAACCCCAAAAACTCTCTCCCACCTGGTGTAACAGACGGGTTGGGTCAGATCGGATGGCCAACCAAATGGACAGATTATTACTGACATATGATCTTCTGGATTCTTCTGCTTTAGTACGACAATGGGTTACTTAGGGGGAGAATCAGATCATCTTTCTATTCTGTTCGAATTTAGGACCAAATCTAGTAGGGTGTCAAGCCCCTTCAAATTATTTGAGGGTTGGCTCACAGATCCAACCTTTCTTGATCTAGTTAGGGCATTATGGGTGAAACTACCAGAACAAACCCAGACCCCAGCGATAATTCTTTTTGTTGAAAACCTCAAAAGACTCAAACAAGCAACTAAAACTTGTGCTAGAGAGAAGCAACTAAAAGATGATCAACATCTGAGGGATATTGGCTTGGAACTAGCAGAACTACAAGATGGGATAGGACGGGGGTTCTATAGTCAGGAAGCAAAATACCATCTGTATGGCTTGGAAAAAAGATGCAGGGTCATCCTGGAAGAAAGAGAGGAACAATGGAGGTTAAAGAGTCAGGCATTGTGGCTAGCTTGTGGAGATGAAAAGACAAAATTCTTTCAAGCCTTTGCTAAAGGTCCGAAGATGGCCAACACCATTTGGAGCCTAAGGGATCAGAGGGGGGAGGAAGTAACAATGTTCAATGAACTAGTCGATTTGGGTACCAATCATTTTAAGGCACTTTTTAAGGCTCAAGAGGAGACATCCATTGCTGAAATTATTAAGGTGGCCCAGCTCTTCCCCAGTTTTTTAGAAGAGGATGAAGTTGGATCCTTAACGACCCCAATTACTAAAAAAGAGCCGATAGAAGTCTTACATTCTTTCCAAAAAGGGAAGAGTCCTGGCCCAGATGGTTGGCCTATTGAATTCTATTTGGGGTGCTTTGACATTCTTGGATCTGATCTATTGAGGGTGATTGAAGAATCAAGGGTGAGAGGTCATATACACAACCCAATAAATGCTACTTTCATATCACTGATCCCTAAGATAGACATTCCATCCTCCTTTGAAGACTTCCGATCGATCTCCCTATGTAATTGTCTGTACAAGATTATCTCAAAGTAGTCAGTAGAAGGCTAAAGGTAATTCTCTCAAAACATATTTCTGGGGAACAGTTTGGCTTTCTCGAAGGCAGACGGATTCTTGAGGCTATCAGAGTTGCACAAGAAGGTCTACACAACATTAAACTAAAGAAGCTAAAAACAACTGTGATTAAAATAGATTTATCCAAAGCCTTTGATCGGGTAAACTGGTTATACATCAGAATGCTTCTGATTCATCTGGGCTTCAGACTGGTCTTCGTCAACTGGATTATAGCTTGTTTGAACACAGTCTCCTTCTCCATTCTACTCAATGGTTCTACCACTGCTTTTTTTCAAGTGGAAAGAGGTATACAACAAGGTTTCCCCCTTTCTCCTCTACTCTTCCTCGTTGTAGCCGAAGGCCTTAGTTGCTACTTGGCAGAGGCTAAAGTGGGTGGGCGTTTCTTTGGTATTAAAATAAAAATTTGGATGGCCATTACCCACTTACTCTTTGTGGATGATATACTAATCTTTTGCGATGGTTCGAAGAGGGATGCAGACTTATTATCGGAGGGCCTCACACTTTTCAAAATTGCAACTGGTATGAGAATTAACGCACAAAAATCCAATATACTTTTCTCTTGGAATGGGGATGAGGTCACACAACATTATTTATACCTTCTCCCCTTCCAAACACAAAATTTGGAAGACAGACTCAAATACCTTGGCTTCCACTTAAAACCAAATGATTATAGGAAGAATGACTGGACGTGGCTTTTGGAAAAGCTAGAAAAAAGACTGCAAGTTTGGAGCAATAAATGGTTATCAAGGGCAGGGAGGTTAGTATTAATAAAGTCGATTCTGGAAGAAATCCCCGTATACTGGATGTCCCTCTCTTGGATCCCAAAAGGAATTCTTGAAAAAGCAAGAAGAATGTCCTTCTCTTATCTCTTGAGGGGGAAATCAGAAAACAGAGTGATGCCCTGGGTTCGCTGAGAGAAAATTACAAAACCAAAGGCCTTGGGCAGATGGGGCTTAAAAACATTTTTCTTTTTTCAAAAGCTCTGGCGGAAAAATTAGTATGGCGATTAATTTCGACAACAAACCTGTGGACCAAGGTGACCCTTCTAAAGTATGTGGCCTCACTCTCTTTACTAGAATGAATCAGGAGCCCTAACACCAGAACATCAGGGATCTCAGTAATTTGGAAGGCGGTACAACGGGATTTTGATGTGGGTGGTAACAATTTAACCTGGCAGGTAGGGTCTGGCAACTCACTGGGCGAGACCCCTGGGTAGGTTGTATGAGAGAACACATCCTCCCAGATGATCTATGCTCAACCTTAGATTGGGGGGGGGGGTGGTTCTACCTTGCCCAAGTCGTCGATCCCCTCCACACAACACTGTGGCAACAAGGCTGGAAAAAGGGAAGATCCTTGGGACTCAATGAGCCTCAAGCTATTCTTTGGGACCATTAAATCCTTGCTCTTAAGAGGGCAAACATCCGTTTGACTGAGGAAGAGGATGAACTCATTTGGGATGGCGATCGGGGAGGCACTTATACTCCAAAAGCAAGTTACGTTCAACTAAGCATTGAACCAGTACAACAAGATGATAAATGGTGGTGGAGGAAACTATGGAAGCTGAAATGTCCAGCCAAAGGCAAACTCTTGGCTTGGTCAATACTAGAAAACAAAATCCCCACCTGGGATATTCTTCAAAAGAAACAATTGGCTGAGCTAGTGTTCACTCTACAAAATGCAGAAAGAAATGACAGATCACCTATTTATGCGTTGCCCCTTTACTTCATTAGTCTAGATGGAAGCCTCCAATTTAAACTCTGACATAGGCCGCTGGTGAGGAGCCTCCTTTGAAGAAGCTTTAAAAAACTTGTTTAAGTTGACAACTCCAAAACACTTAAAAGCCTTGCCTATCCTAGCTGCATGGGGGATCTGGATAGCCAGAAACAACACAATCTTTCGGGACGACCCACAGTCACCCCTGCGGGTGGCCGCAAACTCCTTAAGCATAATCAAACATCTCAATCAAGGAGAGAGTTCGATATGGTGCTCGAGTCGAGCTCCCCTGGAGGAACATATCGACAAAGGAAGGCCATGGACCTATTTTGATGGCGCGACCTCGTGGGATCAATTACACTACCAAGGGGGAGGATGCATTTATCTAATATAACAACACTATTTCCACCTCAGAGTTGGGTTGGGGCCCGGTACAAACAACTATGTTGAAATCCAGGCCTTAAAACTACTACTCCCATTTGTAACAGAAAAGGGTGTTACCACTCTACAAGTCTTTGGGGACTCCTTGATTATTATCAATTGGGGAACCAAGTGCAAATTTGTCATATGACTAGACTCAGACCTTACCTGGCAGAAGTTTTGAGGATCATTTCCACTTTTGACACTATCTCTCTCTCTCTCTCATATTTACAGGGAAAGGAACACCATGGTTGACCGACTTTCCAAAGAAGCCATGCAACTAGATTTTGGAAGCTGGCACATCACAAAACATACGAGAGAAGGCAGTTTTGACTATCACAAGACCTTTCAGGAAGAACAAATATAAAGAATTGCAGTTGATATCACTTTTTTGGGAAACCTAATCAGGAACACAATTGTATAATTGACAAATATTCTTGATACTTTTGGTACCTATGTATAACTGGAAAGTATATGGGTGGCTGTCCACTCGCAACTTGTTATAAGATTGACATATTTTGTAATGAAGAAACACACATAAATGTAAGAGACACTACATAGACAATATATATTTTTGTCTATCTCCAACAACAAATATATATCTATGAATGTAATTTTATACCCTTTAATAAAATTACAAATTTTTTCCGTGGAAAAAAATAAATTATTGTTTATAATTTAACCATTACTGTGTGTTAACATGCTCATTGTTCACATTTAAATCTTTAACATAGTGTCATCATACTAAAAATAATATGCCTTCCAAAACAATCTGTATAAGAATTATGTTTCCTCTTATTTGTCCCATTTAATATTTAAAACAAATTCCAAATGAACACACAGTGATTTGTATAGACTCTGTTCAACATCCAAACCATCAACCACTGTCCATAAATTATCTCCTCAAATCAAACACAGACACAAGTTCTTTTAAAATCGTGCTTGATTCCATTCCTCTAATCAATTAAACAATTAACTTGTAATGAAACCATACTGCTATAAAACCCATGCCCATCTCTGATACGATGCATGATATCCATAAAACATACACAACAGACAACCATGTCACAACTATCACGACTTTAAATTGCAATAATCCCAATTGGCAATTAAAACACACAGCAACAACAACCATCATTTCAACTTATACCATGTTGTAGGAAACACACAACCCAACGCATAACGCAAGAGGCATACTCTCAATCAAACCATAAAACAATGCCGAGTTAACAATCCAATTGTTACAACAAAAGAGGCAGTGAATGTGTACCCATTTCATTTCTTGAATCAACCAATTAACCATGCTGAGCTATCGATTTGACTGTTATAATACATAATGCAATGACTAAATACCAATAATAAAAACCACTGTCAACGTTATTCCATCAACTTTGTAATTAACCCGCTCAACAGGGACGAGCCAATAATCAACCCATTGGCAATACTACCCAATAACTATAATAGTCAACCAGATAACCAACATAGTGTGACTATTGAGTTAATCAAAATCGGGCTTGGTACCAACGAAAATAAGAAAATAGTCAAGGGTTCGTTCGATCATTGAAACACAAGGAAACTGGAGTCAACCATATTAACAACAGGTGAGAACCCTTCGAAACAACACGGTGGACACATAGACCATATAACCATTAACTTGTATGACAGGGTGACCATTCACACCAGGTAGGAGAGACTATGAATAGAGGATCAGAGGCTCCTTACTGGCTAGTAATAACTCCGAGAACACGCATGGGTATAACCCTGGTGGTTTTCCTAAAAAACCAAATAATGCTGGTGAAAATGCAGAGCCATGTACTAGAAACCAACCCTAAATAAAGCCTCTTGGCATAATAGCCACCATAACCAACTGTGCAGAAACCAAAATCATACACGAGCCCACGACCCGGTGGAAAACGAAATGCAGTGACCTAGGGTGGTTAAAAAACAAACACAACAACCCCATAACACCAAAGACAACTGGGTATGTTTACAAGAATTGTGTGGAGATGACTAGCAAGTATGGATTGAATGAAACCCTCCAACCAAAACCCATAAGACAATAGAGAGCCTTCATGGCTTCCAGTACACATAATCATCAATGAAATCGTGACTTCAACTATTCATTTTTTTCATTTACAATGAGTACACTCAACCAACCATTCCAGAGAAATATCACAAGTTTACATAGTTTCCAGCCTTAAGAAAAACACAGACCAATACATCACTGAGCCAATATCTATTTCATAACCAGAGCGAGTTCATGGATGGCGAAAAAGACATACTTGTAACCAAAAATCCTTAAAAACGCGAGCTTGGTCGAGCAATTATTTTCTCGCCTGAAAATTAGAGCTTAACCACAATGAACAAGAATTGAAGAATAGCCAAGTTAGAGTGATGACTAGTGGGAGAGGCATGGAGTGACGTGAAGTAAATGCACGTCCCTTCAATCCTCTACTCATTCAATTACTTAGTACACGCCAATCGACCATCCATTAATCCATTCAATTAATCTATGCATCAAAACTAACATCCATTTCTTTCCAAGTGCGCCACCCCATATCACATTAACCATTCCCAAACATACCACAACGCCTATTGAATGTGCCTTCATATAACTCAATACATCGTATAGCCACTAACTTTGTTAGCTAGGACTAACAATAATCCTTTTAATTTCATTTGCATATAATGTAGCATAGCATAGTATAGGATAGCTCCTCTTCCTTGGATTTTTTTTTTTCTCATATTGTTTTTATCTCTTATTACAACTAACTTGTATCTTGTGAACGTGCAACATGTAACAAATCATGGTGCTAATAGCAATGTGATAACAGTGAATATAAGCCATTCATACAATATGGAATTTAAAGCTTAGAGTAATCAGAACCAACACATAATACACATTATCCATTTGCTATTATGTCGCAAATAAAACCAATCATGTAGAACCCTGTGCACAATGTCAAATAACAACATAAACATCAAACAAGAACCATATATGATCCTCCAATCTAGAAGGGGGACCCACCTACTAGTATTATATATATCATTAGCTTATAATAAAAGGCTTTTAGAAATACTTTGCGGGCGAAATCCTCGTTGCGATTTTTATCG
>JASDQU010102631.1:105411-117146 GCA_032191745.1 Picea mariana
GCATTTTCAATGCCTAATAATAAATCTTCGAATTCAGTGACAGTGTTCATGCAAGAAAACTCCAACCTATAAGAAAAGTTATGGATTTTTCCTACGGGAGAAATCAAGATAATGCCATCTTTGTTACCTTCATTAGAGCATGAACCATCAAAGTTCATGTGTTACATACCATCATCTAAATCAATTTGTTCCAAGGGGACATTATCTTCCTCATAAAAGATGGAATATACCCCTAGGTCCTCTTCGATATAGTTTACATTAGGTTGTGGGACACTCTCTATGTAAGGTGAAATCCTTCCCTCTCTAAGTACTAAAATTCTTTTACCATTCCGAAGAATGGATAAATGTGTCTCGTTGAGTGAGAGGTATCCACCCATCAAAGATTTCCAATCTCTTCCCAAGATGATTGAGTAATTTCTTACTGACATATCAATTATCTTAATACTAAGGGTTGTCCTTATTTCAGGGTGTGCGCACAAAACTAAGGTCACATCTTTAATCTCACCTATGGTCGTTTGTTGTAGACTATTATAGGAAAGCATGCTTCTGGAATTTTTATTTGTACAAGACAAGCCTAGCTCTTCCATAATAATCTTCGACATCACACTTGGGCCCAAACCACCATCAATGAGGTAACAATGGGCAATCTTATCCATAATCTTTGCAGAAATATAAAAAGGGGGATTTTTTACAGGGTATATAAAGTTATGTACACCTACTTTATTTACAGATGAATCCTCTTCATTCACCTCTTCTGAGAGGTTGGCTACAACAGAAGATTTTCCTTCCATGAATTGTTTCAGATGCCTCTGTTGCTCAGGGACAACAACCATGTCCAAAAGGGTAGCATTTCCTTTGATGTTGGCAAACTGATTCAAAATAATGTATTTGGAAGAGGGGAGAGGAGAATTTGTTCCTTGACTATCAGGAACCTTAGGAACTTGAACTGTAGTAGCTAGTGATAATGAGCTTGGGATAGAAGAATTGCGGGGAGGATCATATTTACCTTTGGGAGAGTAGGATTTGTTCCTAATATTGATGATCATGACATCTTTCTGCTCTACAAAATCTAGGACAATGATGGTAGTTTCTAGTCTTTTACCAAAGATCTTATCTCTGGAACTCTTCCTTACCTCACATGTGGCTTCCTCATGGTGTTCCTCGGAAAATTTACACCAACTTTGAGGCAAGATATCCTTGGGCTGACAATTATTTTCAATTGGGTTTCTAAAGGGGGGTGCAGAAGAGGATGAAGCTCCAGGGGTTAGAGGCAAGGAATTTCCCTTTCGATCATATGCTATCATACGATTATTCATATCTTGTACTAGTTGTAAGAGGGTGGACATGTCTGTCTGTTTAACCGATTATCCCTGGGGAAGACATGTTCTTTCAAGATGTTCTTCATACTCTAAACAAGTATGCAAAGCGGAACCGAGGTTATCAATGACTTTTTCCTCAAGCCTATGATGATAGGGGGAAGGTAATGCATTGTAGTAATGCATGAAAGTGGCTTCATTATGAGGTTAAATGAGCTCAGGGATTTTATTGTATAGGTTAGTGAAACACAAGTTAAAAGACTTGATGGTCTCACCATCCTTATAGGCGATGTTATTATACTTCTGTAACTGCTCAGCTGGGCTTTTAGATTGCCCATAGGTGGATCTGAACCAATAGACTAACTCCTCCCAAGTATATATAATCCTAAGAGGACGGTCAAAGAAATCGGCCACAGCCTTTCCTTCCAAGGAATTGATGAATAAGCACATGCAAGTGTCGTTGTCATTGGTTCATATATTGTGACAAGAATTAGAAAATGCCACCAGGTGTTCATTTCTAGTGACAGTGTTATTCCCCAAAAACCTAGGGATATGCTCTTTGAATATAGGAAGTGGACCAGTAGCAGGTGATAGGTTAAGAGGAGAGGACACATGCCACAGTGTGGTTGTGGCGTCTTCATCAAACTGAAAAATCCCATACTTTTTAATGAATTTGGTGGGATTCGTGGTAGATTGGATAGGGATATGGTGGCTATATAAGCTACCAATCACTGGCAAAGATGAATAATGAGAGGAGGAAGCACTTCCAGTGCCACCAGAGCCACCGCTAGATGCCATCTTGTGGATGATAGGTGAGGGAAAGAAAGACCAACCGGATGAATTGGACAAGGTTCTCCTTAGATCACTTTGTTGGGTCAATAACACAATGCTCCTTCTTCCTATTTCAACAACAATATTAATTTCAGGTGATAAGCCTCTTCTTCTTCTAGAAACATGAGAGTCTAAGGACATGAAAGTAAGGCCAAAAATGAAGGAACAAGAAGGTTACTGCTGATTTCTAGGTTGTCTACATCTAGCTGCCAAACGTTCATGGGCACTAATATCTCACTTAATTGTTGCCCATGAATGATTAAGATCATCACGAGTATTGGCAGTGCCTAAATGGTGTTGAACAAATTCAAAGCAATGTTGGTGTGATCTTGAAGATCAGGCTCAATATTGGGTTTCCTTGCAACAGGCATAGTCATTAAGAATTAAAACAGTCAAAGAATCAATATCAGAAAAAGAAGAAGAAGATGTATTTGATGCTAATCAAGCATAAAAAATAACCAGAGAAATATTGAAGATATCCCCAGTATGGTCACCAAATAAATGTTGAGGAAAATATATGAAATGATCTTACTCAAACATTTTTAGATCCTGCTTGGCTAAAGCAAGATAGACGAGAATATCACCCTATGTTTATAGCCATCAAAACTGATATCCTAATTCACAAGTATTGTTTACAAATGCTTAAGTTGTTTTTTTTTTTATAATTAAAAGCTTGCTGAAAAAATCATTTTTTATGTAATTTTATGAACATATCAAATGTTGAAATAAATATAAAGACAGAAATAAAAACACTAAGTCAATGGTCAACACATATGAGACATAAAGCAATCCTTTGTTTCATTCCAATTCATCAAAGAATCATTCTCTTTACAAAATTTCCTGAGGAAGTTTTGGACCAAAGTCAAATTTTGACGTCCCCGATGAAACATACAAAAGGACTTCTGACACAAAATCAAAAACTGAATTTGAAAAACTGGATCATCTTGCCACAGATTGTTTCCCACTAGACTCTACACAATAGCCTTTGTCAGTCATGAAAACTAATTCACAAACAGACAAACCTACACAGACTATCAAAGATAGATCAACACCTCTGAAAAACAAGTGTCTAAATGATGTAATTCAACCCTGAATCTTGTTGTCTACAATAGGACCCTACTATCATAAAAAATAATTAGGCTTCTAATGAATTAGGGAATGAATGAAAATTGAATTAACTCAACAAAAACTCAAAGAGAAAACCTTAGTATGCTTCTCCTTCTATTCTCCTCTTGTTCCTCCCTTTCCTTTTTCCTTTAAGAAAATTAGAATTGGTTGAAGTAGTTGAACTACTTCATTAGTTAAGTTAACTAAAACTCAACCAACTTTTAGTTAGTGGGAAAATTAATAAATCATAATAAGGGGTTTTAAATAAATAATAACTAGTAGGTGGGACCCCTTGTGACTCCCTTTAGCTTTTAACAATCATAACACAACTATTCAATTAAACAAAACATCCCTCCTTGTGACTCCCATCATCACATCCATATTTGACAATTTATCTCAATAATAATTGAAATTATTTCCAAAATATATTACCCATATATCCAAAAAATAATGTGTTGTCCAAAATTCCAGAAGTCAATTGTTATCATCAATTTATAAAAAAAAAATTAAAATCCATATTTTTCACTCTGAGATGCAATCCTTCCCTTGTTGTTGTTGTTGTCACCTTTTGATCTCTCTGAATATTCCTTAGGATTTGCTGAGACTTTAGGCCTAATCTCGTTGATCACATGAGAGCAATCATCCCTCAAATGCATGCGGAAGGACACAGATTTATCAGAGCCATTGGAGGGTGAGGAAGGGGCGGCAGTGGCTTTTCCTTTGTCAGGGGCATGGTGGGCCTTGATTTTCAACATTTTACTCACATGAGAAGGCAGAACTGGTGAGTGGACAGGGACAACTTGGACAATTTGATTGATAGGCGGGGAGCGGGTAAAGACAAATTGGGCCAGCCATGATTTTGGGAGACTGTCGAGTGGACAATCTCTTGCCATCCGTCATTTTTGGGAACTTCAGGCTGCAATGAGACATGAGGGGGCATGGGGATACCAAGGACCTATGGAGCTTGGAAGGGAGGCCTTTCAGGCCTAGGTTGTACCACTCCTTGCCCAATCCAATTAAAAAACCCATCTTGAAATAGTTGGCTTAACTCTTACGAGTCAGCATCAAAGTGTATAGAGAATCTTGGCTTTCTAGGGCCCATGTTCCAATTACCTCTTCCTTGGTTACCTCTTCCATGGCTACCTCGGCTGAAAAATCTCATTCCTGTATGCATAATTGATTAGCAAATAGTTTCTTTAACAACCATACATGACAACTCCTTTTAAAATATGAAATAAATTTTGGCTCTTCAACATATCAGAATCATGCAATCCAATCCATACAAATTTTCTAATTGTTGTCAACGAGCAGGGGGTGAACAAAGGTTCTGGGATATGTGAGGGGTTGTAATGAGCGAAAAATGTTAAAATGAGGGGGAAAAGATCATGATTACTGTTCATAGACAACAAACAATCAACTGTAATGTAAACCAAAGAACATATCACTATAATCCATCTTAAACTGTCATAATACAGAGTTCCTCTTAACTGTAATTAAATTTTAGGAACAGGGAGTGAGTAATGAAAATGGGAAGGCGAGGGGATTGTAATTAGCGAAAAGTGAAATAATGGTAGGGGAAAAGAGCGGATATTGTTCATAAAATCAATTAATTAATCCATAAAACAATTCTATATTTAATGCAAACAATCCAACACTAACCAAATAATTGTTGTGATCAATTAAATAATTCATGTGTATAATTTAACCATTACTGTGTGTTAAACTTGCTCATTGTTCACCTTTACATTCTTAACACTTTTAATTAATCAAAATGTCATCATATTCAAAATAATATGCTTTCCAAAACAACTTGTACAAGAATTTTGTTTACTCTCACTTCTTCTTTTTAACATTTAACACAATTCCAATGAACACACAATCATTTGTATTGACTCTGTTCAACATCCAAACCATCAACCATTGTCATAAATTAATCCTTCAAATAAAGCATAGACACAAGTTCTTTTAAAATCGTGCTCGATTCCATTCCTCAATTCAATTTAACAACTAAATTCCAATGAAACCATACTGTTATAGAACCTGTGCCCATCTCTGATGGTGCAATCAACGATACGATGCATAGTATCCATCAAACATACATAGTGGACAGCCAGAACACAATCAACAATATTTCAAATTGCAATAATCCCAATTGGAAAATTTAAACACACAATAACAACAATCATCATTTCAACTTATACCATGTTGTAGGAAACCCACAGACCAACGCAAAACAAAAGAAGCATCGTTGTGACTTAATCAAACCATAAAATAATGTTGGGCTAGAAATCCAATTGCTAAAACACAAGAGACAATGACTGTGTATCTATTTCCATTTCTCAAATCAACCAATTAAACATATCGAGCCATCAATTAAACTGTCATCATAAATAATGCAGTGACCATCTACCAATAATAAAAACTACTTTCAATGATATTAACAAAGACGAGCTAATAGTCACCATTGTCGGTGCTACTCCACCAACTCATAACAGTCAACAATATACCCGACTGGCTCAATATCAAAAATGGGCTTTGAGTAATCAAAGGTTTGCTCTGTGGAATCAACACAGGGAGACTGGAGTCGACCACCAACAGCAGGTGAGATCCCTTTGAGACAACACAATGGACACACATGCCACATAACCAATAAATTGCAAGACAGGGTGACATCTCACCAGGTAGGAGAGATTATGAACAGAGGAGCAGAGGCTTCTTACTGGCTTGTAATAACACTGAGAACACGCGAGGCATAACCCTCGGTTTTTTCCCCAATCAACCTGAATAATGTTGATATAAAACAAAGCCATGAAATAGCAACCAACCCTAAAGCAATCCCCTTGGCATAATATCCATCATAACCAATTGCGCAGACACCAATAACATAAACGATCCCACAACCGGGTGAAACGATATGTAGTGACACAAGGTGGTTCGAAATCAAACCCAACAACCACATAACAACAAATATGACTGGGTATGGTGACAAGAATTGTGTGGAGACAGCCAACAAGTCTGCACTGAATGAACCTTTCAACAAAAACCCATAAGGACAACAGAGAGCCTTCATGGCTTCCACTACTTAGAAAAATAAATGAAATTGTGACCTCAACCACCCAGTTTTCTATTTGCAACAAATACCACACAAACAACCATTCCAGAGAAACACCAGAGTTCACACAGTTTCCAGCCTTAAGAAAAACACAGACCAATACATCATCGTGCCAACATCTATTTCATAAACAGAGCGAGTTCATGGATGGAAAAATAAAACATACCTGTAACCAAATAGCCTTAAAAACACGATCTTGGTCGAGCAATTATTCTCTTGCATGAAAATCGGAGCTTAACTGCAACGAATAACAATTGAACAATAGACAAGCTAGGGTGACGGCTAGTGGGAGAGGTATGGAATGGCGTGCAGTAAATGCATGTCGATTCCATCCTCTACTCATTCAATTACTTAGTACACGCCAACCACCATCCATTACTCCATTCAATTAATCTATGCATCGAAACTAACATCCACTAATTTCCAATTGCACCACCCCATATCACATTAACCATTGCCAAACATACCATAATGGATATTGAATGTGCCTTCATATAACTCAATACATCGTATAGCCACTAACTTTTTTATCTAGGACTAACAATAATCCTTTTAATTTCATTTGCATATAATGTAGCATAGCATAGTATAGTATAGGATAGCTCCTCTTCCTTGGATTTTGTTTTCCTCATGTTTCTTTTATCTCTTATCACAGCTAACATGTGTCTTGTGCAGGTGCAACGTGTAACAAATCATGGCGCTAATAGAAATGTGATAATAATGAATATAAGACATTCATACAATATGGAATTTAGAGCTTAGAGTAATCAGAACCAACACATAATACGCATTATATATCTGCTATCATGTCGCAAATAAAACCAATATTTCATCATCAATCACGTAGAACCTTGTGAGCAATGTTGAACAACAACACAAATATCAAATAAGAACCTCATCTGATCCTCCAATCCACAAGGGGGTCCCACCTACTAATATTATATATATCATTAGCTTATAATAATAGACTTTTAGCAATACTTTGCAGGCGAAATCCTCATTGCATTTTTTTATCGTCAACAGCGTGGCCTTGCATATTGATGACACCATGACCATGAAGTAAACCCCATACCATATCATTCATTTATATTTATACTTTGGAAGGGTTTTGGGGAACTATCCCTCTACTTGGGTACTAGAACACGTAATAAGATCTTGTAATGGCCCTCCCATACTTAAACTTGGCAAATTGCATAAAGTCTTAAGCTAGTTTGAAGTTTGAATTATATACCCAATGTGAATTGCATAAGTGGATTTTGTATTAGATTGTGGCTTACTTTGTATTAATGTAATGACTCTTGTACCTTTTAATGGTTGGTATTACTTGATTGTGTAAGATTTTCTTGATGATGGTCTTGTGTTAGAAGATTTGATGCCTCTACCTTGGATGTTGGACATTTTATGGAGGTTTTTGCACACTTGATGGTGAGTGTTAGGTCAGATGATGACTTGGCCTACTTCTTGGCACCCTTTGACATCTCTTGGAGCTAGGAAATTGCACTTTTGAGCTAATAAGTTGCATATATAGCTTGATATGTCACTCAGCGGGTAGTAATCCCACACACTTGGACATTGCATCCTTTGAGGATATTAGGGTTTGGATGGACCCCATTTCCCTTGATAATGATCAAACACCTCTTTGGAGAGTTTATGGACCCCTTCCTATGATGATATAATTATTGAGGCGTGGGGTGTTCCACATATTGATGATGACGCCATGCTTGATGGTGACTTGATGCTAGCTTGGGCTGACCTAACATTTATGATGATGATTGGGTACCTTTTTGATGATATGATGTGACCTTTTGATGAAGAGACGTGGCCTTTCATGATGCTTTGCACCTTTTGGGGATTGATGTGAATTATGGAGCTCTTGTACCCCTTGAGGAGATGACTTCACCCTCTTTTGGAATTCTACACTCATATGTGTGATTTCTTTAGAGGACATTTTCATATTGTAGTGTTATATCATTATTTTGGAGGCATTTTTGGGGTTTGGCATAGACCTATCCACCTTGTATCATGGATTTAATGTGTTTTAAAGGCTTCTAGAGAGTTAAAGAATTGGAGTTTCCTCATATATATAGGCTAGCACTTCCTCACTTGTAAATCATAAATCATCTTTTGGAGAATCACTTCTACACTTGTCTCTTATCCTTCTTTCTCGTCATGGAGTACTTGTGCACACATTTTGGAGAGTGATCTAGTGGATTCTTTGCAAGTGTTTGTGGATTATTTCATTTCTAGGGTTTCTTTCATGACATATGATTTTACTAGTAAGTGTTCTTTTCAAGTCTTGAATGGTTTATTCTTGATGTATTAAGTAAATTCTTTATCAAAGTGGTGAATTTGCATGTTATCTTGTTTCTCTTGGATAAATTTTGTTTTGAAACCCTAAGAAAGATTTGTAGTGGACTATTTTCCATGTTATCATTCATTTAAAACTTGTTAAAGGAAATAAGAGTTTTTCTATGGTTTGTAGTGGATTACTCTAGTCTTTCTCTAATAGGTTAAGCTTCTAGGGTTTGTAGTGGAATACTCTAGGGTTCTAACCAAGATCCTCTTGATCCCTTGCTAAAGTCTTTTAGAAGACACAGGATGACCTCTTGGGGTTTGTGGTGGACTACCCTAAGTTGCTTTTCTAGAATATTGACACCTAGGGTTTAACGTTTAAGTCTTTTCCTTGCATTTTCTCTCCATAGAAGTTGCATGTTAAACTCCATATGCCCAAGTAAGCTAGACAACAATAATATTTTTTCTCCATTACAAGTGATTTAAACCCTAACCTCCCTCCCTCCTTGACGTCTTATGTTAGTTTTAGGTCTAGTAGCATTGCATCTTCATTTCTCTACCATTCCTAGCTTAACGTCTTGCATTTTTACCTAGAATTGTCTCTAACATCATTTATTGTTGCATTGTTGCAATTTTCAGCTGTCAAGGTTTGGCATATTGCATTAATTTAACGTAGTTTCATGCTATTTAGTTTTAGAAATAATTAGTTATTGGTTTGATTGTCTTTTAGCTAGCATTTAATGCCTCTTTCATTGCATTCTTGCTAATTTAGGATTGTTTTATTACTACTATCGTAAACTTGTTATTTTCTGAAGTGAATCATCTCTTTATTCAAGTTTTATTACAACCATTTATTTTTCTTTGATATCTAGTGTTTCGGGGAATTTATTTGATTTATTTTTTGTGGTGGATATCTTCCATTGTTTTGGAAACAACCCTCACACACACATTGCATTTTCTTTGTTTAAACCATCTTAACCTCACTTTAAACCTTGATCTAGTTGGTGGTACAAATCAAGTAATGAAGATAAGGGGTTGTAGACGTGCCTTGACTTTATATAGGATCCTTTGAGGTTTCTAGGGAAACCTCCCTTCTGTTGGATCTCTATCCTTCACTAAAGAGAGGAAAGTAACTGCTTAGGTGACAGTGGAAATTACTTCCATATGTTACATTTATCTTGCATCTTATGAAGGATTTGCACAAGTACTATATTGAGTAATAATAGGAATATCCCAGCCTTGGTAGTGTTGATAGATAAATCCATAATTAATTCATGTATTATTTATTTGTATGGGTAAAAGACATGGATTTTCATTCAATACAATATAATTATTTCAATTAAATTAAAAAAAAAGGGAATGATGAGACATGAACGATAGTGGACAACTTCATTGGAGATCTCGATATTGGAGAGGAAAAGTGGGTAATCATAGTCATGATTGGTTGTTGATATTCTTTTGCAAGAAGTATTAATAGAAGAGGGGACACTCATGAGAATTAAGGAAACCCAAAGAACTAAGAAGGTACTTGCATCGACCAAAGGTTATTTTAGAGAATTCTCATTCATAAGTTCGATGGGTCAACAAAGATATTACACTGAGGGATTGGGTATGCATTTCACCTAGTTTTTTGTGATTAAATTTTATAGAAAATTATCAAAAATTTAATTTTCTATGTTACCCTTGAATGACCCAACGGTTAGCTAGTGGTAAATAATTGAATGATTGAATGTGAATGGAACAATGATGACTAGTAGGAAATAACTACTTAGGAGCAATTTATCATAACTTTGAGGCTTATATCCAAGAAAATTACTTCTTTTTCCTACAATAGATGAAACAAAAAAAATACCCTATTGTACTATTACAAAGAGTTCCTTTGTGCCAACTTGCTTCTTGTAGACAAATATTTGTCCCCAACATGTAGTTTCTACACACACAGACACACACACACACAGACATATCATGACTTTGAAGCTTGTCTCCCTTGAGGAGGCCATTCAACGAGCATCGACTTATTTAGAGGTTACAAGGATTCACTTTGCAACATGATCCTTCTGCAAGACCTCTTTGGTTGATCCAGATTTAGGAGCGGAACGAACTGACTAACAGACTGAATACAATAAACACAGAGATATGAAGAATACCACAAATATCTAGTGAACAATATCTTCTATTAAATAATGAAATAGGATGAAACTGTAAAACTACATAAATGAAACACTTGCTCGAATGGTGGTAGCTATCTCTGAGAAGAGATGTGGTTGCTACGCGCATCCGTCTGAGCAGAATGGATTACAATGAGGCTCCATAGGCCTTTTTGATATTACTCATGAATGCCAAAACCCTAGACATCCAAAAACCTAACCCTAGAAGGTGAAACGCCAAAATTCATGTGGGTCCTATGGGTAAGTTGGTGTAATTTGGTACCTCAACTTCCTAGGGTCATAACGTTTGCATACGACCTCCATTTTAGGCACGTGATATCCCTTTGGAAAGGTATTTCAGAGAACTACACATTTCATCATCAAACTCTGACTACGTCTATAGTTTGACTGTGGCAAGCCAAAAAAAACAACGTTTAGGACCCCAAAACAGCCCTAAAAGTACATCAAGATGTGCTGACATGAAAACATACAAAATAAGACAATTGGATTACATGAGAAGCCACCCATATCCAGCTGGAGGATGTGTGGAGCTTCAGACATCCCCAGAAGTGTAGAACCCACAATTACAAAGCAGTACAAAAGAACATGCTGGAAAAAAACAGACACGAGGAGCCAGTTGGAATAGGTGGGTGACCACCAATATCCACCTGGATCAATCCTCCCCCCTTAGGAAGAAATGGTATCCATTGCATTAAGTTCCCCCATCAAGTGAGGAAACTTCTTCTAGATTTGAACCCAGGTGAGCCACTTTCCTTGGTGTAAGAGTTTCCCTGCCTTGACACACCGATAAATATGGATCCTCTGTTGGTGAGTGCCCTTGACCTGTGTGTCCACTATCTAATCAATGGATGCTTGTTCCATGTAGTCAAGGTTGAGCTTTGTTGGTGTCAGTTGTTCGGCAATCTCGAA
>JASDQU010102631.1:137234-180794 GCA_032191745.1 Picea mariana
TGGCTCCAAGCTGTGCGCCAGGAATGGCTACAAGATCCCAAAAGTTCGCATCTGATCCAACAATTGCAAACCAATGCTCTAGCTTCCCCAGGGTACTCTTTGCTCCAGGATGAACTTCGATACAAAGGCCGTTTATATTTAAGTAAACAATCAAAGCTTAAATCCACGGTACTTTCTGAGCTTCATGCTACAGCCATAGCGGGGCACTCCGGGTTCACCAAAACCTATGACAGGGTCAAATGTTCTTTCTTCTGGGACAGTATGAAATAGGACATCTGTAATTTTGTTGCTAAACGTGAGGTGTGTCAACGCAACAAGGGAGAAACAGTCAAATCTCCGGGCACACTACAACCGCTTCCGATTCCACCTGCTATTTGGAAGGATATCTCTATGGACTTTATTACCGGCTTACCCAAATCGGGAAATAAATTAGTCATAATGGTGGTTGTGGATCGCCTTTCCAAGTATGCTCATTTATGCGCTCTTCAACACCCATTTACTGCATCCATGGTGGCTCAAATTTTCATGGACCAGGTCTTCAAGCTTCATGGCATGCCACACTCTATTGTTTCTGATTGTGACCCAACTTTCACAAGAAATTTTTGGCAAGAACTTTTTAAGCTACAGGGCACCCAATTGCATCTAAGCACAACTTATCATCCCCAGACTGGTGGTCAAACGGAAGTTGTCAACAAGTGTTTGGAAACATATCTAAGGTGTTTTGCCTCTGAAAATCAAAATCAGTGGGCTCAATGGTTACCCCTAGCTGAATGGTAGTACAACACTTCCTACCATACAGCTACACACATGACTCCTTTTGAAGTGGTATATGGACAGAAGCCCCCTTCAGTTCTCTCATACTTACCGGGTACCTCGAAGGTCCAGGCGGTTGACCAAACACTTACAGTTCGAGAGGATATTCTTCGTACCCTTAAAGAGAACTTGGTCATGGCACAAAATTGCATGAAGCAACAAGCAGATCAAGGTCGCTCTGAACGTCAATTTGCAGAAGGGGATCAGGTGTTTCTGCAACTGCAACCATACAAGCAAACTTCTCTCAAGGTCGAGCAGTGTCAGAAGCTAGCGCCCAAATTTTATGGTCCTTATACAATTCTCAAGCGTGTGGGACAAGTCACCTATCAGTTAGCTCTGCCCAGTCAGTCAAAGCTACATCATGTTTTTCATGTTTCATGCTTAAAGAAGGTGATTGGAACTAGGTGCCAAATTCAAACCAACCTTCTCAAGTTAGCTGAAGAAGGATCCATTTGGCTACAACCAGAAGCAGTTTTGGACCAGTGTGAGCATCGCCTGCGTCAACAAACCATCAAGGAAGTGCTAGTCCAGTGGAAAGATACAACTCCAACAGATGCCACTTGGGAACCAACTACCATTCTGCAGTAGTTTCCACATCTCAAGCCTTGAGGACAAGGTTGTTTTTAAGGGGGCGGACATGTTAGTGTCCTAACCCACACATAGGTAAATCAATATATTCAGATGTAATAAAGGTCAATATTAATAAGGCCTTTCAATAAAATAGAATAAGGCGGATGTAAGAAGACATAATAGAAGCTTCCGCTTCTAGAAGGATCTTCGTCTAGATGCTTCTCTTGATAGACATATTTAGTATAAATAAGGGTTGAGAGTATGAAAATCCTAGCTTGGAGATTATTGTAACAAAGCACTGCTAGACTAAAGGTTGCCCCCTCGAAGAGGCCCGTGAACATTGCTTTCTGAATCAAAGTGCTATTTCTGTTGTTGTTCTTATATCATTTCTGTGTTATTGTGGAGATTATGCTGGTTATATTATTGTTATTCTGCCATTTCTAGCATTTTATTTCTGTTCTGCATACTTTTTATATCTGGTATATTACATATTTTCTCGCCTGAAAATCAGAGCTTAACCACAACAAACAACAATTGAACAATAGCCAAGTTAGAGTGACGGCCAGTGGGAGAGGTATGGAGTGACGTGCAGTATATGCACGTCCCTTCCATCCTCTACTCATTCAATTACTTAGTACACGCCAACCGACCATCCATTAATCCATTCAATTAATCTATGCATCAAAACTAACATCCATTACTTTCCAAGTGCGCCACCCCATATCAAATTAACCATTGCCAAACATACCACAATGCCTATCGAATGTGCCTTCATATAACTCAATACATCGTATAGCCACTAACTTTGTTAGCTAGGACTAAAAATAATCCTTTTAATTTCATTTGCATATAATGTAGCATAGTATAGTATAGGATAGCTCCTCTTCCTTGGATTTTTTTTTCTCATATTGTTTTTATCTCTTATTACAACTAACTTGTGTCTTGTGAAGGTGCAACATGTAACAAATCATGGCGCTAATAGCAATGTGATAACAGTGAATATAAGCCATTCATACAATATGGAATTTAAATCTTAGAGTAATCAAAACCAACACATAATACACATCATCCATCTGCTATTATGTCGCAAATAAAACCAATCATGTAGAACCCTATGCATAATGTCGAATAACAACATAAACATCAAACAAGAACCATATCTGATCCTCCAATCTATAAGGGGGACCCACCTACTAGTATTATATATATCATTAGCTTATAATAATAGGCTTTTAGAAATACTTTGCGGGCGAAATCCTCGTTGCGATTTTTATCGTCAACACATATATGAGTTCACACATCATATAATGGAACATATACTAATTTATGAGTGTTCCCCCTTCTCATTATAGCATGAAAGATCTATTGACATAGTGAAGTGCTAGTGTATTAATGACACTGTGAAGCAATAATGTGCCAATGACACGATGATGTATCAATGCGAGTCATACGATGACTCAATGTGTGCTTTATATGATATGACACACATGCACTATTACAATAGTAGAGATTCATTTCATTAGTAGAGTGATTTTTTATGAAACCAATTAGAAACTATTTAGTTTTATAATTATATAGCTTTATTATGTAGTATATACTTATTAGTAACATTTTAAATTAATCTATTAATTGATAAAGAATAATTTATTATTACAAAAATTATTATTAGTTATTATTTGTTTTTTTTAAGTAAAGCATAGTTTGTATTAAGTAAAAAAGGTTGGAGTTGAGACTTGCAACGAGTTACATGATGTTGGTTCCTATTGTCTTCATAGAATTAAACATTTATCTGAGGTTACTATAAAAATCTTCCGGCTAATTTCAAAATAGATGTTCCAGGTTGGCCTACAAGTGGTCGTCTTCACACAAACACCTAAGAGACATATAATTTTGAAATACATAAAATTAATGATAAGTTGGAGCACTACTCTCTTTTCTTTTCCCCTTGTCAAACTAGGTCTTGTCAAACCGGGTGGACCTTTGTCCCTCTATCTCCATTGGGTCTCATAGCTAATGGATTGTCTCCTCCTCCTTAGACTCGACCTAGATTGAATTCTCAATTTCCTTATTATTGAAGGTCATTGATGAGGAATCCTTGTGCAAATTGAGTGCTAGGTTGCAGAGCTTGTTGCACTCTACTTTGAGGGAATCAATTCTTTGCCTTTGATGCACTAAAATGCTCATAATGTTGGCACTTTGGTTGATGCATGCATGCTCATTCTCTATGACTTTTGAGGACATTGGCATAATAGTGATTCTCTTTTCTTTAATGATGTCTTCATGGCATCTCATGACTCTTTGAAACTCCTACACATCTCTATTGTCCATATTGGTCAGACCTGCACAACATATATGAAAAGGAAGAACAAAAGGAAAACCAAATTTTATGTTCAAATCAACAAAGAGAACATTAACAAAAGTGTTGAGCTTCTAGAATTATGGATTTGAAATGTCGATCGATGAGACATCCACCATGCATGTAAGATAGAGTCCCTTCCTAAGATGTTGAGGACAAAGAGAAAATCCCAATATTGCATATATATTCAAAGCACAGAGTTTTAGTAAAAGGATGCTCCCTTACACCCTTAACAGTCCAGTTCTTGACCATTGTTGCTCTATGAATATGTCTTCCCAAACAACTAGATTTAGGTTCTAAAAAAGTATGCAAAGAACCGAGATCTAGACATACTTATCTTTTAAATGAAACACTTTTGAAGGAAAACTTAAATTTCCCCAAAGGACAAAGTCCCACCTCCACCATTGATTGCATGCAATCTTCCCCAAATCAAATAGCCAAATCAATACTTAGATTCAAACAATTATATAGTTGTACCTCTCCAAATTCTTTTAAGGGGAGATTACTAGAGGAAAAGGAAAAACATGAAAATATGAAACTAGAATAAGCTAAGAAAGCATAACAAGGGAGACTTAGAAACCCCGATGCCTTGCTCTTTGATAGGGCTACTGAATGAATAAAAATAATCTAGAGAATATGAGCACCAATAAACCGTCCAAGATAGACAACAATACTTACCAAATGTCTAGGCGCACAATTGAACTAGCCTGAAATACACCATATTTCATACCTTGGCCCTGGTATCATCCCGCCATGCTTGTACCACACCGCTTAAATACATTGAATTGCTACAAACCAAGAATCCTTTCAAATGCTATAGAAGATGATGTGTATCCTCGAGACACCCATCCCAAGGACTCACCATTGCATAGGTAAAGATGCCTCATGCCAATAATAAATGCCAATGAAACCCGCTAATGCAAGGTATTTAGGGGATAATCATGAAGTCATGACCCCCATTTTTAACCAAGATGCAAGGGTAAGGTTAGTCGCTCATTTTGCCCAATAATCTTCCTCCTCGTTTAAGTCTCGCTTGATGTGGAAGAAAGAGACTTTGGTGAAAAAACTAGCTTTTAGCTTGATTCTAGCAATAATATTTTTCAATTTGTATCCTTTTCGGGTGGATTTGTCAATCATTGTTTTGATTATGATCATCGAATCCCAAGAAGTTGAGAAAGATCTATCATTTGCTTCCTTGGCTAGTGATAAATCACATAAGAGAACGTATGCTTCTGCCAAATTACTTGATAGATTATTGAAGCCCCAAGCATAGGAAATTATTGAAATTCCTATGGAATCATGGAAACTCCACCCCACTCCTACCACTCCTATTAGTAATTATTTCTTAATTCATATAAATTATTTGATTATTAAAAAGTATTTTTTTATTAAAAATTATTAATGATAATTTATTAATTAGTATTTTCTCTCTCTCTATATAATTGAAAATGTTAAATATTAAATCAAAATAAAAATTGAATTATATTGAGAAAATATTGATAACATTTCATTTCATATTGTAATGCATAATGATAGCATTTCATTTCATATGTAACATTACAATATGAGGATAACACCAACATATAAAAGGGGAAAATGAGTAGAATATACAATAATATGATTTTATTTTAAGAAACATATGTATGCCTTAGGTCATAACATTTTAACATATAATAATTGAGACAAAACATTTAAAACCCCCCAAATTCCATCTCATTAATTATACTTTCATCGTTGTTTGTTTGTCCACCTCTTGGGGGCGCTATCTTTTTGATTATTTCTTAAACTTTTATGGATTTGGTTTACTCACCATGGATTCGACTTGTTCCCTTAATGTTTGATTAACATCCATAATTTATTCATTAAATAAGGTTGAGTATTTATTTATTGGTTATGAAAAAATATATATTTACTAGTACTTATGATTAAAACTTAGTGGTTTCATGCTATTCACACATTGTTTCAAAGCCCCTTCTCATCCTAATGTCAGTCGTGATATCATTTGGCTTCTCTTTAAACTTTAATTCTTAAGTTTAAAAACCAAAAGGTTAGTTAAATTTTTGTGTGATATCATTTGGATTCTCTTTAAACTTTAATTCTTATATTTAAAAACCTTAACCAAAAGGTTTAGATATAATTACAAGTTAAAATTTTGTTGTGTACCATTGAAAAGTAACTTCAAATTAATAACAATGTTTAACTTAAAAATTCATTAATGTTATATTAGTAACATATAATGTATACATAAGGGTAGGAGGTGGCATATCATTCTAGTCTTCAAAGGAAATAAAAAATTTAGGTTTGTTTGGGGTGAGATATCATTATAGTCTTCAAAAGAAATAAAAAATGTAGGTTTGTTTGGGGTGAGGGTCAATCTATAAATAACCAAGCATAAGTCTTAATAGTCTTTTGAGGCCTCAAATTCCTTCAAGTTCTAAATCGAGGACAAGTGATTGTTATCAAGGACTCAATGATCATTGTTCAGGCTCTCAAATATGTGCATATTGTCAACTTCCCTAGACTAGCTAATATCCACCCAAGGGCACTTCTTCTACTAAACAATTTCATAGCAATATCATTTCTTTAATTTAAAAGGCACTTGAACGAGGAAGATGATGAAATGACTAACCAAGGGGCTTGGGAACTTGAAGGTCATTTGTGGACATGTAATGATGCCTAAGAGATCATTAGGTTTTCCCATATTCCATGATCATTTGTATGAATTTATGGTTTAGAGGGGATCCTAAATGAGAATCACCCCTCAAAGATGAAAAAGTAGTTGGTAAAATTTATGACACGTCTCATCAGGTGTAATCCTTGAAGTCTCAAATCCATGAGAGATGATACATAGCTTATTGAAATAATAAGAATCAGTACTAGTATTAATATAATCATGGAGCAGTGAATACAAGAGCTCTGGTGCATTGAGTTTTGGAAACCCTAGGTCTTGGTTTGAGGGAGAATGAACGATGGTGTTGGGGGGGGGTGGGGGGACAACCCCCTCTAGAGGAGGACGCTTAAGATTTTCAAGCAATGGTTGTCATCTTAGTAAAAAATTTGAAGCCATGACCTTCTAATTTTGTTAAGAAGTTGGATGAGATGCCTAAAGTTTCGCTTCCTCCTTTTTCGTCTAGGAAGAAAGCTTTAACTTTTGTCAATCATGGCCTGATTGGTTAGTTTACAAGTGTTGTGGATGATACAACAACCCCTCATTATTGAATATTGTTGAATAAAGATAATGGGTCCCTTAAAAACATTTTTTGAATTTTATGGTTTGATTTCTTTTATTTATTACCTTTGGTGCCTTTTGAACTCTTTGATTAAATTTTGATCTAGCTTAGACTTTTTAATAAACTTATTTAGATAAAAAATGAACTACAAATAAATATCTAAGTTTTTAAAGCTATTCGTTAAATGATTACCCTATGTCTCGGGGGACCATTGATTCTTAGGGACCTAACCTCCCTAACCCCTCACTTAGGTAGAATAATATATTTTCCATGTAACAAAGGCCAACATTAGTTAATAAGGCATATTTAATAATGTGAACGAGTCTAATGTAAGAAGACTTAATAGAATCTTCCGCTTCTAGAAAGATCTTCCTTTAGAATGTTCTTCAAAAAATAGAATTAGTATAAATAAGAGTAGGAGGCATGAGAAAGTCTTGTCTTGGGAATTATTGTAATAGAGCGTTGCTCTGTTGGAGGTTACCCCTTCGAAGAGGCAAGCGAACATTGCTTTCTATCAATAAAGGTATCATTTTGGTGTTATGGTTCTCTACATTTTGTTGTTTTGCGAGTATTTGTTGCAAAATTTCTATATTCTGTTTATTATAATAAATCTGGTACCTAACAAGTGGTATCAAAGCACTTTCCTCTACGAAAATTGTGGGGATTTTTTTTCCAGGGTAGAGACGTGTATTGTTGACGTCCTTAAAGCATAGAGATCTGTCATTCAACGAGTAAAACTGCAGCTGGGGAATACTACACGCAAGGAATATAGACAGTTTCAGGGGGTTACTCGAAACAAACGTTTCACGTTGTTGGAACCTCTGTCACCCCTGTTGGTACCCCTTCGATTAATACCGCATTAGACATAATCTGTACACATCCATCACTCCCATGTACCATCAGGTATATCGGGATTCCCCTAGATCTCCTGAAACCAACTCTAGATCAGTCGATCGACCCCTAACTGCTATAGTGACACCAAGAACAACACTCGGGAAGATACTCTCTAGTACCTGGGTAATCGGGTAGTATGACTAAGGGTACAGTCGAGCTTCCTTAGTTGGTGCCATGAGATATTAGGCTGAGTACTACTGTTCGACCTCACACGTATACCAAAGATCTATAACACAGGGAAAACCCATGTCTGTAAGAACCCTTAAAACCCTAACCCTTAGGAAAGAAACAAAACAATAAAGGAACAGACGAGATATATAGCCGCACAACCCTACCTCCCACATTCTGGTTGCAAAATTCTTACATAAATTTTCTTATGAATGATTTGGGCATTTTATCATTGCATTATTCTTCAGGACGAAGTATAACTTTGTAGGACTAAAAAAAAAGAGTATAGTGGTTCTTCCAACACCCTTATTTAGGACCTATCCCATTGGATTCGTCTCTTCTCCCTGATCGTCTTGGTACCTATCATTTTTAAGCCTTTTTTCTGTGGACCCGACCCCCTTTCTGACACCCTTATTTGGGACCTATCTCATTGGATTCCCCTCTTCGCCTTGATCATTGTGGTACCTATCACTCATCCGTTTTCTTTTTCTTATGGACCCACACGCCCTTCCCTGCACTGTTATTTGGAACCTATCCCATTGACTTCCTCTCTTTGCATTGATCGTTGAGGTACTTTTCACTAATAAGCCATTTTTGTGCAGACCCACTTGCCCCTCTCCCTCTGCAATGGCCCACACCCGCAACCAATATGTGGATAATCACATCATTGCCTTGGACAAAGTCAGTGAGAAAACCAAGAAAGATATCTTTGACATTACTTCCAACATTGCTAGAATAAATTCCTGGCTCACCCCACTAGAAGCACTTCCAATAGTAGTGAACCACTTGACCACAATGTATCAACAATACCAAGAAGCAATTAACAACTTGACCGCATTGTTTAAGCAAGTCCAAGATTATTTCTCTTCTGCACCACCTTATAATCTAAAGGGCATTGAATCCTCCCATTCCACGTCCTTTCATTCTAATCACTTTTAGCGTGACCTGCGTCTTCCTAGAGTGGAGGTGAGAAAAATTAATGGCTTGGATCCCATGGGTTGGGTCACTCAAATGAAACACTATTTCTCTTTGCATGACATTCACTGATGAGTTGGCCAAACTCCATTATGGTGTTCTCTATCTAGATCCTGAACGCTGGCAATGGTGACAATGGTGAAAAATGCATGCCAAGAGTATGTGGCTTGGACACAAATTGTTGTAGAGCTTTATGAACACTTTGACACTGACACCCACCATTTAGGTCGTTTGACCAAGTTGAAACAATCTGGCACAATGGAATACTTTGTAGCTTCCTTTGAGCAGTTGGATTTCCACACGAAGGGCATGTCAGATGCCTTTTTTCGGAAATGCTTTATTAGTGGCATAAAGGATGAAATTCGCACCCGCGTCCTAATGGATCACCCCCAGAATTGGGTGGAAGCTACTAAACGAGTTGAGGAGGTACAATGGGTTGTCTCCTCCCAAAACATAAAACCCTCCTTTATTCCTCGCCTGAAATATGCAAGTCTCGCCCCTCCTACCACTCCACTCAAGATCCAGAAATTGACTCGGGCATAAATGGATAAAACGTCGACTCAAGGGCCTTTGCTATAATTGTGATGACAAATATTTTATGGGGCACAAGTGTAAGAAACATAATCTTTTTATGACCATCTTTGAGGATGTTTTTGATGAAGAGGTAGAAGTTTCCCTTATGGTAGAGCTACCTGAGCCAATTGATCTTACTCTGCCCTCTGAGCCACCAGAAGTAGAATTGGTCATTTCATTGAATGCCCTCACTCGCTTCTCTACTTCCCAAACCCTCAAGTTAATTAGCTACATTAAGCATCATAAGGTCATCATCCTAATAGATAATGGAAACACCTATAATTTATTCATCGTTTCATTTCCCAAGAAACCAATTTCTATATCCGTGCAGTGAACAATTTTCAAATCATGATTTCCAATGGTGGTTCCATGAAATGTGGGGGGAGTTGTGAAAATGTGTGCCTCCCAATTGGTCAGTAACACCTGAAATCTCATATATTTGCTATTGACATGGGAGGTTCTGACATTGTGCTCCATGCATAAAGGTTACACACTCTTGGCCCCATCCTCATGGATTTTCATGAATTAACCATGTAATTCCAATAGGAGGGACAACAATATAAGTTCCAAGGCATCACAACATGATCCCTTGATATGACCAGTTCCCATCGAATGGAAAAACTCTTAAAAAAAGGTCATTCGAGCATTATTTCCCAACTCCATTCCATTCAAGCAGTTGAGACACCCTATGTGTATCCCGACCTTCAATATATACTCTCCCAACACCAAGCTATATTTACCACTCCCCATGGACTTCCCCTTTCCCGTGGTGTTGATGATCATTCCATTCCTCTAGTCCTAGGCAGTCTTCCTCCCAATTTTCACCCTTATCATCATCCCTTTTCCCAAAATAATGAAATTGAGAAAAAAAATTCAAGAATTGCTTGACGCAGGTGTTATCCATCCTAGTACCAACCCCTATTCTTCTCATGTGGTCATGGTACTCAAGAAAGAAGGCACTTGGCACATGTGTCTAGACTTTGACGCCCTAAACAAACTCACCATCAAAGACAAATTTCCCATTCCTATCATTGATGATTTGTTGGGTGAATTGAGCGATGCTCAGTACTTTACTAAACTTGATATCCATTCTGGCTACCACCAGATAAGTATGAAAGAGGAATACATTCCCAAGACTGCATTTAGAACTCATGAGGGTCACTATGAGTTCTTGGTAATGACCTTTGGCCTGTGCAATTCTCCCTCTACTTTCCAAAGTCTCATGAATCATGTGTTCCATCCTTTCCTCCGTCATTTTTTCTTAGTTTTCTTTGATGATGTTCTCATCTATAGTAAAACTTGGAAATCCCATCTCACCCATGTGGATCAAGTTCTCTGTCTACTCTATCAACACAAAATTTTCCTTTGGAGCATCGAAAGTGGAGTACCTAGGTCATATTGTCGCCAAGGATGGTGTACGGGTGGATCCTAAGAAAATTGAAGCTATGAAGGATTGGCCTCACCCTAAAACTCTTAAGAGCTTACGTGGTTTTATGGGTTTACTGGGCTATTATCGCAAGTTTGTTCAAAATTATGGCAAAATTTCAACACCTCTCACTGCTCTTTGATGGGCCTCGACATTGCCTATCTAGAAGGCCCATGATAGACACATTTTTACCTTGATATGACTAATAATTAATTTTATTTGACCATGTTTAATAATAGTCATGGGTACTTTTGTATGTTGCTTAAATGATTTTTTTTGAGATGAAATTTTATGTGTATGGTATCTTTTTTATTATAATGTCTATGGTAAAGTATGTGTGTATCATTAATCAAGCAATTTGAACCCCCTTAAGGAAAGGAGGATCCTAAGAATCAAGGAACCTTGTCCCCCACCTACCTCCAAAGCACTGTCATTTTACCAATAATCACTCTCTACAAACATAAGTTCGCAAATCAGAGGAGATTGGAAAAGATATTTTGTTCCCCTATTCCCTCCTTGATCCAAGGGAAGAGGTCGAAGTTCCAAGTGTATAAATAGGCCTCTAGTGCAGGGAGGAAGAAATCTGAATATTGTGTTAAGTTTTGTTGAGGAAGCTCTTTGCTGAAGACTTGGAGTTCTGCTCTTGATGTACAACTGATTTTGATCAATAAAGATGCCTTTGTTCTGATCTTACTAGAGTTTTTAAAGTTCCTTGTTCTGCTGATCCAGGTGGATATCGGTGGCCACCCACCTTCTCCAACTTGCTCAAAACAACTTTCTCGCAATTTTTGCAATTTACTATTTTTAGCAGTTTTTAACTTTCAGGGCCATTTTGAGGGCCTAATGAGTTGGATTATCCCAACTCATTAGTGTGTTACATTTTTTACCATACAATTCTTTAAATGGAATCATTTTCAATGAGGTCTGATACCCATTATTGTATGGAAATTCAACTAAATGAATATAATCTTCCCACTTCGATGGTTGGTCCATCACATACATTCTAAGCATGTCCTCAATGATTCTATTAGTCCTCTATATTTTCCCATCTGACCCTGGGTGATACATTGTACAAAGATTTAGATTTGTCCCAAAGCCTTCGAACAAACCCTTCCAAAAATTGGAAGTAAAATTTGAATCTCTATCTGAAACTATTGCCTTAGGCACTCCGTGTAGCATGGAAACTTCTTTCATGTAGATTTATGCAATATTTGTTGCCTTGTGTGTTGTCTTCACCGGAATAAAATGTGATGCCTTAGTTAATTTATCCACCACAACCATGATGGAATCGTGTTGCTTCACTGTTCTAGGAATCTTTGTAATAAAATCAACCATGACAACTTCCCACTTCCATTTTGGAATGGGAAATGGCTGCAACAACCCTGCTGGATGCCTATGTTCAGTCTTCATTTTCTGGCATTCTAGACATTTGGCCATGTAATTAGCCACTTCTTTCTTCATTCCCAACCAAAAATATTGGCTTCTCATAGCTGCAATTGTCTTCTGATAACCTGGGTGTCCAACATATGGTGCATTATGCATTTCCTTCAAAACTGCATTTTTTCCGTTCATTGGAATTTGACACATATACCTTGCCTTTGTATGTGAGAACTCCATCTTCTTTCAACTCAAAAAAATTAAATTTCTACTGAAAAATTACCTTTTTGTAATATCTCTTTTATTTTTATATATTACTGGTCCGAATTTTCTGCTGCAATAAATTTATCTTTTAGATCAGTCTTGTACATGCTAATGGATGCAACATGCACTTCATGAGCTCTCTTGCTGAGTGCATCAACCACTTGATTCTCCTTGCCTTTTATATGCTTAATTTCAAAGTCGTACTCACTAAGAAATTCCAGCTATCTAGTTTGTCTGGCATATAGTGTTAGCTAGCCAAACAAATGCTTCAGACCACAATGGTCTATCCTTAGCTCAAATTTATTACCCATGAGGTAATGTCTCCACATTTTTAATGCATGTACAATTGCCGCTAACTCTAGATTGTGGGTAGAATAATTCTTCTCGTGCACTTTTAATTTTCTGGACTCAAAGAATACACCATGACCCTTTTGACTGAGAACTCCATCGAGCCCTTCCTTGCATGCATCAATGCACATAATAAAATATTCATCTAGATCTACAATCTTCAAGATTGGTGCACTTGTCAATATGTCTTTCAGGTGCTGAAATATTTCTTCACACTTGGAAGTCAATTCAAACTTCACTCCCTTGTTTTTCAAATAAGTGATTGGACTTGCAATCTTTGAGAAGTTTTTGATGAATATTCAATAATAACCGGAAAGACCTATGAATGAGATGACCTATGCCACATTTCTTGGCGTTGGCCATCCTCTAATGGCCTATGTCTTCTTAGGATCAATTTCTATCCCCTCCGCTGAAACGATATGCCCCAAGTAGTGAATATTCTTTTGGTAAAATATGCACTTACTTAGCTTAGCATACAATTTATGCTCTCTTATAACTTGCAACACCATTCTTAAATGTTTTTCATGTTCCTCTTCTAACTTAGAGTAGACGATCATATTATCTAGGAACATAATTACAAAATTCTCCAGGTACTCCGTGAACACTACATTCACTAGGCACATAAAAACTGTTGGGGAAATTTGATAGTCCAAATGGCACTACCATGAATTCATAATGCCCATATCTTGTTCTGAATGATGTCTTGCTGATGTCTTCTTCCTTTATCCTCACTTGATGATATCCCAATCTCAATTCAATCTTGGAAAATATTCTTGTACCTTTCAACTGATAAAACAAATCATCAATTCTTGGAAAAGGATTTTTTTCTTTATGGCGACCTTGTTCAACTACTCTAAATCAATACACGACATTAAGGTTCCATCTTTCTTCTTTACAAAAAGAACTAGGGCTCCCCAAGGTGACACACTTGGGTGTATATACCCCTTCTTTAACAATTATTCAAGCTGCATCTGCAATTCTTTCAACTCTGGTGTGCCCATTCTGTAAAGTGTCTTGGACACTGGGGTAGCTACTGGCACCAAGTCAATAGAGAAATCAATGTCTCTCTTCGATGGCAATCCCAAGATTTCTCTAAAAACATATTCAAAATCGCTTAATATTGGATGGTTTTCAATGCTTGCCACTTTATCTTTGGTTGCCTCTTCCACATGGACTGCAAAAATATGACATCACTTCTTGAAACTCTTCTTAAACTACATAGGTGAAATCTCTATAACAATTACAACTCTTGGAATGCCTTGAATCTTGCCTTACTTCCCTTCTTCATCAAGAAATGTGATTCTCTTGTTGTAACAATCTAGGGCAACATGGTGTTTTTCCAACCAATCCATGCCAATTAGAAAATCATATGAACCCAATTTTATGATGTTTACATTAACTTTGTGTTGAGTCCATTCATGTTTATCAAACAATATTTAAAAATCTCATTGATCTTTCTCTTAGTTCCCGTGGCTAGCTGAACTAACTAATATTTCTTATGCTTACTCCTTTGCAAGTGAAATCTTTCAACAATGTTAACATTTATGTAACTATAGCTAGATCCAAAATCAATCAAATTTGTTATGAGTTGGTTTTCAATCTTACCTTCCACTTCAATCACGGGGGATTGATATTTAGCTTTCTTGTTGTACAAGGCTATGTTGAGCCTCCTTTTTGTCACCTCCAATTGCCTTATCTTGCCCATATCTTGACCAATTTTTTCCTAATACCTATGCACTCTCTGCCTATTTTTCTCATCAGACATATCCTTTAACAATTATTGCGTACATATGAGGTAGCTAATGTTTAATCATAATTCATGGTGATTTATTAATAATTAGGATTGAATATTTGATGTTTAAAACTTTCTAATTACTTTGAATGGTTCAAGCAGACTTCATGGCAATAGTTCCTATTGCTAAGATCATCCGGTACTCGTTGTTGAGATCGTCCAGTACTCATTGCTAAGATCATCCAATACCTATTGCTGAGTTCATATGGTACCGATTGTTACACTCGTTCGATACTGACTTGTATTACTGTGTGCGTCCGGTACCAAGTTATGCAGCTGTGTATGTTCGATACCCATTCTGAATTTCCAGGCTTGGTTGTTTGAGTGAGATTGTTCTCAATGCGTCTAAAGCATTTGTTGGTTCGAACGTTCTCTGTTCATTGGAGACCACGATACATTTCATCACTCATGCACTTCGTGTCATGAGGATGAAATCGTTCCCTTAAAATTCGATGTATCATCCAATTGTAATAATTATGCAAGTATTTGATGTTATCTTCAAACTTGGATTGTAACAACTGCTTCTCTTTAAAGAGAGAGCCTTGTAGAGGATAGATATATAGAGATAGAATTAAGCATTGTTATGCTGTAAGATTGGTTCTCAAAAAACTGTTGATTGTAGCTTCATTTTTCTGGAGTAATGATATAATTTTAGTTTTGGATTACATGTGTGCATTTACATATTCTATACCGTAAGTTTTCCTTAAGAGATGCCTTGTTGGTACAGCAAGGGCCCATCGACCCAATCAAGGTAAGTCTCTTTGTAATTAATTGTGAATATGATTATGGTTTTATGTGTGTGTGGACAGAGTAATTTTATGTTTGATTATAGCATCTAATTTCATCCATGTCATGTTTAAGTGATACATTTAATAGCAGGTCACATGGACACGTGGTAATTTTGAGTAAGTGAGAGTTGTGTGTGTAATGTGAGATGTCTGAGTGTAACGATCTCCGAGTAATGATTTGACATCTTTGTGTCAGTATGTGAGAATAATCATTCGATTTAAATGCTTTATTGTTTTGTCTAGACTAAATGTTGTAGTGTTTGTTTTCATTCTGCAAATCTAAGGACAAGTTGTATCTCCATCTTTCACCATACATGAGGCTGTAATGGAGCACTCCACTACACTTAGCTTTCTTTTCTAGAATTGATTAGATTACACCTTGCAAACACAGGCACAATCAAGACCTACATCTCTCACCATACATGCACTTATAATGGAGTGTTTTACCTTGCCTGGTAATTCTGTTAAGCTTGATTAAGTTTTCGTTTAAAAGTATTCAGAGTGTTAATTGTTGTTTGTGTAGTTGTTCCAGTAGATAGAATCACAATTCATCTTTACCTTTCATGAGCCATCAATGAACAGATCCATCACTTGAGCAAGAACTCTAGATTATTTGCTTGTTGATAAGTTTTGCTTTCTGAATTCTGAATTGTGTGGGGAGTGTTATTTGAAATATGTGAAAACAAAGCATTTGGTTTTGAAAGTGTGTTTTTACATAGACTATACTCAACAAACATAGACAATTATCTCTTATCAGTACATATAGTACATCAACTCTATTGATTACGAAACCAGATTGACATATTAAATGATTGCAATATATTGAACTTATAATTGCACCCACATTTTGGTCCCATTGTCGGGGAGTTGTAAACGGTAATAGGTAGTGTTTGCATCATATTACTTTTATGGTTTTGGAGTGGTTTTAAGGATGACTTGAGGGCGGGGAGAAGATGGTAAGACACGAGGGAAGATCCCACACATCCACTTTAGTGGGGTTTCTCCAAAGTTAGGTTGTCCTCTTACCTTCAATAGTTAAATTTTGTGTTGAGTTAGTATTTAGATCTTCTTTTTATGCATACACGTAGAGATATCAAAGGTAGATTTATTGCATCCAAAATTGCAGAAAATTCAAGAAAACCCCCCAAAGTTACAGAAAAATCAAGACAACCCCCCATACTAACTCAGCTAATGTTTGTGTAAGAAAAATCCTCAAAGCAGAGACTTCAAAGGAAATAATTGGAACAACAACCAAAGGTCCTAAATCTTAACCTACTGTTCAGATTGAAAACATATTACAACAAGCAGGAAGGGAAGCATTGGCGACCCAATGAGAGGGAAGAACTGGAAAAGAGACAGAGGTAGTGGTAGAAGAGGATGAATATGCCATTGGAGCAACACACAAAGTACTGGAACAGTTGGATATCCCAACCAACCTATTTGTTGAACCATCACTTAGTGGGGAAACATCACTTGCAACCTATAACGTGCTATTTGGAGATATGGCAGATGAGGAGGTGAATGCAAACAATGAAACATAGACATTTGGATTCTCGATATTAGACATTACAAGAGATGTTGCTATGAATAATATCACACTATCATCACTACCTCACTTCCATGGTATGTCAACAAAAGATCCCGATTCATTCTTGTTTGAATTTGATATACTATGTAGGAGTTATAATTACACTGATAATGCACAAAAACTAAAAATCTTTCTAGCCACGCTTAAAGACTCAGCATTAAGGTGGTTTATGAGCCTAGGAGAGCACATTGTCTTATCTTGGGATGGTATGAAGGAAACCTTCCTCCAAAAATATTAGGATTATTGCAGACCTAGAGATGCTAGGAATGACATATTTAAAATGCAGCAGTCTGAGGAGGAAAGTTTAGAAGATTAGCTAGAAAGGTTTCTATATAATTATCAGAAGACAAAACAATTTGCCTTAGACACAACCATAATTACGACCATCTTCCTAAAGGGTATAAGGGATGAATGCATTGAGGTACTAAACCTCATGAGTTATGGGGATGTATATCAGAATCCATTTGCAAACATTGTGGAGGATTGTAAAAGGTACTCTTGCAGCCAAGCCAAAAAAGGAAGAAGTGTAAGGGATCCTATAGGCATAACTACCAAACCTGCTCTAGGAGGTGTTACAAGGATAGAATTAGGGAATCTGCTAGAAAAATTCAAATCAAACATCCTAAACAGAATCAACACCCAATTAGACACTATGAAGATAAAAAAGAAACAACAAGAAGAAAATGCTACTTTAGCAATTTTCTGTCCTCGATGTAGGAAGAGACACCCTGAAAAAGAATGTCCTATTAATGTTATTGAAATTTTTGGCCTTTGTACAAAAGACCACCCTACCAATGTGTGCCCTTGATTATATGGATTAAAACACTTTTTTAAGGGAGGGGGAGAAGCTCAAGAAACATCATACCCCCTAAAAGAGCATGGAGACAACAAAATACTAATATGTTTTACGATCCTACCACACAATACACACAACAACAATGGCTTCCTCTAATGCCTTACTCTCAATGGACACATCAACAACCACAAGTCCAACCTTGGAAACAAGGATGGAGGGGTCCTGCATATGGGAATGTTCCTTTTCAACCAACAACTTTTCCTACTTACCCACGATATCCTTCAAATATCTCTCAGTTGTTACCAGGATTTAATCCACCTGCTTTACCTCCACCTTCCCAGCTGCACCAACAACATCTCACATTACATTTGAACCCAAATCAACAACAACAATTTCAAGTTGCACCTAATCCAAACCCCCCTCGACGTACTCCTATTCTTGCACAACCCATCCCTAATCCGAATGATAGACCTCCTCAACCTGTACATAATCTTGAAGTGCAGACTTTCCCAACTTATGTGATAACTCCTACTTCACTAAATGAAATTCAATTGAGATCTGGGAAGGTCTTGAATAAACCAACCCATTAAAGAAGAAGACATACCTGTACAAGAGGAAATTCCTCCTCACACTCCTCAACAATCAGAAATACGTCAGGAAAATAATCCTCCACCTTATCCAGAAAGGTTACTTGTGAAGAAGCCCAAGGTACCTCTAGGACATAACTTAGAATCTGAACTAAGGAATATATGTGTAAATATTCCCCTACACCAAGTCATTAAAGATATTCCTATCTATGCTAAAATTATAAGGGATATTTGCATAAAAAAGCCTATAAGGAAGAGGAAGGAACCTCCTGTTATACAAGTGGTTGGGCAACTATCAAAATTTATATAAGAAATGCCATCCAAATATAATGATCCAGGAAACCCAGTGGTGTCTGTAGAAATTAATGGTATTTCTTTGTCAATTACACTTATTGATCTAGGGGCAACAATAAATGTTATGACTGTTGACACTATGCGTACGCTGTAACTAAATCATTTAAGGCCAACATAGACCTTGTTGAAATTAGTAGACAAATCAATCATCATCCCAACAGGAAGACTAGATGATGTAACAATTACCTTAGCTTCTTGGGAGTATCACGTGGAACTTATTGGTAATTCATTCAAAATCCTTCAAACCTAGACATCCAGTTGTGCTTGGTCGACCTTGGTTGGCCATTGCTAATGCATTTATTAGTTGTCAGTCTGGGGAGATGACAATTTCTAATGGGACCCACAGTCATAAAATTGTTCTCTTTCCTCCTTCCCAAACAACAACTGAAGTTCTTTTATGGTTGGAGAATCCCTATGGGGAGGAGAACTGTGCTCAACTCTTGTTAACACTTGAGCAAGCAAAAGGAGTTCAAGAACAAACCGAAGGACAAATTTTAAGCCTATTTCTAGCCAATACATAATGCATTGAGTATCCTTAATCTTTTCTAGAATTCACACATATCTTCAGCCCTGAATTTCAGGATGTTTGGCATCCCTCCACTTCTACATTATTTACTATAATAACAATAAGTGGAGAAGATGAGTTAGTTGTTCCGACTGTTGAAATCAGTCCCGTAAAATCCATGTATATAAATTCTAGCCTGAAAGCAAATCAACAACAAAAATTGATTCAAATGATTCAAGGACAATCCAGTGCTTTTGCATGGGATTACTTCAATATGAAAGGAATTCACCCTGATACCTATATACACCACATTTACACCAATGATCAAATCAGACCTGTTAGGCAGCCCCAAAGAAGAATGAACCCAACCTTAAAAGACATAGTGAAAGAAGAGCTCCAAAAACTCCTACATGTCAATTTTATTTACCCTATTTCAGACAGCAAGTGGGTATCCCCATTAGTTATTATCCCTAAGAAGAATGGAAAATGGATAATTTGTGTGGACTTCAAAGAGCTGAACAAGGCTACCTATAAAGATTATTTTCCCTTACCTTTCATAGAACAGGTCTTGGACACCTTGTTTATGAAGATGTACTTTTCTTTATTAGATGGGTTTAGTGGGTATAATCAGATCCAAATTGCCCCTGAAGATTAGGAGAAAAACAAGTACTTATGCTTATAGGGTTCTTCCCTTTGGTTTGTGTAATGCCCCTACCACCTTTCAGAGGGTTGTCCTAGCTATTTTTTCTGATTTAACCCATGACTATGTAGAAGTATATATGGACGACTTCACAGTATATGGGGATGATTTCCAACAAGCATTGGACGATTTGGAGAAAGTATTGATCATGTGTAGAGAGATTAATCTTTCCCTCAACCATGAAAAATATAGGATGATGCTCACTGAAGGGATTTTTTTGGGTCATCATATTTCCGGTACAGGAATAAGGGTAGATCCTACTAAAATTGACATTGTTTCTCAAATCAAGATCCCTAGCTCATAGAAAGAAGTTAGAAGCTTCTTAGGGCATGTTGCATATTATAGAAGGTTCATTCAAAATTTCATAAACTTAGCTGCCCCACTATTCAAATTGTTAGCAAAGAATCTCAATTCCATTGGGATGAATAGTGTCAGATTTCTTTTGAAATTTTAAATAAAAAGCTTTCCAGTGCCCCTGTGTTAAGAGGAAAAAATTGGTCTCTTCCCTTTCATATTTGCACCGATGCCTCAGATACCGCTTTGGGATCTGTTCTAGGACAAAGAGAAAACCAAATCCCCTATGCTATCTACTTTGTCAGCAAAAATCTCTCCCATACCGAAGTGAATTACACTGTCACTGAAAAGGAATTCTTATCAGTGGTTCATGCCATTAATAAGTTCAGACACTACATAATAGGGTATGAGGTTTTTGTACACACATATCACTCAGTCATTATATTTTTAATGAATAAGCCTGTGACAAATCTAGAGTTACTAGATGGTTGCTACTATTGCAATAATTCAATATTACTATCATTGATAGACCTGGCAAAGATAACCTTGTTGCTGATTTCCTATCTAGATTTATTCATACAGGTGATAATGCACCAGTGGATGACAATTTTCCAGATGAAAGTCTATATTCTATTTCTACTTACATTCCTTGGTATGCAGATGTGGCTAACTATCTTGTAACAGGGAAATTACCTTAGAATTTGTCCCTTCGAGAAAAACAAAGGATTATTCAACTGAGTGCAAATTATATGTGGAATGATGACTGTCTATACTATACAGGACCTGATCTGGTGATTAGAAGGTGTACATGAGGATGAGATGTATGATATCTTCAATGCCTGCCATGATGGCCCATGTGGAGGCCATTTTTCTGATAAGAGAGAGGACAACATACAAAATACTACAGTCAGACTACTATTGGCCAACCATTTTCAGAGATGCAAAGAAATATGTGACCAATTGTGATGATTTTCAGAGGATGGGGAAACCAACTGCAAGTGATGAGATGACTCTCCAAGATCAGGTAGTAATTGAACCTTTTGAGAAATGGGATTTGGACTTTGTAGGACCTATCAACCCCATGTCTAGAAGAAGAAGGTATACATTGGTCTGTACAGATTATGTGACTAAATGGGTAGAGGCTAAAGCTTTGTACTCTGCAAATGAACAATTTGTTGTTGATTTTCTATTATACATCTTTACTCATTTTGGTGTGCCTCGAGAAATAGTGACAGACCAAGGAACCCAATTCACCTCTAATATGGTCAAATCCATTACTGAACAATATTAGATTAAGCGTAGAAAATATTCACCTTATCACCCCCAAGCTAACAGACAAGTGGAATCAACTAACAAAGTGATAGAGGCTATACTTACCAAGACAATTCAGTTACACCATAAAGATTGGGTGGATTAGTTTCTTGAGGCCTTATGGGCATACATAACAACTTGGAGAAACACAACAGGCCATACACCTTATGAATTAGTGTATGGGAAGCAGGTGTTGCTTCCCATAGAATTTCAAGTAAAAACTTTCAGGACTGCTATGCAATTGGGAATGGATTTGGATGAAGCCCAAAAACAGAGCATACTACAGCTAAATGAACTTGATGAAATCAGACAAGATGCTCTGTTGAGGACTACACTCATTCAAGAACAAAGGACTAAATGGCATGAAAAGTACATCAAGAATAAATCTTTCCATCCAGGTGATTGGGCCCTTCTATACGACAATAGGTTCAATAATTTCAAGGGTAAATTGTCCACTCGATGGTTGGGACAATTCTAGCTTGCAAGTGGTAGGTTGCAATTCTAGCTTCTACCCTTGAGGGGTAATCATGAAGATAGAAATATTTCTTCATTTCAAATAGCTAGGCTTTGGCCTCTTCCCTTTCTAGTCATAGATGATTTTAGGGGATAAATTTCGCAAATGGGCTAATTTTCCATGGTTTTTCCCCAAAAAAGATTCACCAATTTCCATTTTTTCTAAAAACAATTTGCCCAAATTCCGTAGCATAAAATTATTTTACCTTAAAAATCACCAAAATTTTATAGAAACTATATAAAATCCTTAGAAATTTGAATATTTTTACCAAACTATTGCCCAACATTTTACATTTTGCGTATTAAGGACTAGTAAGATTAGCCCAAGTTTCTACATTTTAATTTAAATTTCCATCCTTAAAATTATCCCCATTTCCCATGCTCACCATTGAATGTTGGTGGCTTGATTTTCCAGAGTTCACCTTGCAAGATGTTCGCCTCAAGTCTTCTCCTTTGCCTCTGAACATGAGACACACTTGGGATGCTCCCTGGTCCTGAACTTGCATGAGTTCTTCTGGTGGATTGCCTTGGAGAGTGATGGCTTTTGCTCATGCTTCTTTACTACCTAGCATTTCCATGATCATCCCTTTTTCTATGGGATCTCGATGTTGTCACTTGTCTAGCACTAGCTGCTTGCTTAGTGCCAGAGTACTTGTTAACTTGCTTATGCAACATTTTTAAACTCCAAAGTATCTCTTCCCTATCCTTCATAATCCTTTCATTATAATCTTTATAGCTCTGCACTTCCCTATGCTAGCTTCTCATAGTGACAGGCTCCCGTCCGTCCCTTCTTCCATTTGACTATGTCTCAACATTTCCCATGCTGACATATAAACCTATAATCTCTTCCTCATGGATGTACAATCCCCGAGTATCATCCAAAACTCAAGTCCTCATATAACAACCAAAGTTGCTTTCCTGTACCTCTAATTATGCAAGAAATGTGCTTGTAATAATTATTGTTAGCACAAGCATAGCATACAACATTCCATCCATTAGAATACAGATTTTCTTCATCAATTTAAGAAGAACACTTGCACTAATTCAAATTCTGATTCCTTAGATGCATTCCTGTCTTAAAAAACTTTTCAACAGCTGTACTCATTCCTCCATCTAAGTTCTAAGTGAAAAGTTTCAACATCCATATGCTGCAATTTTCCACTCATTTACTGCTACAAAAAACTCTTTATTAATTTATGGAAAATTTTACTGCCCATTTTAAAATCCCAGGTTGATACTGTCTTCTATTCCTCAAGACCTTTCCAACGACTATTAATTTTCTCAAATCTAAACTTTGAGCTAAAAGTTATGGTCTGAAGAAGTTTAGGTTGTTTTACCCAATTTATCCCTGCATGCTACATGTGTCTTATTTCTCTTCCTGCACATTTTTGCACACCTAGATCCAAAATATGAATCCACATCTATCTTCTATGGTTCATAATATTTCCATAGACTACTCTTGTGCCCCAAATGAACTTCTGAGCAAGGGTTTATGCCTTTCGAAAGTAAATTTGTGCCAAAATTTTACCTTTACTATTTTAGCTGTAACTTTTTCATACGAGCTATGTTTTGCAAACAATTTAGCTCATTGGATAACTCTCTTCGAGTTATTTTACTTGAGATGAAAATACATAGTGTACCTTGGTACACTTTGTTATCATGGGTTTTGATTGGATACAAATTTTGTTTAGGGCATCAAATTCGCCTCGCAAGTTAATGACCTTCAAAAACCAAAAAATTTCACATAAAATTGAGTGTTTTATTGTGTTAACAACCCTTAAATCTGATTTGTTGATCTCAAATCATGTGGAATATGAGCCATTGATTCATGCTCCATCAACCATCGGTGATCAATGCTTTCCTTTGGATGTGCACAACATCTCTCCCATACTGCCAACCTGTCCATCGACCATCGACCCATTCCTTTGGCAACAGATTTACACTACATTGCTAACCCGACCAACCCGACCACCGACTGTCAACTATGGAAAATTTCCCTTAGTGAATGGAACTCCTCATCGATTTATCCGATGCCCGACCATCATCCCTTTGGCCATCGACGATCCTTGTTGACTTTCAAAAACACTTCCCCAATTCGATCGACCCGACCATCGGTCATCGACCGCTTCTAGGATGACGTGGAAACTACTTATGTGGCATGGCACACCATCTTTAGGTGTCAACTTGGATGATGTGGCACGACACGTGGATGCTGATGTGGCATGACACATCATCAACCTCTTTCCTTCATCGACCGATTAACTTGGACGACCCGAACACCTTGTCGAATTCGGTCGACGCATGACCATCAACCCATCGATCATCGACAACTTCTCTTGGTCGATCAAATGCTTCATTGAATCGGTCGACACTTGACCATCGACCATTGACGATTTTTGTTGGCGACCGAAAGCACTTCGTCAAATTCGACCAACACTCGACCATCGACCCATCGACTATCAACGATTTCCTTTGGCGATCGAACCAAACTCTTCGCTAATTCGGTAGACCCAACCGTCGACCGTTGACATTTTCTCTTGGCAAACTTTTAACAATTAATTTTTTTAACAAAAACTAAGGTGAATCTGGGCCATCGACCTCTCACTCAAGACGATCTTGGCTGTTGATTCTCTTCTGACCTCCCATTGACCGAAACAAATATAGACTATTGATATTCTCCACTTCACAAACCTCTAAAATTGAATCCTAGCCGTTGATATACTCAACCTTTCAAATGGCCAAAACCTTATGAATTTTTAAATTTATCATGACGAATCTCAACCGTCGATCTCGAGATCAAAAGAAATCTTAGTCGTCTATTCATCAAAGTTCCTACAACTCTACATTAGCCATTAAAACTCAAAATTTAACCATTCCAAATTGAATTTTACTTTGCAACTTGCAGATTTACTTCATTAAATTTCCTAAATAGATATGAGTCACTCAAACTCGAATCTTGCTCATGAATTTGAGATTTTTTCTATGATTTTCTCTGTTTTTCCCCAAATTCGTCACAGACAACTTTGTAACAAAAAATTTACCCAAATTCGCACTGATTTTGGCCCATCCAAGCCAGAGGTTTGAACCATAGGCTCTAATACCATAATGTAACGTTCCCCAGCCTGACTGAGGTCCATTACGGTGCAAAATACTCATAAAAACAAAATTTTACTGCTAACTAATTAATTTCCTGTAGCTTTCAGCTACGAAATACAATCAGATTTCACTGTTGTCTAATACCATTAATTTAGTGAATCTACAACATGTAAAAACAACATGAATGCAGTCTAATAAATTTAATTAGGACAACATATAAATCATTCCCAAATACATAGAGTTGATGCACAACAAATTAACTCATAATACAACACATTAACAAGAAAAAACACTTGTCTTTCAAAATAGATGTGCAACTAGTTGCTTGGGACGGACGTTCCACCCAACCATAGAATTGTTGTTCCATATATCAACAAAAAATCACCCCTGAGCTAAGGCTAGTAATCCACAAAAGGGGGTGGTCTCTCTCAGTCCACTCATAGCTCATAAACTCACAACCCATTGATATTCTCCTCCAGCTATCTTGATTTTCCACCAGCTCTATTCCTATCGACTTGCCCAACCTAATTAATGTACCTCTTTACTGATCTTAGTCCCTCCATGGATGTTCTAGCTCCAAGCTCTATTTTTTTGCTCTCTCCTTGCTCCTCACGCATAAAAATTGAATGTGTCAAAACTGTTGTAGCTACCCATACAAATTTCCTCTCCTTTGGCTTGCTTTCTTGACTCACACACTTTCCCAAGTTGATTGTACTCAAACCCCATGTGCCCAATAACTTTGGGATGTGACCACTCACACCCACCCTCTTACATGTATTCAATGATTGGCTTTGGGAAAACTCAATCATAAATTAGATAGCAATAGAAAATTTAGGAAAATGGGTTAAATCAATATACAGGGGTAATTCCCCCCTTGGATCCCTCTTGGCCATTATCCTAGACCCTCCCCTCTCTTGTGGATTAATTCATCTTGTTACAACAATATTTGCCTCACCCTATGCAATCTTACACAGAGGGCCTTATTCTATTTCCCTATGCAAACTTATCTTCCCTGTTGATAAAATCTAGAGACAAAAATAAATAGTTTTCCACATGTACGCATCTTTCAGACTATACAACATGTGTATTTGCAGGTTGCTCCACTACAACCCACGTACATTGGGATTTGTGCCAGAAAATGAAAATTAAATGTGGGGTTTCCATGTCACGACAAGAGATCTCTGATCCTTAGCCTTCCATATACTAGAAACGTTCTAACTTGGCCCTTCAGTTCCATTTTGAAGGCAATAAAGAGGCCAATTTCGAGCTATGGAAAGAAAGGAAAGAATTCAACTTTGAGAGCAAAGTTACTCTGGAGGAATTATTTACTTCATATTGAGTCCGCATCCGTTTGTCCTTTAAGTCTGAACACAATGTTCAACCCCCAATCTCTTCCCTTATTGATTGAGAACCTCATTGTTTCTCTCTTATGAGCTTGCCTTTGGTGGAGGCCCAGCTAGAAGGAACTTAGTTTCTTGGTTCCGAACCGTGATGAAACAAAAGTCTATAACATTTTCACTTCTGCTGATCATTTATTAATAGAAATACTCTTTTCCTGTCCAATTGATATCTTGCAAATATATTGAATCATTATTCCATGGGCGTATTTGTCATGTTGATTAATGGATTATGCTATCTAATGTGCTAACCTTTTATATTACCACCATATGCTTGCTTTTCTTATTTGTTGAGAACTTATTGCAGGTATATAGCTTTGGGTCGAAGTGCTCAATGGTGGACTTCATTGAACGTCTGGACAAGGTAGGCCTTTTATCTTGTCTTGCTAGCATATTTGTTTATATAACATACTTGAGAAGAGAGTCAATTTCTGCAGTCATTTCCGTCTATTGTGGTTCACCCTAGCCATAGAGAGATTTCCCCCGTAACACATTCCCCATCTCTGTCCATGTCCCCTTAGAAACTGGCATCACATTTTTATTATTAAAAACATAGAAATACAATTTGCATATTACATTGCTTGGTCATACCCACATATTATATCTACATTTAATTAAAATGGGGATTATAGTGGAGATGTTATAGACACTATGTAGCAAAGAGAACTACCTACAAGATCTTACAAGGTGGGTACTATTGGGCAACCTTACACAAATATGCTCAATAGTACACCTTACACTGTGATGAATGTAAGAGGATGGGGAAGACTACAAGGAGAAATGAAATTCCCTTGCAGCCTCAGATATCATTGAAACCATTTGACAAATGGGGCATGGAATTCATAGGTCCAATTGATCCACCTTTAGGGTAGAAGAAGCACATACTAGTTTGTACTGATTACTTGACTAAGTGGGTTTAAGTAAAGACTATGAAAGATGCTATAGAGAAAACAATAGTTGAATTCCTCCAAGAAAGCATATTCTCAAGGTTTGGATATCCGAGAGAGATAGTCATAGACCAAGGAGATCATCTTACATCCATGCTCATTGAACAAATTATGTAGCAACACCACATTTGTCACATAAAATCAACACCCTACCATCCACAAACAAATGGACAAGCTAAAGTAACCAACAAAGAATTGGAAAATATCCTCACCAAGATAGTGAGCATGAACAAGAAGAACTGGTCAAAGAAATTCACAGAAGCAGTATTGATGCAAGATCACCCGACAGTAAATTCAAGAATTGATGGGTCAATGAACATTTACCAAGTGAGTTGGTTCCCTAATTTCTTATTTAAATTTATAATAATTACAGAATGTCTCTAGAAAACATTTTCGTTGAGTTTGTTTGTTAGGTGTTAAGTTGTTGTGATAAATGTTAAATTTGTTGCTAAACATTAGGAATAGATCTTTAGTTTAGACATTTGTTGAAGGAAACTTGGGATTTAGTTAGATTGTGAACTATTCGAGAGGATGAGGGAGTTATTATTGTAATTTTCTGTAATGAACAAGTGTGAGATAGAGGATCAAGTGAGACAAAGATTGGACAGAGAGTTGTGCGATATAAGAGTGTGATAGATAAATGTGTGGAGTAATTTGTGTGTTGTAGGTTGCAGGTTTGAGTGACCAAAAGAACCAGTGTAATTCTGATATCTTTTAATTGAGATATCCAATTTTGTGTGTTTATTTGTTGGTGTATGCCTTTGACTTCATTCAATATCTTGTCACTTGGAGATTCTAATATATACATTTATAGGAAAGACCACGCACATTTAATTCCAACTAAGTTCTAAAACTCTGTTTAAAAGTATATTTCATGAGTATTTGTCTTTGCACGAATAGGTAGTCATGATAAAGTGTAGTGGAATCACCTCTTAAGGATCTACGACATATCAGTTTTGTTATTGAGTTCCACGTGCAGAGTTATTTGTGAACTATTGGTATTATTTGCTGAGATCATGCACAAAGTGATATGTGACTGATATCATCGATATTGATCATGAATACTTCCATGCATAGGTATATCCACACACAGTGGTGTTTATGTGCATAATTACCTAGGACAAAGTGCAATTCCGGACAGAATTACCTAGGACAAAGTGCAATTCTGCGCTATAGGAAAAAGGAAATTTGAACACCTGTTCATGTTAATATGAGGCTATATCAACAACTAAATGTTAGCTACTAACAGAGTATTGAAAAAAATTGTGACCATGGGTTAAATTGGTGGTTCAAGCCATCATTTTTGGTATCAGAGCGGTATTGTATCTAAGGAATCATGCCACCTAGTCGAGGAGGCAGAGATGGGAATGTGGTAACTAATGAGTTACGCTATGAGCTAAGGTGCATCCAGGAAAGGATGGAGGCCATGGAGATATCTTGAAGGAGAGAACCTGACATAGGAGATGTCAATGAGATTGAAGATACAATATCCGATGAGGAAACAAAAGGAGCTCCAGGAGGAGAAACAACAGAGGAACAAATAGTAAGATTTGTCACAAAGGTGGGATCCATGCCTAAGATGAAAGTGCCCATGTACGAAGGTAATTTAAATGTTGATGAATTACTTGACTGAATAAATGCCATGGAATTTTTTTTTGATTATGAAGAGGTCGATGAGGAGAAGAAGGTGAATCATGCAATGACTAGGCTAAAATGACATGAACCTCTATGGTGGGATGAGTTGTAGGAAAACATAAGGAGAAAGGGAAAAGCTAATATCATGAGTTGGGATGAAATGGTGGCCAAATTTAAATGTAAGTTCATGTCTAAGGATTATTAGTTGAATTTTTTTAGACAATTGTAAAACCTCAAACAAAAAACTATGACAGTAAAAGAATACACAGAGGAATTCTATAGGTTGAACATTAGAGCTTCTCACATTGAGGAAGATGTTGAGAAAGTTGCTAGATACATAAATGGGTCGAGATACGAAATTCAATATGAAATCAAACTTTTATCCTTGAAAACCGTTGAATATGCATACCAAGCAGCTTTGAAGGCAGAAGAGAAGCTATCCATAAAGCAAAGACAGAGGAATGAGTCCAACAAGAGGTAAAGGAAAACCTAACAGAGGAAGATTTCAACTTTCAAAAGAAGAGGCATGGATTTCAAGAAACCAATCACCAAGAGGAGGAGAATCAAGAGGTAGAATATTTTTCTCAAGAGGATAAGGAAGAGGCAAAGAAATGAGATGTTATACATGTGGCAAAATAGGACACATGTCATGGGACTGTCCAGAGAACAAGGAAACAAATAAGAGGAATGCACATGTTGCAGAAGCAAAGGAAGAAGATGTGAATGCAATAGCAAAAGAAGAAATTCCAGAGGAAGGAGAATTATTGTTATTGAAGAGAGTTTTGGTTAAGGTAGAAAAGGAGGTTCATGAACCAACTCAAAGGAAAAATTTGTTCAAATGTAAGTCAGGAGGTTAGTGTTGTAAAATTGTCATTGATATTGGTAGCACAAATAATTTGGTTTCCACCGAGATGGTAGAGAAGTTGGTATTGCAGAGGCTAGTACACGCCACTCCCTACAGAGTGTCCTAGTTGTAGAAGGGACATCGAATTTTTGTGAATGAACAATATAGAGTGGAATTTCAGGTTGGTAGCTACGAGGATGAGGTGTTGTGTGATATAATGTCCATCGATGTCTGCAATAATTTGTTGGGAAGGCCATGGAAGTATGAAAATAAATCCATTCATGATGGTAGGAGGAACACTTATTTTCTTGAAAAGCATGGGAACAAGCATGTGTTGTTACCTTTGAAGGATGAGAAAAATAAGGAAGAAGCTAGTCCAAGTGTATTGCCGATAAGTGGGAAGGAATTGCTGCAAAAATTCAAGAAAGAGGAGGTACATTTTTCTTTGATTGGTAAACCCAAGGTAATACTTACAAGTACACATTTAGATGATTTTCTTGTAGAAGTTAAAGCTATGTTGGATGAGTTTGATTATATTATATTTGATGATTTTCCAAATGCATTACCCCCTATAAGAAGTATTATCCATCATATTGACTTAATTCTGGGAGCAAGTTTTCCTAATAAAGCAACCTATAGAATGACCCCATAAGAGAATGAAGAGATTAAAAGGAAGGTACAAGAAAATTTAGATAAATGATTGGTGAAGGAGATTTTGAGTCCATGTGTTGTACCAACATTACTCATCCCAAAGAAGGATGGAGGATGGCGCATGTGCACTGACTCCAGAATAATCAACAATATTACCATAAGGTATAGATTTCCATTACCTCGTATTGATGACTTGATAGATTGCTTAAGTGGTGCTAAGTATTTCTCAAAGATTGATCTAAAGAGTGGATATCATTAAAAAAGGATCAGGGAGGAGATGAATGGAAAACAACTTTCAAAACTAATAATGGACTGTATGAATGGTCGATGATGCCTTTTGGGCTCACAAATGCTCCAAGCACATTTATGAGGTTAATGAATGAGGTTTTGAAAGAATTTATTGGGAAATTTGTGATAGTGTATTTAGATGATATATTGATATATATCTATACAAGAGAGGAGCATCTTAAACACGTTAGAATGGTTTTGAGTACTCTAGAAAAACATAAATTGCTAATCAATTTGAAGAAGTGCAACTTTATGAAGGATGAGCTGGTATATTTTGGATTTGTAATATCTGAAGGAGGATTGAAGATGGATCCTATAAAGGTTTGAGCCATAGTGAATTGGCCTATTCCCATAAATGCATTTGAGGTAAGAAGTTTCCATGGAATATAGAGTTTTTATAGGAAATTTATTAGAAATTTCAGCCAGATTTGCACCTGAATTAATGAGACCATCAAAGAGAACAAACATCTATTTAAGTGGACAGAAGCAGTTGATCGAAATATTTAGGTTTTGAAGAAAAATATCACTGAACAACCCGTGTTAGATTTACCAAATTTTGACAAGTTCTTCCAAGTTGAGACTAATGCCAATGGGACTGTAATAGGAGTTGTCCTAAGCCATGAGCAAAGACCAATTGCATATCTTATTGAGAAGCTGAATGAGGAAAATAAAACATATTCTTCTCATGATAAGGAGTTTTATGAAATTGTGCAAGCACTGAAGAAATGGAGACATTACATTATTCACAAAGAGTTTGTTATTTATACTGACAATCATGCCTTATAGTTTATAAGTAGTGAACCAAAATTGAATCAAAGACATACTAATTGGGTTGAATTTCTTCAAAATTTTACATTTGTAATTAAGTACACTAGTGGGAAAGCAAAAAAAGTTGTTGATGCATTAAGTAGAATTAATTTGGTTTTGCAAGAAATTCAAGTCAACACTTTAGGATTTGATGGTTTAAAAGAAATTTACCGAGATGATGCAGATTTGAAAGATGCCTATGCAGCTTGTGAAAATCTAGTTTCCAGGAATAGAAGCCAATGGTTGGACTACATGGTACAAGAGGGATTGTTGTTCAAGAACAATAAATTGTGCATACCAAATTGTTCAATGAGGGAGAATTTGATCAAAGAAAAGCACAATGGAGGACTGCCAGGACATTTTGGCAAGGATAAAACTTTTACTTAGGTAAATGGTTTTTATTTTTAGCCTAGTATGCAAAATCAAGTGAAGAAGTTTGTGGAAAGATACAAAATTTTTCAGTATGCTAAAGGGAGAAGTCATAATACAAGGTTGTATCAACTACTACCCATTCCAAGCAGGCCATGTGATGTAGTGAGTATAGAATTTTTGTTGGGATACACAGAGAGGTAATGATTCTATCTATGTTGTGGTAGATAGATTTTTAAAAATGGCTCATTTCATTGCTTGTACCATGATTAGTGATGCAACAAATGTTGCAAATTTGTTCTTTAAAGAGGTTGTAAGGTTGCATGGTTTACCCAAAAGTATAGTTTATGGAAAATACACTAGATTTGTGGGACACTTTTGGATAACCTTATGGAAGAAACTTGGTACCAATATCATTTTTAGCTCAGCCTATCACCCACAAACTGATAGGAAAACAAAGGTAGTAAATAGAAGTCAGGGAAATATTTTGAGAATCCTTATGAATGAGAATCCTAAGAAATGTGATCAAATGCTAGCTCAAGTTGAGTTTGCATATAACGACTCACCAAATAGAAGCATGGGGATGATTCCATTCCAAATTTTGTATGGAATGCGTCCTAGGGGAGTGTACGAGTTGAGGAGTTTGGGAAAGCAGGAATTAAGAAGTGCTGATGGTGAGGATTTTGCGGTGAGTATGCAAGAGTTGAAGGAAAGGGTCAAACCAAAATTGCAAGAGAGTAGCCACAAGTATAAGTAGAGAGTTTGCATGAAGAGAAGACCAGTGAATTTTGAGGTTGGTGACTTGGTCATGGCATATTTGAGGAAAGAAAGGTTTCCTGTAGGGACTTATAACAAATTAAAGCTTAAAAGGATTGGACCGTGTAAAATTTTAAGGAATTTTTCTTTTAATGCATATGGAATATAACTTCCAAGTGGTGTTGGAATTTCTCCAATGTTTAATTTTGCAGATTTGTATCCCTTCAAGGAGATGTATGATGTTTCAACAGATGAACCCTAAGTAATGAAGATCAGACCATAGGATGGAAGAAACAACTACCCAAAATAGTGCAAAGGGAAATCGAGGCAGTATTGGATAAGAAGGTGTTAAGAAAAACAAAAGGTAAGGCGTATTTCCAGTACTTAGTATAATGGAAGGGTCAACCCACAAAAGATGCTACTTGGATGATAGCAACAAAAATTTCCAAGTATGGAGTAAACTTTGAAGACTTGATGAACATTTGTTTTTTGCCTTGGGAGTCTGATGCAGGAGCATTTGACAATAAAATCGAGAATTGACCACATGGGTCAATGGACATTTACCAAGGAATTTGGTTCCCTTATTTCCTATTTAAATTTGTAATAATTACATAATGTCTCTAGAAGACATTTTCGTTGAGTTTGTTTGCTAGGTGTTAAGTTGTTTTGATAGGTGTTAAATCTGTTGCTAAACATTATCAACATATCTTTATTTTAGACATTTGTTGAAGGCAACTCAGGATTTAGTTAGATTGTGAACTATCTGAGAGGATGAGGGAGTTATTATTATAATTTTTTGTAGTGAACAAGTGTGAGATAGAGGATCAAGTGAGACAAAGGTCAGACAGAGAGTTGTACGATAGAGGAGTGTGATAGAGAATTGTGTGGAGTGATTTGTGTGTTGTAGGTTGGAGGTATGAGCAACTAAAATAACCAATGTAATTATGATATGTTTTAATTGAGATCTCCAATCCTCTGTGTGTTAATTCATTGGTGTATTCCTTTGAATTCATTCAATATCTTGTTGCTTTGAGCGTTTAATATATACATTTGCAGGAAAGACCGTGCACATTTAATTCTAGCCAGTTTCTAAAACTCTATTTCCTGAGTATTTGTCTTCATAGGAATAGGCAGGTCACGATAAGGCACACTGGAATCACCTCTTAAGTATATGCAACATACTATTTTTGTTACTGAGTTCCACACATAGAGTTATTTGCGAACCGTTGGTATTATTTGTTGAGATTGTGCACAAAGTGATTTGTAATAGATCTCATCGGTATTGCTCACTAATACTTCTGCGCAGAGTTAAATTCGCACATAGTGGTGTTGCCATGCAAAGTTACCTAGGACAAAGCACAATTCTATGCTATAGGAAAATGCAATTTGAATGCATGTTCGTGTTGATCCGAGGCCAGATCAACAACCAAATGTTAGCTGCTGACAAAGTATAGAAAAAATCTGTGAGTGTGGGTTGAAATTTGTGGTTCACGCCATCAAGTATGGGCATATAATATCACATGGAAGACTACCACAAGGCTTACACCCTTTGAGTTAGTATATGGTAAGAAAGCCATGATCCCTAATGAGTTTGAGTATCATACTTTGAGAACAACATCTGAATTAGATATGGATATACCATCAACACAACAAGAGATATTGAATCAACTAAATGCCTTAGATGAGTACAATATGTAGGCACTCTTCAACACCAAATTAGTGCAACTACAAAGGAAAGACTGGCATCACAAAAAAATCAAGCATGCCAACTTTAAGGAAGAAGACTGGGCCCTATTGTTCAATTCAAGATTCAAAGGCTTTAAGTGAAAGATGATGAGTATGTGGTTAGGGCCCTACATAATTGAAAGATGTCATGATAATGGTTCAATCCAGATCAGAACCATAGATGAAGAAGGAATTCCCTTGTAAGTGAATGGATTCAGGCTCAAATTCTACTATAAGCCTATGACAAGGGAAGAGTTTACAACAATAGTGAAGGCACACAATTTTGATGTCATTGATAGCAGAGATGCTCTCAATCCACCCAAATAAAAAAAAGAAATAAAAAAATGAATAAAATACTTAGATGAAAACCTCACCCAGGCATCTAAGACATGTCTTTGATTGAAAACCTCCATGGATGTGGTCTCAAATATGAGAAATAAAGAAATTTCCTCATCAAGAAAACCTCCCAAAGTCTTGATGAGGCATGGTATTGTTGAAAACCATCAATAACACCTTTGTTTTGAGAAAAAAAATAGAAAAAAAAAGAGAAAAGAAGAAAAAATGAATTGGTATAATAATGTTTTTTGTTTTTTAGGTATCAAAGAACTCCATCTCATTGACCATATGCACATGAAGAAAATAATTAACAACAATGAACCAATGCAATCATCTACAAACAATTAAAAGCAATAAGCATTTCAAATTTTTTCTGCAAATTCATTCATCATCTTTCATACCTAACACTTTCCATCTTATCATACATAAATTATCCTTATTTCACTTCATTAATTTACACTTTCCATTTTCCCAATTTTCTTTTTTATCCCTCTTTTCGAAGAAAAATGATCTACATGATAGTCTATAGACTATCATCAATTTCTACAGGGTCATTCCTAATAAATGGAAGCCATGTTTCCATTACATAAAAAATCACTATCAACATCAACATCATCACTATTGGCATCAACACAACAAGAACCAACAAAATCTCACTCCTTGGATTGCTTAAACGAATGCTATAGGATACCCTATATCCTGTAGGAATCATTACACTAACACTAAAAAGATACAACGAGAAATAACTACAGAAGTCTTCATAAAATTTGAGCAACAAAGAAAAAAAAAACAACTATATCAACTCTATAGGAAACTTGTTCCTATAGCTAATCTCCAGATGCTTGTTCTTGAAAAAAATTCTAGCAACCTGCAACAAAAAAAAAATCTCTAACAAAACCAATTTCAATGAACATACAACACTCAATGCACTCACAAAGGTAACATAAGGTAATCACATTAATTTCCTCTCTCCAAAACATTCATTTTTCAACATACAAAGGTTAAACACATGCATATTATTCATGGTCAATATATATAAAATCAATAAAGGGTGATGAGAACGAGAATGTCCTTGAATGTCATGTCAAGGGGAGAGGCATGATTCATGGGTGAATGAGATTGACACATCAGTCAAGTGGAGAATCATCCAATTGAACTTCAATATCATAGGAGTGCGATTTAATGAGTACAACAACCATCATATCGACAACTGGGGATAAGATGAGAGTTAAACCCGAAATTTGGGCATACGTGAGAGTAAGTTAACATTTTAGTCACCATTTCAAATTGTTTCCAAAAAACAAGGGACTTTCTAGCAGTGAAATGAGACATGAATGCGAGCTAACAAATCGGGATAGATGGGCAAAGCACTCATCTAGAGAAATAGGGTTGGCTACATGAAGGTCTCTGTTGAAATCCTTCATATAAAGAATCACTCATTACTCATTGCCTTGAGTTTACCTTAGACTATTGTTAATTTTGTTAATGAATACCATGTGGATATGGTTGAAATCATTTGTTGGGTTTACATAATTTTCTTTGGTGATGGTCTACAATCTTGTTGAAAATATTCTGCAAAGTCTTGTAGAAACTGTTTTACACAGTCCTGTAGAGTGCCTTAAGAAAAAACCTCTCTCCCTGATTTCACTCTCGATACATTTTTGCAGCCATGATGTCCTGAATCTATTAGTAGTTGCTGTTGAAAATCCTTGGATCTAACCACTAAAGTTTCCTTGAAGAACAAAGTTGAGTTTTTATTTTTCTTTCTTTTCCTGTGCACTGCCTCCTACATGAAAGTATAGCCCATAATTTTCTTTGCAAAAACCCTTTCCCTTGGAAACAATCTTTGTGCATGTGACTTCTATATATCACTAAGTAACCATTTCCAGAAACCATGGGAGTAGGGTTCAATAAGAGGGAACCAATTGAACCATCAAGAATTTATGATAATCAAGAAACTGTGGAATTTTTTCAAAGAAGAAACTAGTTAGGATACTTTGAGAGACTAAGAGGCTTTGATGATGAAACTGCTTTGGAGTTTGCACTTAACTTTGAGAACATCCAAGAATAGGAATATGTATACAAAGTGACAGGTCTGGTGATCAAGGTAAATGAAGCCTTTATCAACAAGGTATCTAGCCTGCCAATGGGCCTTCCTTGGGATGAGGAAGAAAGGCAAGAGGCTATCAATGCCAACAAGTATTTTTTTCACCCAAATGAAAAGCCACAAGAACATAAAAATGGCATCAAAAAAGAAATCCTCTCTCACCCATGGCCATAAGTGTTCTAGCAAATGATCAAATATGTCACTTGTGAGGGGGGGGGGATGAGTGTTGTGTATGCATATCATTTTAGACTTCTCCATCAACTTAGGCATTGCTACAACCAATAACCAGTCAACAACTTAAGTCTTCCTTATTTTCTCCTTCACTATTTTAAGGAGATGAGCACCAAGGTAAAGAAAGGAAAACATGAGTTCTTGGCCCACCATGGGATCATCAAGTTGATGGTATCAAATGGATTAAGAAGTCTGAAACATATATTTCTATGGGTAGATTTTGTGACCATGGACCAACAAGCATTCTTGGAGGCACAAACATAGATGAGTCAAGAAGAAAAAGAGAGGGATGATAAAAAGATAAGAAAACCTAAGTCCTCGAGATAGGAGAAAAACAAGAAGCAAGAGGTAGAATAGGAAGACAAGGAAGTGGATGCTACTTTGACAAATTTAAAAAATCCCTTTGTCAGCCCATTGAAAATCACGAGTGTTGAACCTATTCAGCCTAGGAGAAGAAGGTATTGCAGGATCAGAAAGAGTTAGAAGTAGGGAAACCCAAAGATGTTTTCTCCCCTCTCCACTACAATCCAAATTGAGGAAGTAAAAGACTCCCCTATCCCAGAAGAATTGCATGGATATAAAGGAAAATTACCTCAAGGAGAAACAACCACCACAAAAGAGAAGCCAATGCCAATTGAAGGGACTTCCAAAACTAAGACACCAACGGAAAAATTTCTTTATGCCAACCTGCTAGAATTGGAGAAATATAAGGTTGAATTATAAAATGGAAGAGAATGGCAGAAAGAAACAAAGGAAAGTAGAAGGAAGAATCCCCTGGAGGGATGGAAGAGGTAGCAAAGGATTTCCACAAGAGGTGGCAACCCTTACCTCACAACCTGTAGATTAGAGAACCCCAATATCCCAATGCTCTACAGATTATCCTCGTTAGAACAACTTGGTACAAAGTGGCACTAAGGAAATTGAAAACAAAGCAGATTGGACTAAGAATGAACCCTCCTCTCTTTCTTCCCGTGGCACCAATGGAAAAAATCAACAAGGAAAGGGAAGAGGAGGAATGGGAAAATATAGTAAAGGTCAAGGGGTACCGTGAGAAATATTCCACCAACATATATGTAGAATGGGATATAAGACAGGAAAAAAATGAGAAACATGATAGTAAACAACAATAGTATGTTGGGCAGTAACAACAAGATATGGAGTAGCAACCTAGCAGTGAGCAAAAAATTAGTGGACAACAACAGTAGCACCGAGAGTAGAAAAAACAAAGTTTTGTTGCACAGGTATGTGCAAGATTTCAGTTGGGGGGTGATGATGGGCCTCAACATTTCCTATCTAGAAGGCTCATCATAGACACATTTTAACCTTGAAATGACTAATAATTGCTTTTATTTGACCATGGTTAACAATAGTCATGGGTACTTTTGTATGATGCTTAAATGAATAGTTTTTGAGATGAAATTTTATGTGTATGGTACCTTTTTGATATAATGTCTATGATAAATGATGTGTGTGGCATTAATTAAGCAAGTCGAACCCCCTTAAGTAAAGTAATATACCTAGAATAAAGGGACCTTGTCCCCCACCTACCTCCAAAGCGATGCTAGTTTACTAGTGATCACTCCTTACAAACAAAAGTTCAAAAATTAGAGGAGATTGACCAAAATATGTTGTTCCCCTATTCCCTCCTCGATCCAAGAGAAGAGGTCAAAGTTCCAAGTGTATAAATAAGCCTCCAATGTAGGGAGGAAGGGGGGAAGAAATCTGAATATTGTGTTAAGTTTTGTTGAGGAAACTTTTTGTTGAAGACTTGGAGCTTTGCTCTTGATGTACAACTGATTTTGATCAAGAAATATGCCTTGGTTCTTATATTATTATAGTTTTAAAGGTTTCCTGTGTTGTTTGGGTAGGGCTGACTTAAGAGGGCTCAAGGAATCTATTGTAATTTCTTTGTTTTATTACATGTTAGTGTGTTATCAATTAGTCTTTTTATTTATCTTGAAAGATTAGATAGATATGCATAGTAATCTCTAACTTTTGGTTAGATTGTTAATGGTTGTTATCTTCAACAGGTCTCCTATAGAAAGGGTTGGAAGCCTATTGGGATGCTCAATGGTATACTCTAAAGGATAAAAACTCCATTTGCATCTCATTATATTTTAGTCTTTCTTTGTCTATGTTTTGGAATTCTTTTGAAAGCTTTTAGGATTCTTTTAGTCATCCCGTAGGAGTTTCCTGTAGGACTATTACAGTTCCTGTAGAAACTACCTATACGCCTGTTTTAGCTCAAGTTTCTTAAATTTCTCACTCATCCTTTCATGAAATTAGCAGTAGTTAATAAGATAACATATGGCTTGATATTGGTTCAAGGGTTAGACATGATTTGGTTCATTCATTCTATGCAATAGTTCATTTTCTTTTGTGCAATTTCCTATTGTGCAACATAGTTAGTTTCCTTGCTTTATAATCAGTTTGATTTTGCTTATATCTCAATGTATTTCTTTCATACCATTAGACTAGATTTCTTTACTAAATGTAGATCAGATGTTCCTTCAATTTGATATGCTTTTACTCATGCAAGTAGCTCAAGGTCTTTTCATGCAATTTAGATTTCATGCACAAGTTATATTCAGATTCATGCATTTATCCCCTTGACCAATATTAGACCTAGATTGTTATTAGTGCATTCTGCATACACTTTGCACAACACCTCTTAAGTTTGTACGAAACCCAGGTTGACAAGTAAATTAACAAGACAAGGAGGCAGTAGCATTATTGCTGCTATTCCTAGGCCCACCACTCTCCTTAAAAAGAATGCTTTCACTTGGACTCCAACAATTGATCAATTCTTGCACGCCTTGAAAGAGGCTATGTGCACGACTCTTGTCCTGGCACTTTCAGACTTCACCAAGAATTTTGTCCTGGAATGTGATGCTTCAGGGAAAGGAATTGGGGTTGTCCTCATGCAAGATGGAAATACTTTGGCTTTCTCCAGTAAACAAATTTAGGAGAGACATTTGGGCCAATCAATCTATGAAAAGTAAATGTTGGCTATTATTCATGTCGTGGATCTTTGGCATCCTTATCTATTGGGGGCAACGCTTCCAAATTAAAAATGATCATCAGAGCCTCAAGTATTTTATGGAACAATGAATTTCATCCCTGAAGCAACAAGAATGTATGACCAAGCTATTTGGATATGATCATGAGATCATTTACAAGAAGGGAAAACAAAATGTGATTTATTACACTCTTTCTAGGAAGTATGAAGAAGAAGGGCCCCTCTTTTCCCTCTCCTTCATTGTAGCATATTGGCTCCAAGCTGTTCACCAAGAATGACTACAAGACCCCAAACTTTTTCGTCTGATCCAACAGTTGCAACACCATTCCAAAGCTTCTCCAGGGTACTCTTGGCACAATGAAGAGCTTCACTACAAAGGTCATCTGTATTTAAGCACACAATCACAACTTAAATCCACGATGCTTTATGAGCTTCATGCTTCACTCACAACTGAACATTTAGGGTTTACCAAAACCTGTGAACAGGTGAAATGTTCTTTTTTATGGGATGATATGAAATAGGACATCCACACCTTTGTGGTTGAATGTGATACCTATCAATGCAATAAGGGAGAAAGAATCAAAGCTCTAGGCACACTCCAACCGCTTCTGATTCCCTCTGCTATTTGGAGGGATATTTCTATGGATTTCATTATTAGCTTACCTAAATCGGGTAATAAGTCAGTCATCGTGGTGGTGGTAGATTTTTTTTCCAAATATGCTCATTTATGATCTCTTCAACACCCATTCATTGCATCCACAGTGGCTCAATTTTTTATGGATAATATATTCAAACTTCATGGCATGCCTCAGTCTATTGTCTTTGACCGAGATCCAACTTTCACCACTATTTTTGGAAAGAATTGTTCAGGCTCTAGGGAACCCAACTGCATCTCAACACCACCTATCATCCCCAGACTGATGGCCAAATTGAAGTTGTCAACAAGTGTTAAGAAACATATTTCCAGTGTTTTTCATCCGACAAATAAAATCAGTGGGTTCAGTGGTTACCCCTAGTTGAATGGTGGTAAAATGCATCTTATCATACTACTACTCACATGAATCCTTTTGAAGTAGTCTATGGGTAAAAGAAACCATCGGTTCTCTCATACATGATAGGTGTCTCAAAGGTTCAAGAGTTTGAAAAAATATTATATTCAGAGCGACCATTCTCCAAACCCTAAAACAAAATTTGGCCATGGCTCAGAATCACATGAAGCAACAAGCAGATCAGGGTCGTTCCGAATGTCAATTTGCTGAAGGGGACCAAGTGTTTCTTCGTATGCAACCTTATAAGAAGACTTCACTCAAAGCTAAACATTGTTAGAAAATTTCTCCCAAAGTTTATGGTCCTTATATAATTCTCAAGCGAGTGGGGCCTATGGCATACCAATTAGCTCTGGCCAGTCATTCTAAGCTCCATCCTGTTTTTCATGTCTCATGCTTAAAGAAAGTGATTGGAACTAAGTGCCAAACTCAAACCAGTCACCTTGAGTTGGATGAAGAAAGTTCCATTTGGTTGTAGGCACATGCAGTCTTGGAGAAGCGAGAGCGTCGTCTCCATCAACGCACCATCAAGGAAGTGTTAGTTTAGTGGAAAGATACAACTCCAAAAGATGCCTCCTAGGAGCCGGTCACCATTGTGAAACAATTTCCTCATCTCAAGCCTTGAAGACAAGGCTATTATTTAAGGGGGAGAGAATGTTAGGGACCTAACCTCCCTAACTCCTCACGTAGGTAGAATACTATGTTTTCCATGAAACAAAGGCCAATGTTAGCTAATAGTGCCTATTTAATAATGTGAACAAGTCTAATGTAAGAAGACTTAACATAAGCTTCCAATTCTAGAAAGATCTTCCTCTAGAACGTTCTTTAGAAGATAGAATTAGTATAAATAAGAGTAGGAGGCATGGGAAAATTTTGTCTTGAGAATTATTGTAACATAGAATTGCTCTACTAGAGGTTGCCCCCTCAAAGAGGAAAGTGAACATTGCTTTATATCAATAAAGGTATGATTTTTGGTGTTGTGGTTCTCTACATTTTGTTGTTCTGTTGGTATTTGTCGAAATATTTCTATTTTCTGCTTATTATAATATATCTGGTACCTAATAGTGATTCGATGGTTGGGTTGGATTTCTTGTTTATTTCTAAATGGATAACAATAAGTCTCTTGATCCCCCAGTGGACTAGTTGATCAATGGGCTAGTTACTTGTTGATTGGACTGGGTTTTCATATGTTGCATTGTGGATTCAAATGGTAGATCGATGGCCTGGGGTTCTCGTGGTGCGATTAATCATAATGTTATGTCAAATAACTTAATTATTTCATTTAATCACACCGACCTGAGCCTTATTACTATGATTATAAATTTGGTTTCAAAGAAACATCCGGTGCTTGGTTTATGAACATTCCCACTTTATTTCAAATTCTAAACTGTCTATTCTTCCATTAATGGTTCTGATGATCACTGGTTAATGACCATTAAGGAGAATTTATCATATGATGTGATATGAATTAAACCAGAAAAATGATGTTTCTTATACGTATGTCACATACTTAATCTTTGTTTGCTTATTTCACGCATTCCTCTGAGCTTGCTGTAAGCAAATTACATGAATTCCAGGAGTAAAAGTACAATTTCTTCGTAAATATTTTCTAGTTAGTTTTAGCTTTCAGATCATTGTTTAGGTTTGAATTAAGTTTTTATATGAATTAATTTTTTACTCTGTATTTCTTTCAAAATGCAGGACTTTCTATAATAGGATGAATAAGAAGGGGAAAGAAAAAAGCAACATAAAGATGAGGAGGAAGAAATAGAAAGGAATCCCAATTCAATTTTCTATTCAGACACCTGTTACACAATTGGAGTCAAGAACTGCATGGAATGGAGTGAAATCTACAAATTCATTGAAGATGGTGATTTCATAGATGAGTGCGAGTCCGATGCTGATGATTTTGAAGATACCAAAAAGTCTAGTCTACACAAAATAACATCCCGACCAACTATCTTACCCTATTATGACATGGTGCGATGGATTATTTCCCATACTGATATTTCAACTTGAATGATTTTCAATTATTCTCATAAAGTCATTGGGTCATTTAGGGTTGAGGATATTTCCAATATATA
>JASDQU010102631.1:180814-199323 GCA_032191745.1 Picea mariana
AAAGCAACATAAAGATGAGGAGGAAGAAATAGAAAGGAATCCCAATTCAATTTTCTATTCAGACACCTGTTACACAATTGGAGTCAAGAACTGCATGGAATGGAGTGAAATCTACAAATTCATTGAAGATGGTGATTTCATAGATGAGTGCGAGTCCGATGCTGATGATTTTGAAGATACCAAAAAGTCTAGTCTACACAAAATAACATCCCGACCAACTATCTTACCCTATTATGACATGGTGCGATGGATTATTTCCCATACTGATATTTCAACTTGAATGATTTTCAATTATTCTCATAAAGTCATTGGGTCATTTAGGGTTGAGGATATTTCCAATATATATAAGTTAGAACCAACTAAAGTCAATTTGGGTGAAACGTTTATTCAGGATTTTATAGAAAAAGAAGTAAAAAAGGAAGATATTTAGATGTGTGATTTAATTAGGGATTGGTGGCATGATTCTTCTTCCTTCCAGATCATTTTAGATAAAATATATCCTATTCAAACACTAAAAAAACCTCCTATGTTAGTTGCCATTATTCTCTATCGTTTATATGGTGAAAAATGATTCTCCAAAATTTAAACTAGGATGGGTTCCCCTTATTCACTAGGTTTTAAAGGGTAAAATCTTTAATTGGGCCCACATTCTTTCTGCCAATATCCCACAAGAAGCACCACTGAGATACTGCCCAGTGTTTTTCATGTTTGGCTAAATGATAGATGTAGTCTGTGCAGTATCCCCATTTCCTTTGTTATCATGGAACTTGTCTCTTTCTCAAGATCCGGTCCATATTCAATGTTCTAAGTTGTGGCCTGTAAACTACAAAGATTATTTTTATGAAATATGTAATCATTTCATGATTCCTCTGCATATGGATTTGAAAAAGCAACCAACTCCTAGGTTTACTTAGGAATCCATGAACACCATCAAAGAAATATGAGATTTGTTCATAGATGAAGAATTTTCTTTCATCTAAATTTATGGATGTGAAGGAGCACCCCACATTTTTCCAAGATATGCTCCAGACAGGATGGTTCTTAGAGAGAGAGATTATCAAACTATTTTTGTTGGTATTGCTGCTTCGTTATCAAGAAGTCAGAAAAAACAGTGGCCATCCTTGCCTATTCCATTGGGAATTCATTGTTTATTAAATTCCAAACATGCCTTGAAAGAAGTAGAACAACTTGATTTAGACAATTTTCAACTAGTTCAATAAATTATTTTTCCTTTAAACACTTATACTTTCAACGATACAACAAAGACCATTGTAAGAATAAGAAACAAGAATAGAAATACAGGGAAACCTGAGGAAGCCTCACATGAATTAGTTCAGATATGGAATGCAACACACTTAAATTAGAAAGAATTTGTAGAATAGGTTGATGATGCTTTAGGGGCCTTTACTAATGCAAACAAATGGTATGTTAGTAAACTCACTTCTCAATTGAGAAAATAAAATAATCAAGTGGACGAATTGCAGGAGCAGTTAAAATATCATGAATCTATCTTGGTCAAAAAACATGAGTGCCATGTAAATAAGTTAATTGAAGAAAATAGAATATCTATTGCTACGATTTATGAACTGAAAGTTGAAGCAAATGTTATTAGAATAGAACATGCTAAGTAGTTAGTTGTTCTCCATGAGGAAAAGAATGTAATGTCTAAGAAGCATGAAGAGCAAATCATGGCTTTGGTGGCCCAGATCAATGAATTAAAGGCAAAACAAGAGAATAGATAAATTATCAAGATAGAAGCCATTGGTATAAGTGATAAACTCCCTAGCTTTCAAGAATTATTTTATGTTAAACTAAATGAAATCAAGCTGCAACATGACCATTTGTTGAAGTTTACTGAAGAATATAAAGTGCAATTTGAGAAGTAGAAGGTTTCCTAGAAGTCTTTTGAAAAAGTAAAAACATGGGAAGCAAAGGATGACAATATGCCTAAAGGTTTTTCCAAAATGACCAATGAAGAGAAATTCCAAATGCAAGCTTCACTATATGCCTGGTACACCAATTGTTATTTCTCACAGGACTTGATTAAAGAAACCAGTAAGAATTGCTCAGATCTCTGGGATTCAACTCTGAATATTATTGAAGACCATGACATGCCTCATGTTCAATTTCTTGGCCAAGCAGTCCCATTATCCAATTGTATTACAAATGTCAACCAACGAAAGAACTCATGTCTAGATGGTATCATGCAACTCAAATTCTGGAATGTGGAAGCAGTCAAATAATTTATCTCTAAATCGACAGAGTGTTTAAGATCGATCAAATCATTTCTCTCGAAATTCAAGACAAAGCATAAAGGGATTGCTAAGAAACTTTACCGATGCAAGTTAAATGAGGATATTCCTCATTCACCTCTAATCTCATCAATGTTAGAAAAGTTTACTGTATGGAAATCCATTATCAAAGAGAGAGAGAGAATAAAATCAACAAATAATCTATAGCCAAGGAAGGAGATATTTCTTCTTGAAATATAGATTGTTGAACTAAGTTGCCACATGTCAAGATCAGTTGAAAGAAAAGAGGAAACTACCCTAAATTTTAGAATCTCAATGTTATTTAATGCAATTTGATATGAGGAGTCAAGGGTTGGAAACTTGAGACTCAAACTTGTTACTTTTATAGTTTGAATTTAATATTGAAGACCCAATCTTTTGAAAAATTTACATTTGAGTAAAGTGATGATTGTATGATTGCACTTTTGTTAAATTCTGCAATTTCCTCTATTCAAGTTTATGCAAACTTTTTCCATAATCCCATTTATTTGGCAATTGATTTCATATTAGATATGAGAATGCATTACTATTATCAAGATTACTTTTATTATTGCTAACATTTGATTTATTTAAATCTATAGTTAAATAAGCTTCATGAACTTTTTCAATACATTATTTCTCATCATTTTGTCTCATATCTAATATTTACGTTAAAATTTAATTGGTAGTCAAAAGAAAAGATATTCCTCTGTGATGAATGGACTATTCTTTTGTTGCATTCTGGATGGGAAAATGACATTCTGGAACTGATTTATGAAATTGTTGTTTTTCATTTCTTTGATTTGAGATATATAAACTTTTCTTTGATTAAAATTGGATGTGGATATAATTGTTGTGATCTTCTTTAATTCATACCAGTTATTTGTGCTTAAAAATTTATGAGGATAATGAACTTTTTTTCTTCTTCGAAATCAATCATTTAGATATGCATCTTTAAATTTAAGTATTTCTCTCAGCTGAGATAGGATAGATAGATCAATTGGTTTTCATTTATAAAAAATTAGATTAAAACACACACATTACAGATCTTAAATGATCAAGTCTCCTATAAGAAGAAATTTTGTTTAGTGGGAAATTGAACCCACATATCGATTGGAAGTTACCATTCCAAACGAGAACTTGTGTAGTTGGGGCTTGTGATCAGGTAGCTATCGCCTATTGTAGGAAGGAATTTTTCCGCATGTCAACAATTGGCACTAGAAAGAGGGCCAAGTGAAATGCATGGCTGGTAGAGCATCTCACGATATCAAGTCATCCTAGCCATATCATACCAAATCACATACAAGGAGGACCCCTAAATATACTAGTGGAATTTCATCACTCAAACGAAGTTCGGTCTCCAATTCATCTTATTTTATTGAAAATCCACAAGAGTTAGAATCCCAGAACAACCCTATTTCATCATTTCATAGTGAGCTTGTAGATTCGGCAATTTCTGAAGAAATCTCCATAATAAATCCAAAACGACAATTATCCAGGGTTTTGACAAGAGCACATAGTAAGGAAACCGGTCAACCCCCTATTGAGTTCACGATTCTTGAAAAAAAAAAAAAACCTAGGAAAGACAAAGCTAGTGAGATAACTTTCATCTCTGAACCTAATCCTTTAGCTCAAATTTAAAATATGCTAAGGGGATCAGATGATCTTAATGATTCATTAATTGATTTCTAATCAGAAGTTAGTTCTGGTAAGCCACAATCTCCACCACAGAGCCCCACTCACACTCTTGTTGGATATCAAGCACCATATTTGCAAGGGATTCCTATAAAATCCCCTTAGGGAAGTCCAGGGCATCCCAAAAAGAGAAATATGGTTGGAGTACCAAGGAGATGGTGGCTTTCTCTAGCAGCCATTGTAGTTCCAAATCCATCTCATGACCTTCCTAAACATCAAGAGAAATTCTTACCCATATTCGATCTTGATAATAGGGAATCACCTAAAGATCATGTTAGCAAATTCATGTTGGCATTTAACCTAATGAGTGTACAACATGAAGATGTTGTTTGTCAATTGTTTCCATATACATTCGAGGGAAAAGAATCCACGTGGTATTTTTCATTACCACAAGGATCTATCACTAATTGGAATTATTTTGAAACTGATTTCATGAAGAAATTTGGCGAAGATAAAACCCCAATAACATTGGCCTTAGAGTTGTAAGAATCAAAATGATTCCTAAAGAAAAAATTAAAGATTTCAATCAAATATTTTTGACATTGATGAATAAAATCCCAGAATATTCTAGGCCCGATGATAATGTGATTATTAACTTTTATACTACACCTTCTCCTTCTTCAATTGCCATTTTTTTCAAAAGAGCTAGAAAAAACACGTTAGTCGAGACATTTGAAGACACATTAAATGCAGAAAAGGAAATGATCAGTATTGCAAGCAAGGTACCAATAAAAGAGAGAAGAACTTTTCCACTTGCTAGGAAACTAAATGAAATCAAAACCACAGATGATAGGAAAGACAAAGAACTTGTTGACACAAATAGTTTGCAAAGACTAATAAAAAATCTTTCGAATGATATAATAGATCTAAAGAAAAATTCGGGTGAATGTTCATCATATAAGACACCATGGAAACCTCCTTTTAGGAGAAATCCTCTATCTCCTAATAATCAAAACATTTCTCATGAAAAAATACACCTCAAGGAATTTTCTAAAGATCATTACTGTCGAGCTCATGAAGAGAGTCATTATGAAAAAAGTGTCCAAACTTTATTAACATGTTCAAAGTTTCCATTTCAATGGAAGAAGAAGAGGAATGACAAATAAATCAAGAGGAGCAAGGAGATGATCAAAACCTTGAGTCATCAATTAATGTTACATTGGATATTACTCATGGAATAATAGATGATGAAGAAGAGGACATAGCTGAAGAAATATATGTTTCCCAAACAAGAAGCAAAGTTCTCCCTTCCACTTTTAAAACACTGTCCACTTCATCCCCTTCCAAAAAATCAGTTTATGCAAACAGGTTCAACTCCACTCAAAACAATCCAACTGTTAATTTTGATATTCTTGATTATGATCTTGTAGAAGATATGAAAAATACTAGAGCCAATATTTCTTTTTATGAATTAAGTGAATTAACTCAACAAAAAAACAAGTTGATTCATGCTCTACAAATTAATTTAGAAAAAGAGAAAACAATTGAAAATATTTCATCAAATGTCAATGATGCTTTGACTGGAGATAAATTTGGTTCATAGAGACCTCCATTTCTTTTGACTTTCGAAATTTTCAACAAGAATGTAATACTTGTTTAATAGATTCAGGGGCTCCATCTAATGTGACTCCTTACTTCGTGTGCAAGAAACTTAATGTAGAGCCTAAAAAATCCATTGTACAAATTGTACAATTGGATAGATCGAATGTTAAAGTTTTAGGGGAATTAAAAGGCATCTTCATCAGGTTAGAATCAAATCCAAAAGTCCACTAGATCATTGATATTATTGTAGTTGACATTCCAGAATCATATGGTTTGTTTTTAAGTAGAGATTGTTAAGAAAAACTTCATGGCTATTTTTCAATCGATTGGTCACATATTTGGTTACCATTCAATGGCCAACCTAACCAAATAAAGGTTGAATGAGAAAGATACATGAAGTATACTTTCACAAATTTAAATGACCCCAATGAACCAATAAAGTTTTCAAATTAAACTTTGGGAAACTATTGCATTGACTCATTCTCTAAAAATATCTTTGCAAAACCTTCACCTTTTTGGGAGTTAAGTTTGCATTCTGAAATCCCACACTATACTAAGATTGTTGAATCTAACTGTATAGAGTTAGAAACTAATAATGTAAATTTGGTTACAAGAAAATATTTTTGGACTTTATTTTTTGATGTCTCCAAATCAAGTGAAGGTGCAGGTGTTGGATGTGTCCTAAAAAATCGTACAGAAAATAAGACTCTTCTAGCATGTCAACTAGAATTTGATTGTACCAATAATGTTGTTGAATATGAGTTTCTAATCCAAGGTCTCAAAAAAGCAATAGATTTGAAAATTAAAGCAATGAAATTCGTAGGTGATTCTAAAATCATAACCAAACTGGTAATAAATTCCATACATTGTATTTCCAATTGCCTAAGGAAATACCAACGTGAGCTATGGAGTTTGATTGATAATTTTGAGGCTTTTAACATTATTTTTGTACCTCAAGCCTTAAATGCTGATGCTGATTTTCTTGCTAATGTTGCTTCATGATTAATTCCTTCAACATATTTCTCTCCTAATAAATTTTCCGTGGAATTGATTATCAGACCCTCGATTCTAGATAATATCACTAATTGGAGGGTCTTTAATGATGAGAACCATGTATTGAAATTTCTTACCCAAGAAGATACTTTCAAAGATTCCGTCATTGATAAAAATTAGCATGATGAGGAAATAAATCGGATTTCTTTGGAAGCTCCATCAAATACATAAAATGTAATTTCTAAATCAGTGGTAAGTTTAGAGAAGTTTTATGATTTGCAAGATAAATTAAAAAAGAAAACAAATTGTAAACCAACAGTTCCTCCATGCAATATGAATAAATTTAAGAACTGATCAAAATCCTCAAAATATTAATTCAGGAATAAATTGTTCTCCCTTTGAACGTAATTCCTTTATCAAAATTTTCAAGGAGTACAAAGACTTATTTGCATGGAATTATGATGATCTAAAAATTTATGATACTAAAATCATTCAACATGTCATTCCAACCAGGAAAGAGGTTAAACCTGTACAACAAAAATTAAGGAAAATTCATCCAAATATTGAGCTTCAAATCAATAAAGAATTAAACAAATTATTACAATCCAAGATTATCTTTCCAGTTAGGCATTCACAATGGGTTTAAAATTTAGTTCCATTTAGGAAGAAAAATGGGGACATCATAATTTGTATTGATTTTCGCAATTTAAATAAAGCTTCAGAAAAAGATAATTATGTTGTTCCACCTATATTGGAGAAAATTTTGCAACGAGTAGATGAATCTCAAATGTTTTCTCTTCTAGATGTTTTTTCTAGTTATAATCTGATTTTGGTTTCCCAATTGGATCAAATAAAAACCACTTTTATAACCAATTCGGGAATCTATGCGTATATGAAAATGCCTTTTGGATTAATTAATGCAGAATATGCATTCCAAAGGGCCATGGATATTGCATTTAGAGGATTGATAAACAAATATATGGTTGTGTATTTGGATGATATCACAGTCTACTCTTGGAATAGAAATGAAAATGTTGATCATCTGAGACAAATTTTTGATCAATGCAAAATATATGGGATTTATTTAAATCCAAAGAAATAAATTTTTGTTGTAGAAAAAGGTAAGCTCTTAGGTTTCATTGTTTTGAAACTTGGATTTAGAATAGACCCTGAAAGGAATAAATCTATTTCACAAATGTCTTTCCTTCACAGTAAGAAAAATATGCAATCATTCTTGGGATTTTTTTTTTTTGCGACGAGGTTTGTTCCTAGTTTTCCTGAAATAGGTAAACCTTTACAGGATATGATTAAGAATAATTCTACATTTAGGTGGGAAGATAAATAAAGAGAATCTTTTAAAATCATTAAAAAAATAATTGTTCAATCTCCCACCTTAATGAGTGCATATTTAAAAAGGAGTTTATTCTATATACCTTTGCATCTCACTGGTCTTATGTAGCTGTAATGAATCAGAAAAATTTAGAATTTTTGAAGTCCCAATATCTTTCACGAGTTCAAGATTACAAGGCGCATAGTTAAAGTATCCTGACATTGACAAACATACCTACACTATTTTCAAAACAGTAAAAAGTTTTCGTCTATATCTTTTGAAGTCTCATACAAAATTCATTGTACCACATCCCTCGATTAGAAATCTATTGGTATAGAAAGAATTAGGGGATAAGAGAGGAAATTGGATGACAACACTCCAAGAACATGACCTTGAAATCAAGCTAGCGAAAATTGTGAGAGGACAAGGTCTATGTAAGTTAGTGGAAAATTCAGAAGGCGCTCATGTAAGTGATCAAGAAGGTTGGGAAAATGAATTGGAGATAAGCAATGAAGTTGTGTATATTTCAGCACCTACCTTTTCATGGTGTAATGATATTAAATATTATTTAACTCATGTTACTTCCCAATTCTTAGAACCTAAAAAGAAAAGAATTTTAAGAATGCAATATGCTAAATACCAACTCATAGATGGAGTATTGTTTAGAAAGAATTATAATAATGTCTTTGTAAGATGTCTCGGAAAACTTGATGCAGATAAGGTATTGGTTGAACTGCATGATGGACCAACTAGAGGACATTTTGGTGGAGAGACAACTACACACAAAATTCTTAGAGATAGATATTTTTGGCCCACTTTGTTCATAGATGCTTATACTTATGCTAGAAAATGTAAACTCCGTTAGACTTCTTCATGAAGAGAAAAGAAACATGCAACCAGTTGACGTCGAAGGTTCATTTGAACAACGAGGCTTAGATATAATTGAGGAGATTAACCCCAATTCTACACAACTTCACTAATATATTGTGACTGCACTAGATTATTTTACATGATGGAATAAATACATTCCTCTCAAGAAAGTCAATGACGATCAAGTTAGCTCTTTACTTAATTGATCAAAATCTGGACCAGGGGTCTAAATTTTGCTCAATTTTCAAAGTGCTCGGAATGCGACGAAAATAGTGCCATTGCGTCCGTCTCGTCTTCCTGATTCTGGCGGTATATTTACTTTCTCAAACGGAGTCCGTATGGAGAAGATATCGCAATCTGTTCGTCGAGCCAAACAGGGAAAAATTTGATGCTGACTGTACCTGTCCATATAGGACACGTGGCAGCTCCAGGGAGTGACACGTGTCAGACATTTTTGGACTTTTGATGTACAATTTGACCAATCTTGAAGTGACACGTGGCACAGGGTGACGTCAAAATCCTGCGTGTCGGATGACGTCAGCAACATGCGTGGCGCTGACATGGCATAGGCGACGTGGCGGTTTGTGATTGGCAGATGTTTGGTGAATGATGATGCGACATGTGGCATGTTTTTGGCATATGGTAAGGTGCCACGTGGCCCAATCAGTGGCTGCCATGTGGCACCTTTTTATTGGTTATTGGGTTTGCATACAAAAGTTTGGTATGTCGCCGATCGGATTTGAACCGATGACCTCTATATCCGCCCAAGTTTTCATGCACCTCCGCTAACCATTATACCACCGTTTGTTCCTTGTTAGCATTATGGGAAATATTATATATAGTTTTGAAGTGTTGTATATCGGGCGGGGGGTCGGGCCGGGGCTAAGCCCCGACCCATGGTCACTTTGTATTTCATATGACCCGACATATAACATAATACCCGACCGGCTGGCGCACACATTTTATTATATTGCATTGTATTGCCATACATTGTATTGTAATATGTTTTATATTTATGTGCGTGGGAAATTTAATGTGGTTTGAAACGGGTTAGCCCGTGGGTTATTGTAATGTGTTAAAATATTGCGCGGGATTTTTGACATAGCCCACGGACCTTTGTATTACAACATGTAACCGTATTTTATGCACGCAGTTTCAAACGGTTGGCACGGTTTTAAAATCGTTAGTCCTTTTTTTCCAAAGCCTGAGGTTTTATGCCATCATGTGCCCAGGTGCTAGGCGGTTGGGGACTGGAGGTGCCCTAACCATCCTACGGTTTGCACCATTGGCGCGGTTGCGTCTGGTGCCAGGTTTTAACGCGTTTTGGGAGCGTGTTCCTGGTTTATGCACACAGAGGTGCGTTTTGTAGAACCAGTTCCAGCAAAGCTTGAAGGAGGAAAATGGAGGAGGCCTAACTTCTTCATCGTTTGGCCGATTGAGGTGCCGTAAAAGACCAGATAGGGGTTTTTGGATGTGCTGTATCCATTGGTGCCATTTTCACAGCCATTTGAAGACTTCTTCTACAAGTTTTTCACCATTGAAGTTTCAGGAAGCTCCAGGGAACCTTGAAGCCCTCTTTGATGGAGGACATGGTTTGGTGAGCCTATGTTTGTTTTCTATGATTGAATAATCATTTTTGGCTAATTGATATGCTCTGAACACATTGGGATAGGTTTCAGAGGCTGTTGAGGACTTTTACAGGTGTTTTTTCCAAAGAGAAGCTCAGGGAAGCTTATGGCCACATGTAGAAGAGGTCATGCCCGGATGAGCCATGATCCGTTTTCAGAGTTGTATTAGTCATTTTTGGGGTTTTTATGTGTTCTGATATCAATGGTACAGTCTGTTTTTCCATTGGAGTTAAGCAGTAGCTTGTAAAAGAACTTTTGACTAATTAATCCCAGAGAGCCAAGTCCATTATGGAGGCTCAAGGAGATGTAGCCCGGAGGGGGGTGAACTCCTTTATCATGTTGTTCTTGTTGTGCGTTTGATGGATTATTTGCTGCAAGTATTGTTGCTGTGTATTTATTTGAAGTACCATTTACAAGAACATTTCCTCATACATAAGCATTTAAAGGAAGAAGCATGAACTTAACACATAAGTTTATATTGCATAATTTATACACATGAAGCAAGGTCCTGTAAAGTTTATTTTAATGAAGTAGGGGTGCTTGCATAGCATAAAAAGTCAACCTTCTATTATCAGATCATTAATCAATTCATAATTTCCAGGTTTGGTATTACCAATTCATTGGTTTTTGATAATGCATCTTATTTTTCATCTCTCAAGTTAACTAAATATGATTTTGAGAAGGGGATCATGGTTAAATATTCTACAAATTGTTATCCTTAGGGAAATTCATTAGCAGAGTCAAGTAATAAAAATTTAATTCAAATCCTTAAAAGGACTTTCCATGAACATCAGAGGAATTGGCATAAAAAACTTCATAATGCATTATGGGTAGATAGGGTAACACCTACAAAATCATTAGGAAATTCACCATACTTTCTTGTCTATGGAAAATAATCTTTTTTACCTCTTAATGTTTTTCTTCCTTCTTTGCAACTAGCTCAGTTTGTTGAAGAAGAATCATGTCCTAACATGAAAATGAGAATTCATGCATTAATGAAGTTAGAAGAAGAACGAGAAAAAAACAAAAAGAAATTTCATTAACATCAAATAATAATCAAACAATGGTTTGATGAGAATTCAGTTGATAAAAACAATTTTCAAATTGGAGATCTAGTCCTGAAATAGGACAAAGCTCATGAAGAAAAAGGAAAACACACAAAGTTTCAACATCTTTGGCTAGGACCATTTCAGATTGCTAAGAAACTTGGCCCCTCAACATATATTTTAGAATCATTAGACGAGGAGACTGTAAACCTCCCCGTGAATGGCCAAATTCTCAAAAAATAATTTTCTTAGTCATTACTTGATGACAATTAGTAAATATTGTATAGTTTCTTTTGAATTAAAAAATGTTTCCTTGTTTGTTTTTGTTTTGGGTGTTTTGTTTTCGGTTGTTACTATTCACTTCACTTTGGTTGCACATTGGAAAGCACGTTTATGTTATAAATATGAAAGGGTCGTTTCATTTGATTTTCATGAGATCCTTGGCTATATAAGGTAGTGTTGATGGTTCATAGATCCCTTGATTCAAAAGTAGGAACCAAACCCGCCACCGAGGCCCAATTAGACTCTGCAACCTTTGATAGTGGAATGGTTCTCCAGATCTTGCGATCCGGCCAATTTATCAATGGGCTTTGTGTTTTCTATGTGAAGGCTCTTCCTTCAGTTGGACTATCTCTTTTTTGTATTTTCTCTTGGGTGGGACAAATATGAGATGTAGGCCGGTATAAACCAACTTGGTAACAAACTGGATTAAGTTTTAACCACTGGGAATAGGCTGAGCTTGGGATAACCCACTGCTCAAACATGCAGACAACAATTCTATACCACAGGCCTAGTACTAATACATTAACCATGTGAGCATCCAATTACTGTCTGAGAAACTAATTATCAGAAAGAAAACACATATGCGATAAGATAATGGCAAGCAAAATAATTCACCTACGCTAATCATCCATCACACGATAACACAATGATTCATATTCATCATTAAATTAAAGAACACAAAAATATTGCACCAGATAACTTGACAATAGATTAAATAGCTCTTAGTCATTACAACATTATTCATGAAACGAGATAGGAAATAGTTCTTCTCCACGTCCAATCACACATGCATTTGATGAAAATAACTTGTCCCTGGTCCAGAAGGACTTCTCAATTAAAAGCAACATCAAAATAAATCTTAACAACCAGAAAGAAAGAGTTATTGAAACAACCATTGACCTTGAACTAATTGGTTGATGTTCTTATTTATAATATAAAATTCAACAGAAAATAATGGCTAAGTGCAGTTTAAACAAAACAAAATTTGCCACGTGGCGTCATATTTAACATTTTCTTTAACAGTCAACTCAAGATATTACTTGAAAGGGTGACTTTTCTCATACTCTGACCAATTGATAAACAACTCTTCACAGGTTTGGGCCCATGGAAATCTGTGCTGTTCCATCGGAGCCACGTGAATTCCTCTGACCTCCATTGAAATCGTCTGATACTTCACTAGACTGGTGTTTAACTACTGTAGCACAGTTCGAGCTCTAATCAGATGTTCCATAAATCATTGTACTTGCCCTGGCGCTGTGTCAGTCATATTCACGAGCTCTTCGGCCCATAATAAATCTTGCTTGGTATGCATTTCGATTATGCCGCACAAGTCGACGAAGTTGTCGGGGTTGCCGAATTCGAAGAGTCCAATATCCTTCATTACTCTGTTGATTTTACCCCAGTGTTTCTCGCATCTGGACCACTACTCTTGAATTTCTTGGTGTGAGTCCTCAAACATCTTATCCCAATACTCAATTGATCACTTCATGCGATTAAGATTGCTTTTGCCTATCATCCGGGTACCGTGTTCTTCTTTATCTCGACCCTGTTGGACTACATCAATGTATTCGAGTCTGTCTATGGCTTGTTGCACCCTTTCATACCACCGCTCCACATCCTTTCACATTGCAAGTGCCATGACAATGTCTTCCTGAAGCTCAACTATCTTCACAGTAAAAAGGTTCCGCTCTTTTTTGAATTTGTTGTAAGCCTCTTCGAACTTGCTTCTCAGATATACCGTGGTCTGGGTGGCACCCTGATAGTACTCTTTCAGGTGGCATAAATGATCTAGTTCCTTTAGGGTGGCAGACAACTCCGTTTCATCTCATTTGGCTCTGTCAAGGGTGGCGTCCAAGATCGCGATCCCCACACCGAGGAGATCCGATGTTCGAGCATTTGCTGTGTTTATCAAATTCTCCTATGTAGTGATGAGGATGAAGCAATCCAACGTGATCCTCCTCTTCTTCGTGGTTCTTTGGACTATGGCCTTCCTCTTTCGATCATAGGAGATTGGATAAATATCGGCTACCTCTTCTACAGGTTGGGGAATCTGTCGATCACCCCATGTGAGTGTGTTTCCCAGATTTCCTGTGGTGTAATTCTGTTCAAGGTCGGGTTCTTGAACTTCCTCGTTGAGCTCCGAAGGCCCAATCTCTACCTGTCGCTTATCGGGGATCTGAGCATTGAGCGGAATAGAGGCGTTGGGAAAAGACTCGATACTTACTTGTTCATCGGATGTTGAATCAACGATTTCCTTTTGCAGGTATCTTTCCTTTGACTCATCCGGTTCTAACTTATCCATTGGATCGACGACTCGGATCTCCGGCGCTTCGGGCCTTGTGTTGTTGAGAAAAATTTCGGCTTCTATTTCCTTTTGTGGGACTTCCTGAGTTTGGGCCCTGGGATCCGGAGAAGAAGTATTCTCAGGTCCCTTTTCTTCTTGGACATGCACAGGAGTCCTACGAGATGCCTTCAGGATCTCATCATCACTATATATATTTATAAACTCGTTTAGAGGATTAGGCGTGCTTGTTTTCTACTGATACCCGACCTGTCTCTGGTTGAGTCGCCACACCTGTAGGTGATCCTACCGGTGGTATTGTGGGTTCTGGATCATCTGACCCGTTGATGTTATCCAGGTTTACGAAATCATGGCTACTTGGTCCCTCCGGGCTTTCTTCTCGGTTATCAGTCGAGAGTCTTGGCAACCTGATGATATCTAGGTTATTCTGCAACCGATGAATTACTTGCTGGGCTTGTTGATACATGAGTGCCCCTCTCTCCCATGCATTCCGAGTCTCAGAGAAATTCTTGTCCTGTACCAGGGTTACCTAGGAGATCTTTACTATTTTGGTGGCTTCTTGAGGAGTTTCCACCGCTTCGACTGATGCGGGTGCTATCCTTTCTCCTCTATCCCTGAGGACCTCTTGGGCCGATTGCTCTAGGAATGTTTCTTACTCATCCAAAATCATGGCCTTAAACCTGGTTTCTTTAGGGTCAGCCATTCTCGCCACCACCTCATCCCAATTTTGGGCATTTTCGGTGAAGATCTCATCCTCAAACCTATCATGGGCATATGGCCAGCAGGATGATACCTGTGATGCATGCTTCAGAACTAGACCCTTGGGGTCGTGCTTGTGAAAATGTCTTGTCTGGAATCAAAACTCCAATTTTCTTAACCCTTCCTGCTTGGCTTGCGCGATGTCCTTTACCATGTACAAACCAACATGAAATCCATAGGGTATGAAAGCCTGCTTCTTATCTTTTACCAAAGTAGCATTGCAACCTTGTAAGATGGTATGATAGCAGATTTCCCCTATCACAAGTCGATCGGGGACATATACAGGTAACATATGGGGTGCTCCGGTGGCTCCGAACACCCTAATGTAGGTATCACGCTCATCCAGATACCAATGAAAAAATTTCGATACCATCCTTTTGGCTACATCCAACAACCTTGGGCACTCTTTCTTGAACAACAAAGAATAAATACGTGCGATAAACTGATCGCATATGAGAGAGTAGCATTTCTTGTACCTGTTCTCCCACAAGATGATGAAATATACATGGATCGAAAGCTCTGAGGCATGCCAACTCAAGTTCATTCTGATAAATACGTTCTTGGCGCAGATGACGTCCAATAGATAAGAAGCCATGTAGAAGGTAGAGGTTTCTCCCTCTTTCGGCACCTGAGCCTGTCATATGCAAGTGCTAAGCTATTTGGAGATGATGGAACCCCAGTTAAAACCTATTCCAGAAGTGGCTATGGTATAAGCTAAAGGCATCCAAGCCTCCAAAAACCTAGAGTAGTCTTTCTCCCCATGCAATCGACAGGGGAGAGCCAATAGATAGATGTAAGGCTATCTTAGGTTAGCTGTCAGGTACCAGCCGGAGATCCGGTTGGTGAAATTTTTATCCTCTCTCCACTAGGAAGCCGTTATCTTGCTGGTGTCATGTTTCTCATAGAAACTAAACACAAAATAAATGTTCAATCGCTCCTCCAACTCTCTGAGCTTTTAGTAATTTTGAACTTCCACGGGGAGGAAAACCATGACACAGTCGCCGTTTTCTTCATTAATCAAACATATCTGTGTGTCAGTGTGATCTATAAGCCATTTCAGGAGTTCGAGGCAGGGGAATACCAAAGTCCTACTCACCACCATGTGCAAATATGCCTTTCGGACATTCAGGAGGACTTCATCGTCGATTCTTCTCATATCAGGGTTTTTGTGCCGGATATATTCGGGGAGTTCCTCCCACTTTATTTTCTTGAAAATTTCTTCCCAGACCGAGAATATTGTCTTGGTCCCAATGTTCATCTCTATGTCTCCAAAGGCCAGGGGCTGAACAAAATCTTTCTTGGTGGCTGTTTTGATGATGGGCGCTGGCTTTGGAGAAAATTCCAATTGTCTAGCAACTGCCGGGGAGGAACCCTCTCCCACCTCTGGTTCTTGTAGCTTTGGTTCTCTTGGAGATTTCCTAGTGGTGGGTTTCTTTGGAGGCATTGTTCCTGCAACCAAAAGGAAATCCTTTAGGTATGTTTACAGAGTAACGTTGGATAAAAACAATGTATGAGATGAAGCATAAAACATCCATAAGCTGGTGCATACCTGTAACACTTGCTAAAATTGTTGTTTAGTACTCACTGAACCATGGAAGCTTGCCCTAGATTGCTCGTCTCGCTCCTTTGGATGCTCCGAACTTATTTTCACACAAAATAATCTTGTTTACAATGACTTAAAAGTATATAACGGGAGAGATCCTACCATTCGTATCAACCAGTTAATATGAGTAATGGGTTAAATTCAAAAGAACCTACCGCCGAATCTCTGCAAATAAATTCTATGTGGGTTGACGACGGGAGCGTGGAGGGAGATGCATTGTATCGGAGTGCTCAAATGGTCCTTTTGATTTTGCGCATGAATTAGAAACTAATGCAAGATCCTGGAATTAATTAACCTTTTAAATGCATCGTATATAGCGTATCTCAGAGCTAAAACGTCCTATCATGTTGCATCTCTTAGTGGACAGGTAAGGAATTAGCGATATCCTTGCGAGTGTCTCCGTTGGTATCCTTCTGAGAAAACTTTCGACGCCGACAGGTTTCGTCGTACGATGCTGACGTGGCATCGCTACCTTGGGGCTCAGGAACTGCTAATGACTGAAGGGAAAACTCGATCATATGTTTAACCGCTTTGGCAGTGACACGTGATAGGTAGGAGCAGATGGTTTGATAGTGTGTCTTAATTGGGTTGGGGTTTTTCCCACAAGACGCGAGCGATAACATAAAACTCAGGCAGCCGATGACGAAAATTATAGGGATCGACGGTCAGGGGAAAGGATAAACTTATCACGCCCTTTAATGGCCCTACCTTCTCAAAACTTTTCGATGCCAAAAGTTATCGAGGATCAACCTCCAGAGATAGTTCCGTTGCATTTATTGTCCTTGAAATATCGTGATACCGAAAATGTTTCGGAAGTCGGTGATTGACGACATTATTTCATCCTTCATAAAAGCTTACTCCTTTAACCTTTTGCCTATGCTGAAGGGATCAATCATCAACACTATCCTTGGTGAGGCTCGTTTGTGAAAGAAAGCTTCTGTTTATCGACGTCGATGAGGATGGACGACCGGCTACCCTGGTTCCCTCAAACAATTTCCTTTTATTCTTAATATTTACCGATGCCAAATTTTAGTGTGTCGGGGGAAAATTTTCGACTGTCGATCCTTTAATTAAATGCTAGTCTTTTTGAGTTATGGTGATTTTCACACGTTCAAGCAAACTTTTAAAGACTTAAATGAGACACAAGATGATAAGCAAAGGCAACAATTTTCATACTGAAGTAGAATTAGATATTGCAAGAGATCAACTATTACCCAAAAAGTAAAATTTGACACAGGCTTTTTAGGGTGTGTTGAGTGCTCAACAAATGGCGACTTACTGGGAGAAAGCACAATCTCTGTTGCTCCCTCAGGGCTTGGAAGATACAAAAGATGGTGGATAAATTAACAGGTTTTGAATCAGAGCTTCTTTTTCCCTTGCATTTGAACTTCTCCGGTTGATTCTTCCGGGCTTGCCCGTGGGGTTTAAACCTTTATTCCTCCTTCGTTTCCTGTGATCTTGACTCATGCCCCCTTTTACAAAAGTCTAGTAAAGTATTCACTGGCGTGAATCCTATAATTAATTCTACTCACTTGCTTCAATGTTGCTTCGCTTCCAGCGAGAGTCCATAGCCCCGGTGGAGTTACCCCAACATCAGAGACCTTGCTCCGCTGCCAGCGAGAATCCATAGCCTCAACGAAGATATTTGCATACCCTCTCCTACTGTTCACTCTTTTGATAATGCCAACTTTATTTTGACATGATGCCCTGAGTGAGTGGGAGAGGATGATGTCTGTTTATTTTGCATTGTGAGACAATTAAGGTGTATCCTTTGCTAGCTTTGTGTTCGGGGCTCATGTAGTCCTTTCTAGCTTTCCTTCTTTCCTTAAGGTCTTACCAAACCACTAAGCAAACACTTCTGACATTTCTCAGAAGTTGTTCATTTGCACATGTTAGATAGAGGACTCCTCAAAGAAACCACAAGTTATTTAGTGATTCTTTTGTTTGTTTGTGAGGGATGAGTTAGGAAAAGAGTCTGCTATGTCCCATGATTTAAGGTTAACCATTGTCTCGCTGAACACAATATTTCAAAGCACAAAAGTGCAGAAAGAAAAAGAAAACAACAAAAATGCATTTCGCAATCATGAAAACACTCATATAAAACATAAACACACACACACACACACACGCGTGCACACACACACACACACACACACACACACACACACACACACACACACACACACACA
>JASDQU010102631.1:253037-274543 GCA_032191745.1 Picea mariana
CACAGAGCCTCAAAAATCCTACTCTGCATAGAACAGGAGATCTGCATGTACCTCGCCAGATCCTCCTTCCCCGAGATAGGTTGCAGCACTAATCCCTCTACGGTCACTTGCACTCAACTCTGCAAGTTCATCTAGTATGCACAGAGCACTTAAAATCCTTCGATCACATAGATAGATCACTAGAACTTAGAACATTGGCCTTACATCACATATATGTCCCTCCTTACATTACCTATACATCTATTTATACTTTAAAAAATAGGCCTAAACATGGGTAAACCCATGGGCCGACATCCCATACCCATTACATAATCCCAAACACCAAAAAGGACCCAAAAAGGGGCCGCAGTCCCGCGATATCTACTTCATCTTGTGATCCTCCTTCGACAAGCTGTCGAAGTCCCAAAATAGGTCAAACTTGACCAAGGATCTCCCAAGACTTGTTCAAGGGCCAATAGGCCCCCAACACTCACCCATGACTCGTCTCGAGTCACTCTGATCTGGGTAGTTCTGCTTCAAAAGCCTCGATCTTGGCTCGATCTGCTTCAACTTGTTTCTGTTCCACGGCCTACTGTTCAGTGAACTCTTGGATGGTTGCCTCATTCACGGGTCCTTCTAAGCGTTGTTCTACAACATCAACAACTTGCTCCAGTTCTTCTCTTCGGCCTTCGATCTCCATGAACAGTTGGTAGGCCTCGTCTTGTATAGGTTGGAGTCTTTGAGTCACTTCCATGACTTTTCTATGATTGGTGTGAACCTATTGTTGGGTAGTGCACTGCTCTTGGGATCGTTTCATTCTTTCCATAGCTAACAGGGGCTTCAACTGTGCCTGTATTGTCTCTGCTTGTTTCTTCGCCTCCTGGAGCTATGAATCTAGTGCCTTTAGTTATGCATTCTCAGTGAGTTACTCATAAGTCTGGGCACTGTGGTCACTGAGTTTATTCCATTCCATGGGAAGAGTCTTTATTCTCTCGACTATGCTCTGGGAATTCGCTTCGCTTTGATCTCTGACATCCTGTGGAGTGTTGGGCACTGTGTGGATCTCTAAATCTGCTATTCTTTGTTGTAGTTGTTGGATGGCTTCCACGACCTTCTCTACTTGATGCTCAACCTGGTCTTCTTCTTGTCGCTCTAAACCTGTCACAAAGCGAAGTTCTCTATTGACTTCTTCTTTTACCTCGAGTTTCCCTGTGATCAATTGTTCCTTTCCTTGTTGCATTTGCACTTTCTCCTCATCAAACTTTGTCTAGAGAGAAATCTTCTCCTACTCTGCAACTCAACGTTGTTCTACAAGTACTCAATGAAATTGCTTCAAATCTTGTTTGGCTTGCTTTGTTTCTTCTTGTGCTCATCGAAGGTGAGTTTCAGTTGTATCTTATAATAAGCAGAGTTGGGCTAGCTCATCCCCCAATTCTTGTTCTCCCGATGGCAGGGGCGCAGTGGAGACTACGTGGCTAGACTGAAGAGCCTATTGTACCCCTCAGAGATTGACCTCAATTATATCATACATTTCCTCCTGCTTCACTCCTTTTTTCTCTGCGATTTCCAGTGAAGCGTCGTTTAGAGATTCTATGATGAAGTCAAAGTCATCAAAAGTGTAGTCTACATCTTGGTCACGGTGGCTCTTGATTTCTTTTGGGAAGAAGGTTTTGAGGGAGAAACCTTCCTCTTCTTCAAGGGGTCAGCCTCATCTCTAGTCGGTGTTACTTTTCCTTTCTTTTGTTTAGCTTCTTTGTTCTTCATATCTTCTACATCGCCATCACCTTCTCACTCAGGTGATGTGGAAGCAGTCTTCCCTGAGGCACTGCTTAAATATTGGACCTCCTTAGTCTTTTGTCTTCTGTTGATTCTAGGTGTGTCCTATTCTTTGTGAGTGGTCTCCAGGTTGTCCAGTTCAGGATCAGACATCTCTGTAGGGTCAGCAGGGATAAGGAGGTCTACAGACCAGTCCTTAGTGATCTCCTCGAGGTCCTCTTCTATAAGTTTATAATACAACTGGAGTTGTTCCTTGTGTTCATCGGCTCGCATTGTAATGTAAATGAAACATAAGGTGTTTGGAGTCATGCAAGGCTCAGCTTCGATGGCTCTCTTCAGCTGAAGGTAGTACGTATGAAAAACAACGTTCGACTGCCATTGTTTGTCCATATCGTTTGAGTACAAAAGTGTAGCGAAATTAGCAGCAAGCAGCTCAAATGGCTCGATGTCTGGGAAGGTCACACCTTCTGGCATATCCCAGGAAACAAAGGCGATAAGGATCAGAAGCCAACTGAAATGGAACTCATAGCCATGATCCTGGGCTTCGCGGCAGTCTAGTTCGAGTTGATTGACTAAGTACTTCACCTAGTTCATATGTAAGCCTTCTACACACTTCCCTACAAGGTTGACAACAAAGCCTGTGACTTGTGTGGGTCGATTCTTGAGTACCATCTCTCCATCTATTAACTGACATGCTAGGTGCATTGCACCATTCTGGATGGAGGCTACCTTGTAGCCTCACATCCCCTTCTCGACATTATCGTATGTGTCCTTAATATTCTATGCTAGCGCATGATCTGTGGCCTTCCCTGGGTAGAACTTCTATGGGTCAAGTCCTTGCATACTCAACCCTTTGATTCAATAGATCAGCATTAGATTGACTGTAATACGGAATTCTAGCCATAAATAGCCGCCATGGTAACACGACAATAGAAGCTTGACACAGGCGTTGACTTCCTGGTGTCTTTCGAAGTGTGGGATTTTCATGACATTTAACAAGGTGGACTGTGCGAAGTTCATCATCCACGGCTAAGGGATGATCTTTGAGTTCTTTCCCTTTGTCCTGGTTAGGTATTTTTATGAGTAGATCATGTTGTGGTTCTTGTGATCTTCGAGGTTGAAGTCACTGAACTTCAACGCTGCAATCTTGTCCTCCTATGCTCTAACTGTGCATATACCATTTGGAAGGTACGCAGTGACCATGGTGTACTCAAAATCTTTGGGTACACTATCATGACTTACCGCGCCGGCTAGAGGTGGGATATAGTCGGGTAATATAGATGGGATCAACTTCACATTGGCTAGGTCATCTCTGTGGTTGGTTCTCTTTTTTGCTAATGGTCAGGATGATCTAGCTCTGTGAGTAGTTGATGGAGAGGCTTGCAGTCCTCTTGTCGATGACGCTTGTATACCTGCAAACATCGACATTGCTCTTTTGGTCATGAGGTCGATGAAAACTTCCTCGACAATTTTCTCTGTTGCACTGAACTCATTCGACATACACATTTAGGTTTGAAAGTCTCAGGTTCAAAGAGTAATATCTCAGTGCAGTGGGATATATGGAAGAAGCATGATGATCACTATGTGAAAATCAACTAATCTACGAGCTCCAATTCATGGTTAGCAAAAAGGGTTCTCATTGCATGGCTCGACGGGATAAATAGATACTTGGATCTCTTGCAATGGGTAAGAAGCCTTCATTAACTCAGTTATGTCTATTACGGCGCAGTCCCAATAGCCTGGTGGAAATATCTCTAACCATTAATGCCTTTCTTCCCATTCAGGGCGTCATTCGAACGGTTATACTATCTCTAATAGCTATATTTCTTCGCCATGGCGAAGTGCCATGTGACGTTGTTCTGGTATTCCGACGAAGCTCCAATTTTGTAAATTTTTCTTCTGCGAAGTTCCCTCGGGAACCTTTTGTAACTTTTCAATCTTAGATCTCTTCTTACTTAGTTTTCTAGCCTTCTTTTTGGTGAGCTTCATCTCAAAATTCCTTTTCCATTATGATTCTTATCTTCTTTTGGCATAGTAACTTCGCGTTGTTGATATTCTCTCCTATAAATCAGGGGTAATACTTCATCTATATATGGAATAGGTATTGCAATCTTCTATGGGTCTTCTAGTGTTCTTCCAGCTTCAACATTCCAGTCTTTGGTTTTAAATAGCTTCGCTCGATTCTCATGTTCTTCAATCAAGTGTGTGATCCCCCTAGTCATGAAATATTTTAGCTCTTTCTTCTTTTGTTCTAAGACTTATTTTTCTTCCCTCCTGGCCTGAACTCTTTCAATCCAAGGTTTTCCAAGTAACATAGTAAATGGAGTGATGTCCTCAATAAATTTAAGAACTTCAAATTCTTCCTCTGTCGAAGTTCCCTTGGCACTCATAGATATCTGGGTAATCTTTCCACAGAGGTTTATCAGCCTTCCTCTGAATAGTCCTATTCCTCCTAATGAAGGAATCATAGCAGGATCCCCTAAAGTTTCCCAAGTTCTTTTTGTCATGATATTCACCTATGTTTCTTCATCCAGAACACAATCAATGTCGAAATCTCCTATTCTTGCTTCAATGCATTCTTTTTCTTTGAAGACCTCTGATAAACTGATATGTCGGTGGTCCTTTAGGGTTCTTTTCATCTGTAGTAATACTTTCTCTGATCCTTTCTATGGTTCTATCATAATATTAGTTTCTGGATCTACCTTAGGGTTTTCTTGTCTCATATTTATCCTTTCAAGCTGAGAAATAATTCTAGGGAAATCCAAAACTTCATGGTCCATAGCTTTGCAACAGAGGCAACTAGGTTTTCTACCAGGGAATTCCTTAGCCAGATGTCCCGGTCTTATGAAACTGTAACAAAGGGTTAATCCTCTCTTTCTCTTAAATGATCCCCATCTTTTCCTGTACTACGCGCTAAGATCATAATAGTTAACCCACAAAAAAATCCTTCTAGGATCATGCATCCATTTCTTAGTCCAAACATTCTTTCTATACATAGGTATAACATATTTTTCGTTATTCTTATCATATCTACTTATATCACGTCTTATTTCATCTCTTAGTGCCCTAGTTTTCAAGCTAGGATAAATCTTATTAAACATACCTAGATTCATACTTTTAGAAACAAAAATTTTCCACTAATCTTATCTTCAGCAGGGCACAAAGCTTCCAGATCTTAAATCTTTTCACTATTCTTACCTTTATCTGAGCACAAAGCATTCAGATATTACCTCTTTTCTTCATATCGGACTTCTTTTCTTTAGCACGGAGCTTCACAAACCAAGTAGAGTACTGCACAAAAGAGTGGAAGATCTATGCACAGAGCTTTGACAATTTCGGGTCGGATCTTTGAACAAAGTTTCTTCTTTCTCAGTTCCCAGCAATCACAGTTTCATGTCCTGGCAACGGAACCATTTGTTGGCACAGGGGCAAACCCAAGGTTCAACGCTACAATAGCACACCAACAAAACCCTAACTACCGGTCCTTTCGAAAACACCTGCGAAGTAGATGAAGTCTCACCCAAGGTAGAGGCAGGGATGGTTGCAGGACTCATATGTCTACAACCTTAGTTGGGACACAGATCTGTGATTCTAACTTTTAACAGAGCACTTATCAGTAAATATTCATCAACATTCAGTTCTTGGTAATAGCGCAGACAAACCCTAATTACAAAACATCGCAGTATTCAACCAGATCTAGCATCTAACAACACTTAGCATGACAAAACAGATCAGGTCTTAACAGATTCAACACTAAGCATATGTATATCAGTTAGATCTAACATTCATCCATATTATTAAGCACTAAGCATCGACATATCATTCATATATATTAAAGAACTAAGAACATTAACATATAATCACATCAACACATTGCAAAAAATAGAGCAACACAGTATATACGTGGTTCACCCCCCCTGGGGCTACGTCCACCAACTCTTCTTCTCTTCTATTATCTTATGTTAATCAATTACATGCACAGAGCCTCAAAAACCCTACTCCGCATAGGACAGGAGATCTGCACACACCTCGCCAGATCCTCCTTCCCCGATCTAGGTTACAGCACTAAGCCCTCTACAGTCACTTGCACTCAGATCTGCAAGCTTCACCCAGTATGCACAGAGCACTTACAATCCTTCGATCACTAGCACTTAGCACATTGGACTTACATCACATATATTCCCCTCTTTACACTGCCTAGACATCTATTTATACTTTACAAAATAGGTCGACATCTCATACCCATTACATAATCCCAAACCCCAAAAAGGGGTCGAGATCCCACGATCTTTGCTTCGTCTTGCGCTCCTCCTTCGATAGGTTGTCAAAGTCCCAAAATAGGTCAAACTTGACCAAGGATCTCCCAAAACTTGGTCAAGGGCCAACAATAGGATTTCTTGTACCTGTTCTCCCACAAGATGTCAAAATACACATGGACCGGGAGCTCTGATGTGTGCCAGCTCAAGTTCATTCTGAAGAAGGAATTTCTAGCACAAATGGCGTCCAATAGATAAGAATTCATATAGAAGAATGGGGTTTCTCCCTCTTTTGACGTTTGATCATGTCGTATGCAATTTCTTAGTTGTTTGGAGATGATGGCACCCTAGTTAAAACTTATTCTGGAAATGGATATCGTATAAGCTAGAGGCATCCAAGCCTCTAAAAACCTGGAGCAGTATTTATCCTCATGCAATCGGAAGAGGAGAGACATTAGGTAGATGTATGAATCCCTCAGGTTAGCAGTTGGGTACTAGTTGGAGGTCCGATTGGTGAATTTTTATCCTCTCTCCACCACGACGCCATCACCTTGCTGGTGTCATTTTTCTCATAGAATCTTACAACAAAATCGGTGTTTAGTCGTTCTTTCGGATCTTTGAGATTTTAGTAATTTTGCACTTCCACTAGGAGGAAAAACTTGACACACTCATCATTTTTTTCGTTAATCAAACATATTTGTGTGTCAGTGTGATCTATAAGCCATTTCAAGAGTTCAATGCAGGGGAATATCGGAGTCCTGCTTGCCACCATGTGCAAATATGCCTTTCGGACATTCGGGAGGACTTCATCATCGAGTTATCTCGTATTAGGATCGTAGTGTGGGGTATATTCTGGGATTTCCTCCCACTTAATTTTCTTGAAAATTTCTTCCCAATGCGGGAATACTATCTTGGTCCCAATGTTCACCTCTATGTCTCCAAAGACTAGGGGTTGAACGAAAGATTTCTTGGTGGTGGTTTTGATGATAGGCACCTATTTTGGAGCAAACTCTAATTGTCTTTCCACCACTGGGGAGAATCCTTCTCCCACCTCTGGTTCTTAGAGCTTTGGTGCTCTTGGAGATTTCTTGGTGGTGGTTTTCTTTGGAGGCATCATTCCTGCAAACGAAAACGATCCTTTAGGCAGGTGTACAAAGTGACATTGGATAAAACGTAAGAATTGAATAATAAAACATCCATAGACTGGTACATACATGTAACAATTGCTAAATTGTTGTTTTAGTACTCACTGGACCTTGGAAGATATCCCCGGACTGCTCATCTCACTCCTCTGGATGATCTGAATTTCTTTGTGCATAGAATAATCTTGTTTTCAATGACTTAAAAGAATATAATGGGAGAGATCCTACCAGTCATATCAACCAGTTAATATGAGTAATAGGTGAAATTTAAAACAATCTACCACTGAATCTCTGCAAATAAATTCTACATGGGTTGACGACGGAGGCATGGGGGGGGGACATGCACTGTATCATCATGTTCAAATGGTCCTTTTGATTCACGCATGAATTAGAAACTAATGTGAGATTCTGTAATTAATTAACCCGTATCTAGCGTATCTCATAGCTAAAATTTCCCATCGCGTCGTCTTCTTAGTGGGAAGATCGGGAATCAAAGATATCCTAATGCATGTTTATGTCGGTATCCTCCTAAGAAAACTTCTGACGCTGATTGATTTCATCATACAGTATCAACGTGGCACCATTGACTCAAGATACAGGGTACTAATGATTGGGAACTTAGCCTACGGGTAACGGTCAGGCTCAGGGCTTTGCTCAAGTCAAGTGATTTAAGATAAACTAGGGAATGTCGATGCTGAAAAGGTATCGAAGGTCGGATTTCGACAATAAACCTATCGCGCATCCTCCTTATAAGTTAACCCCCCAAAAAAATCCCGATACCGAAAATGTTTCAGAAATCGGCTATCGGTGATATCACTTCATTCTTCGTGAGTGATTACTCTCTTAGTATTTCACCGATATCAAACGGATCGGTCATTGGTGATAATCTCAGTGATGCTTGTCATGAAATAAATATCGTGTCTGCCGACACCGACAAAAATCAAGACTCAGAAACTTTGGTTCTCTCTAGCATTTTCTTTCATGCTTAATCCTTTCTGATGCCAAATTCCTTAAGTGCGTCTGGGAAAGATTTGACTGTCAATTCTCTAATTTAGATATAAGTCTTTTAAGTTAATGGTTTTCACATGTCCAAGAAAGATTGTAAAGACTTAATGAGAATAAAAAATGATAAGCAAAGGACACATTTTTCATATTAGACAATGCCAAAAGATCAAGTGGTACCCAAAAAGTGAAATTTGACGTAGACTTTTTAGGGTGTGTTGAGTGCTCAACAAATGGTGATTCACTTGGTGAAAGTAGAATATTTGTTCTTCCTTCATACTCAACTAATACAAAAGATGGTGGAGAACCTTTCCTAGTTTTAAATCAGAGCCTCTTTTACCCTTGCAAATTGAAATTATCTAGCTAATTCTTTCGGGTCATCCTGCGGGGTTTTAAACTTGTATTCCTCCTTCATTTCTTGTAATCCTGACTCATGACCCTTTTTACAGAATTCTAGTAAATCATTCACTGACGTGGATCCTTTAGTTACCTCTACCCACTTGCTTTGGTGTCGCTCCACTGCCAGTGAGCATCCATAGCCCCGACAAATTCACCCCGACATCACAGACCTTACTCTGCTACCAGCGAGCGTCCATAGCCCCAGTGGAGATATCTGCATACCCTCTCCTACTATTCTATGTTTTGATAATATTAACTTTATTCCAGCATGATTCCCTGAGTGAGTGGGAGAGGATGACGTCTGTTTATTTTTCAAAGTGAGATGGTCCAGGTGAATCTTTTGCTAGCTTTGTGTTTGTGGTTCATGTAGTCCTTTCCAAATTTCCTTATTTTCCTTAAGGTATTACCAGGCCACTAAGCAGACACTTCAGACATTTCTCCAAAGTTGTTCATTTGCACCAGTCAGATAGAGAACCCCTCAAAGAAACCATAAGTTCCTTTATTATTCTTGTGTTGTATGTGAGCGATGAGGTCGAAACAGAATTCGCTATGTCACATTAATTAAGGTCAACCATTGTCTTGCTAAACACATCTTTCAAAAGCACAGAAATCTAGAAAGTAAAAGAAAACAAAAATGTATTTCACAATCATGAAAACACTAAAACAATTTTTATTTTTATTTTTTTGTATTATTATTATTATTATTGGAAATATTGTTTTAGGGCTTGGCCATTTACTGGGAGGGCGTCAAGTTCCACCCTCAGATTATGTAACTAATAAGTGCCTACCCCAATCCTCTTAGCCACCTGGAAAGGTCTAAGCCACAGATTCTGAAACTTAGAATCCTTTCCTTTTGGTTTATTTTCTCTGTCCCATTTTAGGACTAAGTCTCCTACTTCAAAAAAATTCTCTTTAGCCTTATTCTTATCAAACCATCTTTTCACTATCTGTTTGTGAGCTAGAAACTTTGACTTAGCCTTTTCTCTCTCTTCTTCTAGCATGAGCAGAGTATCAATTCTTTTTTGTATGACCGATGAGGGTTCCCTGTTGGAATCTTGGGATAGTTGAAGAGATGGAAGATAAATCCCATTTGGGAGAATGGCTTCATGTCTGTAAACCAGAAAGTACGGAGAATTTCCTATAGCTTCCTTGGGTGTGACCCTATCAGCCCATAGAGCGTTATGGACTAGATTATGCCAATTCCTTTGGTTATCTACAACCGCCTTTTTTAATATTCTCACTGGGTTCTTATTGGTTGATTCTGCCACCTTGTTTCCCTGTGGATAATAATTTGTAGAGTACCTAATTATGATTCCTTTGTCTAGAGAAAACTTTGTCAATAGAGTGGAAGAAAAATAATCTACATTATCAAAAACTAGAACAGAAGGGACACCAAACCTTGTGATCAGCTATTGTTCTATGAATTGGATCACCACCTTCTCGTTTACATGAGTCAGAGGGATGGGCTTTTCCCACTTTGTGAAATAATCAGTGGCAGTAAGTATATACTTGTGTTGTTTCGAGGAACTGGATGAAATTTCTCCTATGATATCCAACCCCCATTGCTCAAAAGGCATAGAGACAATCACTGGTTGGAGTGGGATTATTGTTCTCTTCTCTCTCCCAGTGCTTATCTAGCAAGTTTTACAGTTCCTAGCATAGGTGTGAGCATCTTTGAACAAGGTGGGCCAATAATAGCCAACTCTCAGTATCTTATGAGTGGTGGTGTTTCATGCGAAATGTCCACCGGCAGGGCCATCATGGAGCACCTTCAGAAATTTTTTTGCGTCTTCACGTTTGAGACATCGTAAGAGCACCCCATCATTATTAATCTGAAAGAGTACTAAATTTATGAGGCAATATTGTGCAGACTTTAACCTGAGAGATCCCCTTTCCCTAAGGTTGATTTTTTTCTGGGCAAGTCCCACGGTGTAAGAGATAAGTTAAATTCTCATACCAAGACTCTGGCCCTAGGGAAATGTATGAAGACTCACCACACCATAATTCCATTTCATTCTCCCATCTGGAATCTTCATTTACTTGGTCCTGGGCTTTAGCTGCGAATTTGCACAACCCTTTCCCTTTAACTAGTTTGACAAATTTTATATCTAGATCAAATTCTTGGACCACTTCCATCCAGTTCCCTCTTCTTTCCCCCATATTTGGCTGAGTAAACAAGGATCATACCATAGGGTGATGCACAATCACTTTGGTGTGGTTCTTGAGGATGTAAGACCCGAAGTGTTTTACTTCCTTATATACCACATAGGCATGTTTATCAACAATAGGATAGTTAAGTTCGGCTCCCTGGAGATTAGTGTTCATGAGCGACACTAGAGACTCATTGTTTTCATCATCCTTCTGAGTCAATACTGTAGCTAACGACTGGTCGGAGGCAAAAGTGTAGAGGAAGAAATCTCTATTGAAATTGGGACTTCGTAACACAGGGTCCTGGGATATAGCAGTTTTAATATTGCTGAAAGCATATTTTCATTCATCATCCCACTTAAATTCGGCAACTTTACGAATAATTGTTGGCACGAGGGCATACACCCGGGGTTCAATGCTACAACAGTGCACCAAAAAAATGCTAACTACCAACCCTTTTGGCAACACTTGCGAAGTATATGAAGTCTCAGCTGAGGTAGAGGCAGGGATGGTTGTAGGACTAAGATGTCTGCAACCTTGGCTGGGACACAAATCTGTGATTGTAACACCTTAACAGAGAACTTGGTAATTATAGTTCGTTAATATCCATCCTTAGTTCATAGCGCAACTAAACCCTAACAATATATTATCACAGCATTCACACAGATCCAATAGATTCAAGCACTAATCATACCAACAGAGATCAGATCTAGCATCTGTTCACATTCTTCAGCACTAAGATATCATATCAGATTCATCTATCATATAACATCGCACTAATCATATAAACAAGAGAGAAATCATAAAGCACAAAGCATTCATAACATGGGATATATTTGGTTCACCCCCTCCCTAGGGCTATGCCCACCAACTGTTTGTCTTATTTATTAGCGTATTTCAATCTTCTTACATGCACAAAGCCTCCAAAACAACTTCGCAGAGGATAGGAGATTTGCGCACCTCGCCTGATCCTCCTTCCCTGACTAGATCTAGGCACAGAGCGTTACACAGTCTTTTATAGTCGCTTTCACTTAGCCTTGCAAGTCTCACACAGTGCGCACAAAGACAAATCACACAGATCTACTTTTGCACTTAGCAACAATGGCTCACACTGACTAGTCACTACTCACTACTTATTACATCGCCTATACTTCTATTTATACATTACAAAATCGGCCTAAGCATGGGTAAACCCATGGGCCGACATCCCCATACCCATTACATAGGACCAAAACCCAAAAATACCTATAAAGGGTCTAATATCCCGTGATCTCCGCTTCGACTTGCGCTCTTCCTTCGACAGCCTGTCGAAGTCCCAAAATGGTCAAAAATGACCAAGGATCCTCAAAACTTGGTCAAGGCCCAACAGACCCCCAACACTCACCTATGACTTGTCCCGAGTCACTATGATCTTGGTAGCTCTACCTCAAAAGCCTCGAGCTTGGCTCGAGCAGCTTCGACCTATTGATGTGCCACAGCCTCCTACTCAACAAACTCTTGGATTACTGCTTGATTGGCAGGTCCCTCTAAGCGTTGTTCAACTGCAGTGACGACTTGCTCTAGTTCTACTCCTCGGACTTCGATCTCTACAAATAGTTGGTAAGCCTCATCTTGTATTGGTTGGAGCCTCTGAGTTACTTCCATGACTCTGCTCTGAATGGTGTGGACCTGTTGTTGGGCAATGCATTGTTCTTGGGATCGCTTCATCCTCTCAATGGCTCACAAGGGCTTCAACTATGCCTGTATTGTTTCTGCTTGCTTCTTCACCTCCTAGAGTTGTGACTCCAGTGCCTTCAATTCAGGATCCTCACTGAGTTTCTCATAAGTTTGGGCAATGTGATCACTCAGTTGTTTACATTCCATGAAGAGGCCCTTTATTCTTTCGATTATTCCTCGAGCAGTCGCTTCTCTTTGATCTCGCACATCCCGTGGAGTACTGGGCACTGTTCTTAGCTCCAAATCTTTGATTCTCTATTGAAGTTGTTGGATGATTTCAGCGAGCTATGCTACTTGATGTTCTATTGGTTATTCCTCCTTCTGCTCCAAGCCTGTCACAGAGCGAAGTGCTCTGTTGACTGCTTCTTTTACTCCGACCTGCTCTGTGGGAAGCTTTTCTTTCTCCTGTTGGATCTACATGAGGTTCATGGTCCACGACTGAGGGATGATCTTCATCTTCTTTCCCTTAGTCTTGGTCAGATATTTTTGAGGTGCGATCATGCAATAGCTCTTACGGTCTCCCAGGTTATATTCGCTAATCTTCAAGGTTGGAATCCTCTCTAGTTGTGGTCCGACTGCGCGTATCCCCTTTGGGAGATTCGTAGTGATGATGGTGTGGTTGAAGTCCCTCGGGACACTATCGTGACCCACTACACCAGCCAGGGGTGGGATGTACTCAGGTAGGATGGATGGTAATAACTTCACATTTGCCAAGTCATCTCTATGCTTGGTTCTTTTCTCAGTCACAACTTGGTATGGTTTGGATCCACGAGCAGTTGACGGGGAGGCTTGCACTACTCTCATCGATGAAGCTTGTATGCCCATAGACATTACCTTTTCAGTCATTAGGTCGATGAGTATCTCCTTCACAGACTCTTCGACTGCGCTAAGTTCTTCGAACATAAATGCTTGTGGCTGACTATATCGGGTTGAAGAGAAACTACTCAATGCAATATCTCAATGATCACTGTGCGAAATAAACTAATATGTGAGCTTATATAATAATGGGTGGAAAAATTGTTCTCGATGCAAGGCTCGATGGAATAAGTAGACAACTAGGTAAAAAATCTTTCCAACGGGAAAGAAGCCTTCATTACTGCAGTTTTGTCTGTTACGGTGCGGTCCCAATGGTTTGATGGAAAGATTTCTGGTCATAACTGTTGTTCTAACCATTGAGGTTGTTGGGATAATTGTTATAATGCCTCCAACAATCATATTGCTTCACCATGGCAAAGTGCCATGCTGTGTTTTACCGGTATCCCGGCAAAGTTCAGATTCTAGAATCCTTCCTTCTACGCAGTTCCTTCTGGAACTTTCTGTAACTTTTCTATCTTTTCTTTCTTCTTATTGATCTTTCTATCCTTCCCAGTGATCTTCATCCCAATATTCCTCTTTCTATTATGATTCTGATCTTCTCTGGGCATAGTAACTTCGCACTATTGATGGTATTTACTAGGGTTCAAGGGAAATACGTTTTCTATGTCTGGTGTAGGTTCTCTACTCTCCTGTACAGATAGGTGTCTCAAGTCCTCATGTATCCTTTCAAGTTTGACATCCAAGTTTCTGGTTCTAATTAACTTTGACATGTTCTCATGTTCTTCAATCAAATGTGTGATCCTCCTAGTCATGAAATATTTTAATTCTTGCTTCTTCTACTCTAAGACTTCCTCTTATTTTCTTCTGGCTTTATCCTTTTTGATCCAAGGTTTTCCTAGTAACATAGCAAATGGGGCATTTTTCTCAATAAATTTAACAACCTCAAAATCTTCTTCTGTCGAGGTTCCATGAACACTCATAGATATCTAGATAAGTCTTCCACATAGGATCATCATCTTTCCTCTAAATAATCCTATTCCTCCCTATGAAGGAATCATTGCAAGATTTCCTAAAATTTCCCAAGTTCTTTATGTCATGATATTCCCCTGTGTTTCCTCATCCAGAATGCAGTCAATGTCGAAGTCTCCTATTCTTGTTTCTATGCATTCTTTTTCTTTGAATATCTTTGGTAAGTTGATGTTTTTGTTATCATTTAGGGTTTCTTTCATTTGCAATAGTACAGTTTCTGATTCTTTATGGGGTTCTTCCATGATCTTATTTTCTTGATCTTCCTCAGGGTTTTCTTGTCTCATATTCATTTTTTCAACCTTAGCAATCATTCTAGGGAAATCCAGAACTTCATGATCCATAGCTTTACAACAAAGACAATTGGGTCTTCTACCAGGGCATTCCTTATTAAGATGTCTTGGTCTTCTGCAACTGTAACAAAGAGTTAATCCTCTCTTTCTCTTAAATGATCCCCATCCTTTCCTGTATTTCTCACTAGGATCATGGTAGCTAACCTACAAAAAAATATTTCTAGGATCCTGCATCCATTTGTTAGTCCAAACATTCTTTCTATGCATAGGAATAACATATCTTCCACTATTCTTATAAGATTATCATATCTACTCATATCAAATCTTCTTTCTTCTAGTTGTGCCCTAGTTTTTAGGCTAGGACAAAATTTATCAAACATACCTAGATCCATATTCTTGAAACAAAAAATTCCACTAATCTTACTTTCAGCAGAGCACAAAGCTTCCAGATCTAAAAAATTTCACTATTCTTACCTTTCTCAAAGCACAAAGCTTCAAGATCTTACCTCTTTTCTTCAGATTGGAATTCTCTTCTTAGCATAGAGTTTCACAATCCAAGTAGAGTACTGCACACCATGGCAACAGATCTACGCACAGAGCTTCCACAGTTTCAGGTCAAATCTTCACACAGAGATTCTTCTTCCTCAATTTCCAACAATCACAGTTTCAGGTCTCGGCAATGGAACCATTTGTTGGCATAGGGGCAGACCTTGAGTTCAATGCTACAAAAACACACCAAAAAAACCCTAACTACTCGCCCTTTTGACAACACCTGCGAAGCAAATGAAGTCTCACCCGAGGTAGAGGCAAGGATGGTTGCAGGACTCAGATGTCTGCAACCTTAGCTGGGACATAGATCTGTGAGTGTAACACCTTAAAAGAGCACTTGGTAATTACAGATCGTTAATATTCATCCTTAGTTCACAACGCAGCTAAACCCTAACAACAGATCATCACAACATTCACACAGATCCAATAGATTCAAGCACTAAGCATACCAACATATATTAGATCTAGCATTCGTTCACATTATTCAGCACTAAGCTATCATATCAGATTCATCTATCATCTAACAATGCACTAAGCATATAAACAAGAGAGAAATCATAAAGCACAAAGAAATTCATAACACATGATATACATGGTTCACCCCCTCCCTGGGGCTACGTCCACCAACTCTTCGTCTTCTTTATTAGCTTATTTCAATCTTCTTACATGCACAAAGCCTCCAAATCAACTTCACAGAGGACATGAGATATGCGCACCTCACCTAATCCTCCTTCCCCGAGTAGATCTAGGCACAAAGCCTTACACAGTATTTTACAGTCTCTTTCACTTAGTCTTGCAAGTCTCACATAGTGCGCACAAATCCAAATCACACAGATCTACTTTTTCACTTAGCAACAATAGCTCACACTGACTAGTCACTACTAGTCACTACTCACTACTTCTTACATCACCTGGACTTCTATTTACACATTACAAAATAGTCCTAAGCATGGGTAAACCCATGGGCTGACATCCCCATACCCATTACATAAGCCCAAAACCCAAAAAGCTTTAAAAAGGGGTCGAGATCCTACAATCTCCTCTTCGACTTGCACTCTACCTTTGACAGTCTGTCGAAGTCCCAAAATAGTCAAAAATGACCAAGGATCCTCAAAACTTGGTCAAGGGCCAACAATCATATTTTGTAAGGGTTTGATAGTTTCCACGAAATAGGGAGTGAATTTCCTCACGAAATTGATTTTCATGAAAAAAATAATGCATAGATTTATTGTTGTGAGGCAACGGTAGTTGAGTTGTGGCCTTAATCCTTTCTGGGTCTATGTGAATGCCTTCTTGAGATATAATGTGTCCTAGAAGCTTACCTTCCTCGACGCCAAAAATAGTTTTCTTAGGATTTAAGGATATACCGTATCTCATACACCTTTCAAAAATTTGAGTTAAGTGTTGGATGTGCTCTTCTCTATTCTTTGAATACAAAGTTACATCATCTAGATACACTGCAACACACTTGTTGATTAGTCCCCTAAATGCTACATCCATGTCTCTTTGGAAGGTCTCTCCTACATTGATTAACCCAAAAGGCATGTGTTTATAAGCGAAGGTTCCCCACTTGGTTCGGAAGGTATTTTTTAAATGATCTTCCTGTAAAACTAGGACTTGGTTGTAACCTGAGAAATTGTCCAGTAGAGAGAAAATATTCGAGCCAGACACGGTCTGCAGGATTTTCTCCATTGGAGGGACTGGGTAATTGTCCTTTTCTGAAGCTCTATTGAGGTTTCTAAAATCTATGCAAAAGAGAATTTCTCCAAAATTTTTCCTCATAGGAACCAGATTTGCTACCCACGCGAAATGCCTAACCTGGAAAACGATCTTGGCATCTAAAAGTTTTTTTAATTCCTAATACATGAGAGGTTCCAGGGATGGGTGATACTTTCGAAGCTTCTGTTGGAAAGGTTTCACCTCAGGTTTTAACGGTATAGTGTGTTGAATGATACGTGTGTCGTAAGTTTTCAAATCTCAGTAGGACCATGCGAAGACATATTGATATTGTCTAAACAGTTTGCAATAAGCCTTTCTTTCCTCTTTAGATATAGTCTTGCCAAGATTCACATTATTTGGGTTTTCCAGGGTTCCAAGATTTATAGTTTCATGCAGGGGGCAGGAGATATTGGTATTTGCGTTTTTAAGCCCCCTAAATCGTTCTTTCAAGTCAAATAGATTTTCTATATTAGCTATCCCTCTCGGAACGGTGTGATATTTTGATCTGTCAATAGGCTGGCCCATCTGAGGAGCATTTTTTGTCGATTTCTCCTGGAATACCTCATCGTCAATGGCCAAATATTTGAAATTGTCTTGGTTAGTCAGGAAGTTTATGATTTGTTCATCTCCTTCAAAGAGTTTCCAATTATAAATATTGTTAGGCACCGATGGTTTGTAGAGTAGTTCCACAGTGAATCGGGAGGCTTAATAATCTTCCAGAGGTGACAACCTTGAAGCAGTTGTGGTCATGGAATCAGCAAGGATATTATTTTCTCTAGGGATCACGATAATATTGAAAGCTTCAAAATTCTCCATTAACCTATGCACTTCCTACTGAAAATTATTTAGGTGCACGGAATTGCAATGTATAGTATTCCTTACTTATCTAACGATAATCTATGAGTCCTCGAAAACTTTCAATTCTTTGGCGTTCAAGTCTATGGTTTTCTTTAACCCTTGTACTAGAGCTTCATACTCAAAGGTGTTATTGGTGCATTTGAATTCTAGTCTACAGGACAGGAAATGGTGTTTACCTTTTGGATCAATGAGAATGCACCCTGCACCTACTCCCTCCTATGATTTAGATCCATCAATGTATATGGTCCAAATTTGTGAATGATAATTGCCCTTTTCCTCTTCCTTATTACTTTCTTTCTCTCCTATCTTCTATTCTGTAATCTCTAGCACAGGGTCTTGATAGAAGAGGGTGTCTTCTGTCGGTATCAGCGGCTTCTCTTGAAAAATCATTTAAGAGTTTTGAGTGAGAGGGACATTGGATAAGAGAGGAGAAAAGTTTCTGAAGTGGGAATCACAAGAATAATTGCCCAGCATGAGGAAATCTGTGGATGAGGGTTCATTCAGGGTTTCTAGATCACTGACTGTATGTTTCAGGTATCTCTCCCTATCGATTATGATCATATTCTTGTATCCCTTCATTGGTAGCCACAGGTGTGCCCAGTCTGTACTAAAGTACCCATTTAACTTCTCATACCAATATCGACTTAGTAATAACCCATAGGCCTCTGGGATGTCTACTACAATGATGTCAATCACTTGCACAAACTTAGGATGTGTCGCTATTCTTCTCATTACATCTATGAGTTCCCCCGTGACTTTGACCTGGGTTCTGTCTAGCTGTATCACATGTGTATTTCTCTTGAGAGGAATGACATTTAATTTTTTGCAAATAGAGAAGGAAAGAACGTTTGAATATGCTCCTGAATCTACCAAACAATTGTGGAGGTTCATGTTGAAGACTTCAATTGTTAAGAGAAACGAAGGGACAAAAGGTTTTCCCTTCTTATCTTCTAAGCAGATATTCACAGTCGGTTTATTTACTAGATCTGTGGGAGTTAAATTTCTTTGTTTCTCATTGCTTGTCGTAGGGTTTTCTACTGATTTCAACGCTTGTAGCAAGAAATATTTTTTCTAAGGGATTCTACATATGTCCATAACCGATATATTAGCCTTCAAATTCTTCATATCTTCAACTACGTTGTACTCCAGTTTGGTACATTCTCGCGTATGGATACTAATAGGGTTCTTACAGGGAGCAAAAGGTGCTTTCGGGTGATCGGGAGTTGACCTTTCCCGTGACTTTTGAGTGGTAGTAGGATCCTTTGAGACAGGAGGCCCTTTACGTCTAGTTTGCACAACCAAGATCTTTGTGGGTGGTTCTTGAACCTGAAATAGGTCGTCGGAAGGCGTAATTAAGTCAGGATCCCATATCAGCATGGTTGTATCTTCTGGTAGGTCAATCTCTTCCTGGTCAGTAACATTCATAATCAAACTTCTTATTTGTTCGGTTACGGAAACCTCGTCTAAAAATCAGTTGGCCATCATGAAATTCATGGCATGCGCTCATTGGGGGCAGTCTCTTTCAGAGTGGATTTCCTGGTGATAAGTACATAAAGAATCAGATGTGACGTTCCCTAGATCGATATTTAAGTTAGTTGGGGGAGGTTCAATGGCTTTGAACAACGGGTTCCTTTTAAAGAAAGGCTTATAGGGCCTTTGGCCTTGGTTTCCTTCCCCTGTGTTTCTCTTCATGTCTATGATCTTGTTTGATAATTTCTTAACCATGCGTTGTATATATTCTATGTCTCCATTACCCTTGTTGAGAGTCTATTCCACTTGTTTCCCTGACAATATAGTAAGAATGAGTCCTCTCCTGGGAGGAGGTCTAGCTTCTTTCCTAACTAAAGAGAACTGATCTTCTTTACACCCTTTCATCTGGAATTCTGTCATTTTAGATTCTTCAAAATTCTCAGCTAAGGTTCGTTTGGCAGCCCTCTTCACAAACATGGAAATAGAAGCTGGGAACGCATTAGCGTATACTTCAATTTGCAACTCCTAAGTTGGTTTGGCTTCGGGCTGAAGTTTGTTTAATATGGTCGTGAATCTTTGATTAAAATATTTAACTTTCTCTTTCGAACTCATGGTGGCGGCGGACAACTCAGCCATCAAAGCTCCTGTAGTAGTCTCTTCTGCAAACTTATCTAGAAATTGTTTTTGAAACTCCATCCAGCTATTTATGGATCCTACAGGTAAGTTAAAATACCATGTGAAGGCTGAGTTCTCAAATGTGTAGGGGTAAATACTACAAACCACGTCTTCATGCTAGACATTCATAAGCTTGATCGCTAGTATAAATTTATTGATATGATCTTCAGGCAATCCAAAGGTTTCGGGATCGACCTTAGGAATCAACATCTATGGATGTCGGGGAAGGTTATGGACCGGTCTCGAGAGGGCCAAAGCATATCTATACAACCAGGGTTGATTTTTCAGAGGTGGGTTCCCCCTTTCTTCATTATGGTCGTTGTTTCCTTCCATATCTTCAGACTCTGAGTGAAACTCCTCCTCTTCTGAAAAATTGTTTGGTTTAGAGACGTTGTCGGCTGGCGTTTCGGGTATCAAATCAAGAGGATATTGGATATCGGTGATTGTGAAATCTATTAAGTATTCTACCGAGTGCACGAAAACCTCGTCGGGAGTAATAACCACTGGTCTTCTTTTTTTTTTTCTTCGAGGGAGTATCAGAGCTAAGGACAACGCACCGACCTGTCGAGCATAGGCTCTTGTGATTCTTCTAAATTGATTTACATCCTCATGAGGAAGATCGTAAGGTATTTCAAGGTGAAACAATTATTCCTCAGACTAGGGTGAGTTACTCGTTCCAGCAGTACTAAGTGTGTGTGGGTTGTCTTGGGAATGACTAGCCATGCATGTGGGATTTTTTTTAATTTATAGGATGTTTGATATACTATGTAAAATACATATCTAGCCATTCATTCTCAAGCCCTCCTTCTAGCGCCAATTCTATTGATGAGTCCTACGTCCCTTGATTCAACAACAGGAACCAAACCCACCACCGAGGCCCAATTAGACTCTGCAACATTTAAGAGTGGAATGGTTCTTCAGATATTGCAATCCGACCAAATTATCGATGGACTTTATGTTTTCTTGTGAAGGCTCTTCCTTCAGTTCAGACTATCTCCTTTTTGTATTTTATATTGGGTCAGACTAATATGAGATGTAAGCCGGTATAAACCAACTTGGAAACAAAATAGAATTAATCTTAACTATTGTGGAAGAGGCTGAACTTGGGATAACCCGTTGCTCAAGCATGCAGACAACAACTTTACACCACAAGCCTAGTACTAATACATTAACCATGTGAGCATACAATTATTGTCTAAGAAACTAATTACCAGAAAGAAAACACTTATGTGATAAGACAGTGGAAAGAAAAATAATTCACCTACTTAATCATCCATCACATAATAAAACCACAATTCATCTTCATCATTAAAGTAAAGAACAACAAAATACTGCACCAGATAACTTGACAATAGATTAAATATCTCTTACTCATTACAACATCATTCATGAAACGACATAGGAAATAGTTCTTCTCCACCTCCAATCACATACATTTGATGAAAATAACTTTGTCTTTGGTCCAGAAGGACTTCTCAATTCAAAGGGAGCTTCAAAATAATTCTTAACAACCAGAAAGAAATATTTCTTGCAACAACCATCGACCTCTAACTAATTGGTCGATGTTCTTATTTATAACATCAATTTCAATTGAAAATAATGGCTAAGTGTAGTTTGAACAAAACCAAATTCACCACATGGCGACCTCTTCTAATAGTTTCTTTAACGGTCAACTCGATATA